>CM032447.1:2905614-2964471 GCA_019049505.1 Pachyrhynchus sulphureomaculatus | reverse complement strand
TTACAAAAAAGTTTCCAGGAAAACTTTTCCCGTTTTTTCTTCCTTTTAATTAGCAAAATTCATTTTTATTCTACAGAATAGGATTTTTCTTGAAAGAATGAATTGAATACTTCAAAAAAATTTCGGTCATCATACTTGAGATCAAAGCTGCGAGTCGAACTGTGGCTACTGTGTTTTTATGTTTACTATGGTACTACTAGCTAGAATTTTTATAAATAGATTTTTTTTAGTATCAAAAGTTATTCGAAATTCGTCAGTTATTTAGACTACAATAGCTATCGATCTTTATTAAATTATTATAATGGTATATATTATTTGCTGCACATATAGCAATTATTTTATGGTATAACAAACTACTAATTCTTATAAACGTTCTTGTTTTATTACGATATTCCCTAACAAAGTAAATAAATATCTGTGGTCTACACCACTGCGTGTCGATATTTAGGCCTATTAAAAATAACAACTATTATCAAATCCGATCTGTTTAATCCGATCATAGGGATCGAAACTATTTGTTGCTTTACCTGAGCTATCTAATCTATTAGTTCTAATTTATTGGTAATTTGATCTCCTGAAATTTTCGACTTCGTTTCTAGCGTCAGAAAATAATAAAATTCTGATACGGCTGAAGTTAAAAGCAGGTAACAAAAATAACTATAACTTTGAAATTTTATATCTATCTATCAAATGGGAAAAAACGGCACTATAGAGACGGCGAAGCTATACATATATATACATTTCCCAATTTAAATTCATTTCAGATGCAAACAGGAACATCTTTCTAATATTTGCACCAATTTCATTGTATTTACAATGAAAAAACTCACACTATTCTTTAGTAGAAAAATCAATTTCGAAATACTGTAATGGCGAACTCACGGTCTCAATATCAGCAGAAAGAGGGATTTGCTAAGGGAACTCGTTAAGCACACACCTTCCGAAGTAATATTGGACAACTTCGTAAATTAAACGGTTACGGAATGAGAAATTAAGAAATAATAACCGGCCAAGTGCAGGTCGGACTTGCGCAACTACTATTCCGTACGTTGTTTGCTTTTAAAATAAAAAAAATTGTTACGGTGGTATAAAATAACCAATGACTTCACAAAACACACCTAAAATAAGTTTTCAACAAAGTTTTTTTCCTATCTTTACTGAAAACTAATTACCTTGACATTTTTGTTTTTCTTTTATATACCAGATAAATTATTAAAGTTAATTCACTCATGATACTTTTCGTTCAATCTACACCTTGTGGAGAATATTCCAGAATTTTTTCAAAATTTTTTGATCAGCACTATTCGAGATAGGGGGGAGACATCGATTTTTTCGCGTTTTTTTTTTTTTAAATAAACCCAAAGAAAAGTATACGGAAGTGTTACATTATATATATTTTTGAACTTACGTTTTTACAAGCTTTCATTTGACACCACATACGATGACCTGGTAATTTTTTTTTTTCATTTCCAATTTTACCCCCCAAAACTAACCCCTTAAGTCAAAATTTAACTTTCAAAACTACACGGCTCTGATGAGGCCATCAATTTCTATATTAATGCCAAATTTCAACTTTCTACGTCAAATAGTTTCGGAGAAATTCGGATGTGACAGACGGACAGACAGACACCGACGTGATCTTATAAGGTTCCGTATGGAACACTAAAAATACTGACATCATATTGGTGAAAGGAAACGAGAACAATCTTCAGAATTTAACATTACGGCCCAAACATTTGGAAAGAATTAAAATGTCTGTATCAAAGACAAATTGCACGGCAATATTTAAAACATTATTAAGATGTAAGCTTGTTACCAATTTTGTTGTAAATTGAATGATCACTGTAAGCTTTAACATAGAAAATTACATTTCTTATCTCCTATCTTGTCATTAAGACAATCGATGTAAACGTAGCTTATATCTTGTATTATGAAGGTCTTTTTTTTACCGCTGATAGTTTGTTGATTGGCAGCCTAAATACTACTTAAATATTCCCAAAACCACCCAAAGTATCAGTTTCAGTTAGATCCCTTTTCTAACTAGAATGATTTCATGATAAACACGCCGAAAAAATGATGATTAAGATCTTCAAAATGGAAGATCTTAATTAATTAACTTGATTTTGAAACGGACTTTTATGGAAGAGTTGGGAAAAAAGATTAATTTATTGCGTTTTTTGTGTCAATACAGTGATTTTCAGGTAGTGTCAACTCTTAGAAGATTCTTGTAATATTTTCATGGCATTTTGTTTATTAGATTGCGAGTTACAGCTGTTGAACGTTGCGAAACGATGGAACAAACAGAATTTCGTGTGTTGATTAAACAATGCTCTTTAATGGAAAAAATACCGCCAGAATCCAAGAGTGACTTGAGAAGTGTTATAGCCCATCTGCTCAGTCAAAAGCAATTATATGTTGATGGTTTAGTGAACTTAAATGCTGTCGTTCAAGCACCGATGAGGCAGTCACTCCAAAAAACACAAGAAATCCAACATATTGTTCTGAATGTCCGCAAAGTGAAAGTGGCAAAGATAGCTGACATCGTGAAGATATTAACGGAACGCGTGAGGTATATTTTGCATGAATATTTGTATATGAAAAAGTAATGTGCTTGATGGGTGCCATGCGCTCTGACGACAAATCAAAAATAGCAATGTATTGAAGATTCTTTTTTTTATCGATCACCTCTCCGCCTGAGTAGGGATTTTACCCTTTTTTCATATCCGAAGGCTATCGGCGAAAATGTCGTAATACTCGTCAACGTTGTCTAATTGCTAAAACATACATTTTTATATTTTACAGCATCTTTTAGACAACGCGATAGTGCTACCACGGATGTTATTGTATTTCTGCGAACAACTACTATCTATGTACGTGACCAGGCCAAATATACTTAAATAAATTATTAAATAAGTATACCGACCTGCGAGACTGAACCCTCGACCTTGTGCATTGTAAGCAAAGTACTACGCTATGAAGCTACGGGCCACCACATTCTGAACGTTGTTTGGCAGTGGTTCGACGTAATCCAAAGGAGTTCTTGCGTCAATTCATAATAATGGATGAAATATGGATTCACCACTACACGCCTGTGTTCAACAGGTACGCTTAAGAATGGCTGGAACCGCATGAAAATCGACCGTAGCGTCCAAAAACACAAACATCAGCTGAAAAGGTTTCGCAAGTATTTTTTTGGGAATACGCATGGAATAATACTAATTGATCATCTTGAGAAACGGCGAACAATAACCGGAAACTAATATGTTGGTTTATTGGACGATTTGAATGGTGAAATCAAGAAAAAAAGCCACTTTAGCGAAGAAAAAAGTGTTGTTTCATCTATATAATGCACCAGCACACAACTCCATAAAATCGATGGTGAAATTGGGCCAAATGAAATATGAATTGCTTCCTAATCCGCCGCATTCACCAGATCTGGCCTCCGATTATGACCAGGAATAGAAATTTGGCTCAAATAAAAAAGTCGAGAGCTCGACAAATTGTACTATGTGAAAGGTATCCAAATGTTGGAAGACCGCTAGATCGCTCTTGAAGGCAAATATTGAAGAATAAAATCAATTTGAGCAAAAACATTTTTTTTTAAAGTCCCGGTAATTTTCACCTCATGTAGTATATAAACTAATATAGCAGATAGGAAGACAATGCATATAAACTTGAGATGGTTTAATTTCATAACTTTGATTTGTAAGGAAGAGTGTTAAGTGTTGAAAAGAAAAGTAAATATTTATTTAATGCATATTCAACAATTTTTTAATGATTTACCTTTTACTACTTAATAATAAAAAACCAAACTACACTCTGTTAACGCGTAATTTACAAAGCTATTACATCGACAATATAAATGCTTTCCGACAGTCACTTGAGGCTTACAACTTCATAAAAACAGGATTAAATGACAAATGGCTTGTCTTGCATTTGCATTACAATAGCGCGACCTCTCTGTGTTAGATTTAGTGTTTGTTTAGGGGATTTATTTTTTTAGGTCTTGTGTTAAACTATATAGTATGCATATACAAATATATATGGCTAGCAATATTCAATTGCGTTATTCTAATGATGTATTATATTTTTTAAGACATCTACTATCGATTCTGGCTTACAAAAGCCGTATTGGTGGTTGTGCATATTAAACCCTTCCAGATAGTTCACAAGATGTTCATCGCTAGCCTTCTCTATAATTTTCAATGTTACTAGAAGAAATCCGACTGGTTGGTAGTTATTTGAGCGCATTTATAAGATCACTTAGGTGTTTGTCTATTTGTTCGTCCGTCTGTCTGTCACACCCGATTTTCTCCAAAACTACTTTACATAGAAAGTTGACATTTGGCACTAATATAGGAATTGATGGCCTCATTAGAGCCGTGTAGTTTAGTTAAATTTTGCCTTCAGGGGTTCGTTGGGGGGGGGGGGGGGGGGGGGTGAAATCGGAAGTGAAAAAAAAATTACCAAATCATAGACGAGGGGTCAAATGAGAGCTTCTAAAAACATGAGTTGAAAAACAGATATAATGTATTACTTGCGCCACACTTTTCTTTGTGTTATTTTGAAAAAAACCTGAAAAATCGCTGTATTGACCAAAAAATTTTAAAAAAATGTTGGAATATTCTCCATAGGGTGTAGATTGAATGAAAATTATCACGAGTGCATTACCTTTGATAATTTATCTGGTATATAAAAAAAAGATCGGAAAAAAACTTCGTTGAAAACTCATTTGGATGTATTTTGTGAAGTCACTAATCATTTTATACCTCCGTAACAAACATTTTTATATTAAAAGCCAATCAACCTACGGAGCACTAATTGCGCAAGTCCAACTTGCACTTGATCGGTTTTTTATATTTCATAGAAATTGACAGTAGAGTCTGATGCAAAAGTCTAACAAGTAGAGTTTTGAACATTTGTTGCAATAGTTCTATGCCCCTGTCGCCAGTCTTTACATTACCATAGGCATTACTAAACGCAATACTATTGGTTGGTAGTTGTTTGGCATGATATTTCCTCCTTTTTAGGTACCAGTTGAACTAAAGAGAAATTACAGTAGGTTTTTTTTTTCTGTATTATAAATACGATTACAGGTATCTCATCACTATAGTTTACCTAAAAACATTTAAAGTAACTTAGCTTCGAAAAATATCATTTTGAAGGCTTTAAAAATGTCTCTGTTGTAAATATCTTAGTTTTTCTTACACACATTTTTTTTGTGATGACATGATGCGAAATATTACATCATACCTATCATTTTAAATATCGAGTTGTAATTCTATTTTAACATTATATATATATATATATATATATATATATATATATATATATATATATATCTTAGCCTTTATTTACTGTATGAAAAACTTCTGTTCCTACCCTGGTTGAAAAGAATTTTAGATAGCCGATTAATTGCCGATTAATAATTACTTTCAGGTAGGCTGGCTTATTTACATTACGTAGATTAAATTATACAGAATCGTCAAGTTTATTTTATGTTATTGATATATGGCCATATATTACCTAGAATGATACTTATGTAACCGATATTTTTGATACGCACTATCTCTTGTTTAGTGAGCCAGCTTTGTTAGATGTCGGATTGCAAATTATTAATAAAAACCGGTCAAGTGCAAGTTGAACTTGCACAATTAGTGTTCCGTACGTAGATTGTTTTTAAAATAAAAATTTTTGTTAGGGTGGTATAAAATGATCAGTGACTTCACAAAACACACCCCAAATGAGTTTTCAACAAGTTTTTTTCCAATCTTTACTGAAAACTGGTGACCTTGAAATTTTTTTTTTTTTTAAATACCAATCAATCTATACCCCGTGGAGAATATTCTAGAATTTTTTCAAAATTTTTTGATCAGTACTTTTCGAATAAGGTAGGGGACAGCGATTTTTTTAAAAGTAATACGAAGAAAAGTGTGCGCAAGTATTACATTATATATATATTTTTTATTCGTGTTTTCACAAGCTTTCATTTGACACCACACTCGATGAACTAGTAAAAAAAAAAATTTTTTTCACTTCAGATTTCACCCCTCAAAACGAACCCCTTAAGTCAAAATTTATGTTACGGTGGTATAAAATGATCAGTGACTTCACAAAACACACCCTAAATGAGTTTTCCAACAAAGTTTGTTTCCAATCTTTACTGAAATCTGATGACCTTGAAACTTTTGTTTTTTTTTTATGTACCATATAAATTATTAAAGGTAATGCACTCGTGATAATTTTCGTTCAATCTACACCCCGTGGAGAATATTCCAGAATTTTTTTTTCGAAATTTTTTGATAAGTACTTTTCGAGATAAGGCCCGGACAGCGATTTTTCGCGAATTTTTTTTTAAAAATAATACAAAGAAAAGTGCGCGCAAGTATAATATTATATATATATTTTTTTACTCGTGTTTTCACAAGCTTTCATCTGACACCACACTCGATGACCTAGTAAAAAAATTTTTTTTTCACTTCCGACTTCACCCCCCAAAATTAACCCCTTAAGTCAAAATTTAATTCTCAAAACTACATGCTCTGATGAGGCCATCAATTCCTATATTATTACCAAATTTCACCTTTCTATGTCAATAGTTTCGGAGAAAATCGGGTGTGACAGACAGACAGACAGACAGACAGACACCGAAGTGATCTTATAAGTGTTCCGTACGGAACACTAAAAATGATTGTTTCCGAAATTATAAAAATATTTTGATTTTAAATAAAGCTAAACATATATACATACATATATATATATATTATATTATAAATATATATATATATATATATATATATATATATATATACTATGATGTGATCTACTCCAGTTGCTTTAGTCAGAGTTTCGGGTTTCTGCATTGATTAAATGCTTTCAGTTTCAAGGGAGTTGGGATGTCTACTCTAAAGATGTCCTTCATTCTTCCATAAGGCACCCCTCCTAAGGTACCGGTTTAGATACCTCTACTTATTTTAATTTCATGTCTTAGATATACATATTTGTCCACTAATTCTATGCTATTACTGTCAATTATATATATATATATATATATATATATATATATATATATATATATATTAAAATAGATTACCATATTTGTAGAGAAATGTATATAATTATTGACACAATGTATTCAATTGAAAAAGTAAGTGCTAATAATATTTTAAAAAAAATAGTATACACAATTAGTAATAATTATTTTTTAAACAGCGGCGAAAATAATATCCGCCTTGAGTACGCAGTTGAACAAAAATAGGAATTTTCCACAGGTGATTTTAATTAAGCAACACTTCTTAAACAAACCGATTTCAGAAAAATAAATCTGACTGCAATTTAATATAAAGAACGTAAGGAGTTCGATCTCAAGAAATTGCAACTATATATTCTTTCAATATGGCTATTTTGTTAAATATGTGGGATGTAAATGAGCCTAAATATACTGTTTTCTTGTAAAATTTCAATATGTCTACTTTACCCTACCTCTTTGATAGATCAAAAATATAATTCCATTTAAATATGTAGTGACTATCAATAACCCAAACTTTTTAAAAAATTTTGAAAAAAATTTTAGTGGAAAATTTTTTTATTCTTTAGAAGAAGTTTATGACTGCGACCTGTGTTTGTTCAAATTATTGTAACTTATTTATTGTGTTTCATAATTTTAATACGATTTTTGCAATATTTTTTTTGCTTGGACTGAATACAATTTATTTTTTAGCTGACTTTATTTTTGACATTTGATCCTGTGTAGGATTATGTTTATATATGTATAGATTAATCTTTTAATTGTAAAATTATTTTAGTATGATATCACTATTCCTTCCATAGTCGGACGTAAGCCTCTTTAAATTGTCTCCACTGAGCTCTGTTCTATGCCTTTTGCATCCAATCGTGTCCCGATAACCTTTTTATGTCGTCCGTCCATCTTGTCTGTGGTGTACCTCTGCATCTTTTATATTCTCTAGGTCTCCATTCAACCATACGGCGTGTCCATCTGTTATTATTCATACTTGCGATATGCCCAGCCCAATTTCACCCTAATATACATATTCGTTGTATTACATCTGTCACTTTTGATCTTCTTCGTATCTCGATGTTAGGAATACGATCTTGGAGTCTAATATTTAGCATTCTTCTCTCCATTGCTCTTCGGGTTATCTGGAGTTTATATATTAAACTTTTATTTAATGCCCACGTTTCAGTGCCATATGTTAATACCGGCAGTACATACTGATCGAATACTCTGGCTTTTATTGTATCTGGGATGTCTTATTTGAATGTAGATTGTAACCTTCCGAACGCAGACCAAGCTAACGAGACTCTTCTATACAATACAGCCTTTAGATTACACTGGTCAACACAAGTCTTGTTTCCTTTATTTTTTTTTCTGTTATTGGGTATTTCTATGGCCCTGATGATGAAAAAAATACTGGGAGATTACTAACAGCTTTACCTTTTGAACTATACAGTTTTATTATTTTGCCAAAAAAATAATACATTATGTTAACAAAATTTCTATTGAACACTAGCAAATGATCTTTTATAAGATTTCCTTGAATGAACGACTTTAGGTAGATCTCGTTTGCAAACTCCAGCAGTAGTCTGCCATCATATGTGAGCCCCACCGCCCCTGATAACGCTCTTCCATTGTCCGAAGATCCTGATGAAATCTTTCACCCTGCTCCTCACTAAAATCACCCAGATTTTGTGGAAATCGGTCTAAATGCGAGTGCAGGAAGTGGATTTTTATGCTCATGTTGCACCCTAGCTCTTGCAAGTTCGATAGCATGCACTCAACAAGCTCGAGATAGTCGTCAGATTTCTTTTTGCCTAGGAAGCTACTCGTAACCAAAACAAATGAATTCCAAGCTTTGGATTCGACTTCAGTCATTGATTTGACAAAATTAGGATCTTTCACGAGTTGCCTAATCTGTGGCCCATCAAAAATACCAGCTTTCAATTTTTCTGAACTTAATCCTGGAAACTTGCGTGAAAGAAAATTAAAACATTCGCCACTCACAAACTGTTTCATTATGCCGAGTTTAATATGAAGTGGTGGAAGGCTAACTAAAGGCACGTTTATGACATTTTTTGTACCAACTTTTAGCTCTTCCCGCACTGGCCAAACTTTTTGTGACCAATGGTGTTGTTTGTCACGACTATCTCAGAGACACATGAAACAAGGGAACTTTGTGTACCCCCCTTGTTGACCTAAAAGAAAGTTAACCATTTTCAGATCAACACAAATGACCCATTTGTGGTCTTGATACTTAATTTTTTTCATAACCTTAGAAACATTTACGTATTCTTCTTTTAAAGTCGTCGAATGTGCAATAGGTATAGATCCGTACTTGTTACCGTTATGAAGCAAAACACACTTTAAACTTCTTTTGCTGCTGTCTATGAAAAGACGCCAATCACTAGGTTGGTACTGTTTTAATCCCATCTGCTGCAAAATACCACCAACATCGTTACAAAAAACTAAATCCTTCTCTTGAGAAAAATACGGAAACAGATTTTTTTCTCGGGTACGATAAAATGTAATGTTGGTCTCCGGAGTAAGCAAATTTTTTTCTTTTAAACGAGATGCTAAAATTTCAGAAGCTTCTTTTGGTAAGTTCAGATCTCTTATTAAGTCATTTAGTTCTTTCTGATTAAATAGTTGAGGTTCTGAAAGGCTACATTTGTAGTCTGAATCAGAGTCTTCACTTGATGTATTTCGTTCGGATTCACAGAGATTTGGATCATCAGAAGATTTAGATGTGCTGGGTTGTACCTCTTGTGATTTTAATTGAGATCGTTGAGCAGAAGATAAGTTAGGATATGACCACTTACTTCGATTTCCAGGGTTAATTCCGTTGATTTTCATAACGCAGAAGTAGCAATCGTCCTGATGGTTTCGAGGTTCTCGCCAAATCATGGGTGTTACGAACATTATTGCATCTCTTTTTCCACTGGACCATAACCGGAGACATACCACACATTTCTGATTACACAATTTTATTTTAAAGTATTGATGATAGGCAGTTTTCACAAAGTCCGATATAGGTTTTCGATATTTTGCAAATATATATTCATCAAAAATATAGCAAAAACAATCGAGATTAAGCACACATATCTAAAACAACAACAAAATATATTTTAGTGTCCAATAAAAAACGAAAATCTAAGTAAAAATAGTAAATGAGGGTAGTTAGCTATAACTCAAAAACAAAAGCTGTTAGAGAAAAATTGTTGCCATATTTAAAAAATACGCGTCAATTTGAGATAGAAACAAAAAAAAAATCACAGGAAACAAGCAATTTTCTTTTTTTTGTTGACCAGTGTTATGTTTTGATATTTTGATTTTTTGTCGCAAATATATGAATATTTGTACCTTTCCTATTCTTTCACCTTCTATTAACAGTTTCTGGCTGTTATCTTTAGTTTCGTTGTTCATATATTTGGTTTTGGTGAAGTTTATTTTTAAACCTATTTCTGGACAGTTGTGATTTGATTCTATCAGCATTTCTTGTAACTCTTCTTTTGTGTTGGCGATCAGAGTGACTTCATCTCCGAACCTTAAGTGATTTAATCTCTCACCGTCATATTAGTATTCCTTTATTTTCCCACTTTAGTGATATGGAAGCTTGTTTATAAGCGTTTACTGTTCAGAATAAATATAGTGATACAAAAAAATGAAATAAAAAATAACGATGGTATTCAGCTTGTCAAATTTTACAATGGAAGCTCCACTTGAATATTGCCCACAATGTATATAATAAAGTTATTAGCTCTGTATGATGCCATCCATTATGAAACATTAACAAAATGAAACAATTCACACCTCGGACATTTACAGCTATACTCATATCCTAGAAATTACAACGTTCTACTTTAACATCGTCATGATAGTTTTACAACAGTTTTTACTTCCCAAAAATGAAAAATGTGCGTTTTTACAATACAGGTGCTCAGAGTTCTATTGAACGTTAATACAGATTTATTGCTACGGGGACACTTCTATTCAAAGACTGCTCAATAGTTTGAATGATACAGTAGCGCCAATTAGATACACTACTGAAATTTTGTAACTGATAATAAAACAATAATGTGCTGCAATTAGTAACGGTTTTGGAAATATAGAAATCTGGGAAACTATACCTTTGGTTCATTTTTAGAGAATTGAAAAAATAAGTTTTTGTGGATTTAAATTTCAAATTGGACTATATATATATATATATATATATATATATATATATATATATATATATATATATACATATATATATATATATATATATATATATATATATATATATATATATATATATATATATATATATATATATATATACACATATATATACTTATATACAGTTGACACTCTATATAGTGAAAGACCAAAATGTTTACCGAAATTTCACTATAGAAAGTTTTTCACTATATAAAGAAAAAATCCGTAAATATTTCTATGTATGTATTTTATATTGGTAATCATTTACTTGTATTTTATAAGGTACAAGCAACAAAAAAAATTGCAAAATTGATTTATTAGAAAAGATTTTATTAAACATTTGAAAGTTTAAATAGTACGTAGCATGTACAGGGCTAAATACATACATAAAGTCCGTACGTTATATCTTTACCCGTGCGTCATAGTTTTCAGGCCATATAACAGACGACTATTATATTATTTGTCTCTTTTCACCAATAAATCGTAGGTATTGGTAAAAAGAGACAAAAAATATAATAGTCGTCTGGGATATTGCCTGAAAACTATGACGCACGTGTAAAGATATAACGTACGGACTTTATGTATGTATGTACTACATACGAAATAAAAAGAATAATACAAAATCTGTTAATACATATGTACATACTACGTACATACGTACTAGGAAAAATAATCAGTTATTTTCTTTTGCACATTACTTTTGAAAAATAATTGTTGCTCAACAAAATTCTCGCATTTACTCAAATGCATAAAGATTTGATCAGGTACAGTTTCCTGGCCCCTGAGAGTAGTTCGCACAATATCAAATGCATTTCTTATTTCATTTTCACTAAATTTAGCAGGACATTCCCCGGTTTCAGTTTCTTCTTCATGATCTTCTATACTTTTTATATCATCAATTATATCTTAGTCAGTTGGGAGATCTGTCGTGCCAACATCATTGTCGATTTCTAAGAAATCTTCAAGTAAAAAATCTGCGTCGACGGTAGCAGTTTTTTGTAGAATACCCCATTGCCTTTTTAGGGTAGCGAGATCTATTTCGTCTTCTTCTTCTCATTCGTCAATTTTTTCAGTAAAACCTCCTTTAGAAAAGCAGTTTTTGATAGTTTTCTGAGAAACATTTTCACTCCATACTTTAGCGACTTCGGTTATACACTCTTTAAGGGTAATCAATTTTTGGACTGGAAGGTTGTTATCAATCGCATTAACAATTTTGTGAACAATTCTGTTTCGGTAATGATGTTTTATGTTTTTTATAATACCCTGGTCCATAGGTTGCAATTTGGAGGTCATGTTTGGTGGAAAAAAGATCAATTCAATATTCCTTAATTTTTTACTTACAGTAACTGGATGTGCAGGACAATTCTCTATAAGCATCACAATCTTTCGCTTTTGGCTTTTCATTTTCGTGTCCAGTTCTTTGATCCATCTTTCGAAAATCTCAGAAGTCATCCACGCCTTTTTATTATTGGTGTAATCTAACTCCAGAGATTTAACTTCTTTTAAACAACGGGGATTTTTGCTTTTACCTAGCAGTAATTTCAGTTTTTCTGAGCCATCCATGTTTGCTCCAACCATAAGTGTCGCCCTTTCTTTACTTGTTTTAACACCAAAACATTTATCACTTTTAAAAGCAAAAGTTTTATTTGGCAAACATTTAAAAAACAAACCGGTTTCATCACAATTGAAAACGTTTTTTGGCTCGTACTTTTTCAATGCACTTTTTAAAACAGTTTCAGTCCAAATGTCACAGTCCTCCTGACTAACGCTTGCACTCTCGTCAGACACCGTCTTGAAAACAATTGAATTGCGAGTATTCCAGGCACTCAATCACCCTTCACTAGCTTGAAAATTAACGCAGTTAAATTCTTTAGCAAATTGTCGAGCCTTTTGCTTTATTAAATTTCCCGATATTGGTACGTTTTGATGCATACGGGCCACTTGAAACCATCGTAAAACTGCTTCATTTACATTCTCGTAAGTACTTACCCGTACTCATTTTCGACTGCTTGGAACACTAGGTTTCTTGATGATACTGTCGCGACTTTTTATTATCAGAGAGACGCAACTTAGAGAAACACCAAATTTTGCAGCAACATCATTTTTTTGCAGCCTTTATCAGCTTCCTCCAAAACTTTAATTTTCTCAGCTAAACTTAAACACACTCGCTTGGACATCTTACTTGATTCTTAAATAAAAACAAACTGAACCTGAATTTGCGAATTACTAGGCCTCGACTATAAAATCGGTTTTTCCCCGGGTTTCTATAAAATGGGTTATTCCCCGGGTCTCGCACAGAAATCTACCTGATTTATTGCCAACCATTAGGCGTTATAAACGCATTAAGAACCTTTTCAGAAGAATGCGTCATAAAAATGGAATTGGTGCTAATGTTATATAAAAAAATGGGATACCCGAAATGGCCAAGATCTCAATAAATGCATAAAAATTTATACATAAAATTCCGGTAAAAATTTTATTATATAGAGTGTTACTATTTTACAGATTCACTATATGCAGGGCTTTTTACATGAAATTTCATTAAAATATTCTAGGTCTTGAAAAAATTGCACTATAAAGAGTTTTTTTCACTATCTAGAGTTTCACTATAAACAGTGTCGACTGTATATATATATATATATATATATATATATATATATATATATATATATATATATATATATATATATATATACAGTAATACCCCGCTTTACGCGAGGGATACGTTCCGAAAAAAAATCGCGTTAACTGAAATTCGCGTATATCGAGGTTTATGATTAAACATAGTCAAAATTTAATACAAAAAAATACAAATCATTTTAATCAATCACTTTAATTCTAAGAACACTTTATGCAATACATACTCTTATTTTTTACGGAAAAATACATCTATTGTCTTTTGGGTAACGTTTTGTTTACGTTCTTGTAAAATACGTTCATAACACCCAACACTGTTTTTAATTGTTTGACACACGGTCAAGACACGGTCATCATTATTGTCTATACTCTGCAATATGTCCAAACCTGAATAAATTTTTGAAAGTGCATTTTGTATTTCCCCTGAAGATAAAACTTTCTCTTCTACTTGTTCTTCCTCATCGTAGATAGGATTATTCTGTAACTCGATCAGATCTTCATTGCTAATAGGATCGTCGTGCGTTGCTACAAGTTCTACGAGATCTTCTACCGTGACATCTTCAAGTTCAGACCCCTCAATCATTGCAGCAATGTCTTCAAGCACTTGTCTCTGCATCTGGACAATTCTTCTAGGTGCTTCCACTACATCTGGCCAAAGATTACGCCACACCCCATTCATACAACTCATTTTAACTTCCTTCCAAGCCTCTTCTATGTTGTGAATAGACTTCATAATGTTGTATGACTTCCACCACTCTCGCATAGACTGTCTTCCTTCCCCGTCAGTTTCATGAATTAGTTGGCTAAAAGTGCGGCGATGGTAATAAGCTTTGAAGTTTGCTATTGCTCCCTGGTCCATAGGTTGTAATATTGACGTAGTGTTTGGTGGAAGGAACTTTACGTACACTTTTAAGTCTCTGGGCGTATCAAGTGAGGTTGGATGTCCTGGGGCATTGTCTAAGAGTAATATAACTTTATGTTCAAGCCCATTTCTGTCACAGTATGATTTGACTGATGGGCAAAAACTATTAGAATACCATTCTTGAAAAATTTCCCGTGTAACCCACGCCTTTCTGTTTGATCGCCACACAACTGGTAGACTTGTCTTGTCTGTGCCTCGCATTGCACGGGGTGTTTCTGAATGGTACACTAGTAAAGGTTTCAGTTTGAAATCACCAGTGGCATTACCACCCAGCAGAAGTGTTAGTCGATCTTTCGCAGCTTTGAAACCACTGGCTTGACGTTCTTCCTTAGAAATGAATGTTCGAGATGGCATTTTTTTCCAGTAAAGTGCGGTCTCATCAACATTGAAGATGAGACAAGCAGGAATTTTCTCTCGTCTAACGAAGTCTTGAAACTTGTCTGGAAACTCAGCTGCAGCTTGAATGTCCGCGCTGGCCGCCTCGCCTGTTATGTGGATATTGTGAAGATTAGAACGCTGCTTGAACCGATGGAACCAGCCTCTGCTGGCAGCAAAAGTCGGAGTGGCACTCCCTTCTCCTTCTTTTGTTTTCAGCATCTCATACAAAGATTTTGCTTTTGTGCATATGAGATCTTGACTTAGTGGTGTGTTCTTCTTATTCAAATCTTCGATCCAGACTGACAGTAATTTCTCCATTCTTTCTAAGATAGATGATCTCGAACGAGAAAGTTTTGTTGCACTTATAGGTGTTGAACCTTCGCTGGAGATTTTTAATTTTTTCCCCGATTTTTATAAATCGTTCTCACAGTCGATTCTGAGAGTCCAAAATCTCTCCCAACAATTGTTGCTTTGCCTCCATTTTCCATTCTTCTTAACACTTTCATCTTCAATTCCAAAGTGACGCTTTTACGCTCTTTTTTCTTTACAGGCGGCATTTTTAACGTAGGGTTAAATTATGTATGTATGTATCTCTCCAATAAATATTAAAACAAAACTGCCAGCCGACCGAACTAACATTACGGAACAAATGAACACACGAAACGAACGAGGAAATCCCCATAGAACAAAGTCGAAGGACAGGGAATTCCCAATTCTTCAAAGAGAATATTCAGAGAAAGCGGGGATCCCCCCGCGACCATAGAGAAGTTAATGACTACATGAGCGCGAAATTTGAAATTCGCGTTATAGTGAAACCGCGCATAACGGGGTCGCGCTAAGCGGGGTATTACTGTATATATATATATATATATACAGTGAAGTCTGCTTATAACGAACCCGTTTATAGTAAATCTCCGGTTAAAACGAACTATTTTAATAGTACTGGAAAAACTTCCATAGAACCAATGCAAATTTTTATCAGTTATAACGAACCCGGTTATAACGAACTTTCGGATAAAGCGAACCAAATTTGGATGTTTTGTGTCCGTTTATAATGAACTTGCCACACCCTGTGCTCGATGTCGCGTGATTTGATATAGAAAATTCACCGAAACTCGCTGGGAACCCCAATTCTACTTGTTTGGGCCGCGTCGATAGTTCGAGCAGTATTATTTTTAATTCACTTTTGTTATGCGGTTCTAATACATATTTGATCAAAGTAGCAAAGTGAATCTTTAAGTTTTTATTTTAAAAAGAGCACACAAAAACGTAAACCGTTTACTTTAAAAGACAAACGAGATATAAATAGAAAATGGAGTTAAACAAAGTGATGTTTGCAAACAGTTGAATTTAACTAAGTCTACGATTTCTACCATATGGAAGAAGAGGCAAGAAATCTTATCAATCTATGATAAAAGAAACTTTAGTTGTAAAAAGGTAAGAAAATCTACACATGACCAAGTCGATAAATGACTCCTTAAATGGTTTAGTCAAAAACGACATGAACATGTTCCTATTACCGGTTTTACTTTACAAGAGAAAGCTAGTGAATTAGGAAGGAAAATAGAGAACACCGAGTTTAACCATTCTAGAAGTTGGATTGAACGATTTAAAAAGCGACCTATTATTAGTGGGGGTAAGATAGTAGGAGAAACTGCAGGAGTGGATATGACTGTTGTTGATCAGTGGTTGGCCAATATATGGCCGGAAATTCGAGAAAATTCTGAATATGTGGACATTTTTAATGCGGATGAAACGGTTTTTTTTTACAAAATGACGCCTGCTAAGACATTAAAGTTTGTCGGAGAGAATTGTGCTGGTTAAAAGTTATCAAAAGTAAGGATTACTGTGTTGGTAACTGCAAATATATCTGGAGACAGAGAAAAGAAAATTGTTGGTGATAGGGAAGTATGCCAATCCCAGGTGTTTTAAACATTTACCAGTAAAGTACAAATCAAACAGAAAAATATTACTTTTGATTTACAACTGTCCAGCGCACCCTGAAGTTGATATACAGCAAATAAAATTGGTTTTTATGCCTCCAAACACAAGTGCAAAGCTCCAGCCTATGGATCAAGGTGTGATATATTCTTTAAAATGTCATAGAAAGATTTTACTTTTGAAAATGTTAAAGACGATCGCTAAAGGTAATATTTTTTTCTGTAACTCTCTTGGACGCTATAAACTTTATCTATATGACTTGGCAAAGAGTAAGTAAGGAAAGGAAGGAATGTAGATATGACTCAGATGATGAGCTACCGTTGACTCAGTGGATTAAAAAACATCGAGAAGATCCTACTGAAGTTTAATCACTTTCATTTTGAAGAATATGTATTTGCTGATAATGAATTAATAAAGAGAAAAATATTAACTGAAGATCAAATTGTAACATCAGTGACTTCTGGAAAGATTTTAAGCGATTATGACGACAAAGACTAGCTTGGAGATGGAGATAATATTTATGTTCCATCCATTTCAGAAATGACGAAGAAAATGACAAACTCCTAATTTTTTGGAATCTCGTGAAGTTCCTGAACATATATGGAGTAGTTTTTGTGACCTTGACAATTATATAAACCCCACTTCTTTTTCAAGTAAAACTGTACAAACGAAAATTACAGATTTTATTATATAAACTACATTAAGTTGGGAATGTGGAATCTTTGGCACAATGATACTACTCAGTATATATCACGACTAACACCAAACACTTTATTTTGCACTCGACGCGCGTTTCGCTAACCATGTTAGCTTCATCAGGAGCGATGATTGACTAAAGCTAAACTACCAAATCTACCCTATTTATACTTAGCCTAACCCTTGAATTACTCAAGCGGAACTAATGACATAGGCAAGGCTATCAGTTCCGGTCAAGTAACCAGTAGAGGGGACTATAAGGAATAGGCCCTCTGTCTTTGTTTAAACTACTTTTACATTTTATGATTTCCATACTTTCGTATGCGTTCAACAATCTCCTATCAGATACATTTTTTATTAATCTTAGATTATCTAATGTTACAGTATGATCAGCTTCAAGAGCATGTTCGGCAATGCTAGATTTTTCTGTTCTGTTGTATTTTAAGTGTGCTAAATGTTCTTTAAATCGTGTTCTAATTGACCTTTTAGTTTGCCCAACATACTTTTTGTCACAATCATTACAACTAATTTCATAAATTCCACTTTTCTCACAATTAGGAATCTTATCTTTGGGATTTCCTAAGATATTCCTCAGATTGTCTGATGACTTATAGACTAAGGTGAGGCCTACCTTATTAAATACCTTATTGAGTCCCTTGCTATATTTCGGATTATATGGTATGGAGACATACTTGGTGTTATTTTCTTCGCGTGTAAAAAAGGTGGAATTCTGAATATTAAACCTAAACTTATGCCTATTTATTAGCTTATTTACTAAGTCATCGTCATAACCATTAACTCTAGTTATATTTCTAATACGATTCCTTTCTTTATTAAAGTTTACTCTATTCAGAGGGAAAGTGACCAAACGATGAACTAAAAAATGTGATGAGGCTAATTTATGTTGTTTGCAATGAAATGAATCATTAGGAATTTATCTATCTGTTACTGTGTCCTTCCTATAGATATCAAATTCTAATCTATTATTATTTTTTATAATTAAAATATCTAGACAAGGCAATTGTCCTTTGTTCTCAACTTCGTAAGTGAATTTAATGGAATCATACCGGCTATTTAATTTGGAAACAAAATCATCAATATTTGCTTTCTTTGTATCAAAAATCGCGAAAATATCATCCACATACCTATACCATACCCTTGGGAAATATTCGAATCCTTGACTGGCTTCGATTTCAAACTTACTCATGAATAAATTGGCTATGAAAGGTGACAAGCAATTATTATTAAAAATAATAATAGATTAGAATTTGATATCTATAGGAAGGACACAGTAACAGATAGATATATTCCTAATGATTCATTTCATTGCAAACAACATAATTAGCCTCATTACATTTTTTAGTTCATCGTTTGGTCACTTTCCCTCTGAATAGAGTAAACTTTAATAAAGAAAGGAATCGTATTAGAAATATAACTAGAGTTAATGGTTATGACGATGACTTAGTAAATAAGCTAATAAATAGGCATAAGTTTAGGTTTAATATTCAGAATTCCACCTTTTTTACACGCGAAGAAAATAACACCAAGTATGTCTCCATACCATATAATCCGAAATATAGCAAGGGACTCAATAAGGTATTTAATAAGGTAGGCCTCACCTTAGTCTATAAGTCATCAGATAATCTGAGGAATATCTTAGGAAATCCCAAAGATAAGATTCCTAATTGTGAGAAAAGTGGAATTTATGAAATTAGTTGTAATGATTGTGACAAAAAGTATGTTGGGAAAACTAAAAGGTCAATTAGAACACGATTTAAAGAACATTTAGCACACTTAAAATACAACAGAACAGAAAAAATCTAGCATTGCCGAACATGCTCTTGAAGCTGATCATACTGTAACATTAAATAATCTAAGATTAATAAAAAATGTATCTGATAGGAGATTGTTGAACGCATACGAAAGTATGGAAATCATAAAATGTAAAAGTAGTTTAAACAAAGACAGAGGGCCTATTCCTTATAGTCCCCTCTACTGGTTACTTGACCGGAACTGATAGCCTTGCCTATGTCATTAGTTCCGCTTGAGTAATTCAAGGGTTAGGCTAAGTATAAATAGGGTAGATTTGGTAGTTTAGCTTTAGTCAATCATCGCTCCTGATGAAGCTAACATGGTTAGCGAAACGCGCGTCGAGTGCAAAAATAAAGTGTTTGGTGTAGTGGTGATATATACTGAGTAATATAAACTACATATTTTAATGTTTTCGTTTATACTCGTATATGTACCAACGTACATAATAATAACTTTAGTGCGACTTGTTTTATTTTTGTTTGAATGATTTCTTTTAATAATTATTTTTCATTTTTTTAATCATTAGCCTAATCTAAATAAGAAAGTAGTGAAAAATAATATTAGATTTTGTTTGTAACGAACTTCGGATATAGCGAACCATTTTTAGTGATTTTTTGGAGTTCGTTATGAACGGACTTCACTATATGTATATATACTTTTTATAAATTTTCTTGGGTTTAATGTTCATGAAATTAAAAGATTTGTTTTATATCATAGTATAAACGTCTCGACAATACATTCTGGTCTTCATCGGTTGTTCAATATATAATAAAATTATTCTTTTGTTTTTCTTTTTTCTTTCCTTGGAGCATTTCTCATGCACCTATTCTTTATATAACAACAAAATATACAAACAAATTGAAGGTTGTGTCATAGGAAGTGTTGTAACCCAAAATAGTACTAGAGGAATTAGAAAATACGATCATTCCAAAGCTAAAATACAGCATTTCATTTTTCTCTAGATACGAGGACGATTATATGACTGCCATACCGGAAACATTCAGTGACCCAAAAAAATCAGTAATAATAGAATTAGCCGACAGAATCATAAAGTTAAGTGACTTAGAATACAAACAAGAACCAATTCAAATAGCAAAAAAAACTTTGGTTAAACAGAGTTACTCTTTGAAATTAATTAGTAAAATATTCAAATCACGAATTGTAAAACTAGAAAATACCACACAAACAAAACGGGGTAACCAAAGTAAAACTATCTAGTTCTACCGTATATAAACGGTCTGTCAGAAAACCTATAAAGTATGTTCCAAAAACATAATATAAACACATGTTACAGAAGTTATAACTTATTACAAGACTTCACCGAAACACACATATTCTATATAAAATCCCCAGCTTTGAGCATTCACGAAAACATAAAGAAACACTCTTTTGATTTTAGTTTTAGCATTTTTCCCTAGAAATTGAATGGGCCTATTAGTTCTTGGGACCAACGTTCTGTTGGGATTCTATGAGTTCCAAAATTAAAAATTGAAATGGAAACCCAATACTTTTAATATATATTTTGAATTCAGCGGGAATTTTACGTCCGTGTAAACATTGAATTTTGATTGGGCCTGATTTGAACTGAAATAAATTGCGGTACTTAAAAAGCATTATATCCGTGTTAAAAGCTAATAACCAAATTAAAAAATCGAGTGATATTCCTTAAATTCAAATCAGAAGTCTAACGGGGGGCTGTTGAAGTGGAAAAAAAAACGACTGAAAAGAAAAAATATAATTTCAGTCGATGGATGTGACCTCTAAATATTAACATATTTTTCTAAAAATTTAGGGGCTTCATTTTTTCATAGGACTGAATATATATATACGAGTATATATATATATATATATATATATATATATATATATATATATATATATATATATACACATGTATATATATATATATATGTATATATATATATATATATATATATATATATATATATATATATATATATAGACATGTATATATATATATATATATATATATATATATACATATATATATATACATATATATATACATATATATATATATATATATATATATATATATATATATATATATATATATATATATATATATATATATATATATATAATATATATATATATATATATATATATATATATATATATATATATATATACATATATATACATATATATATATATATATATATATATATATATATATATATATATATATATATATATGTATATATAATATATATATAAAATGCAACATCTCTCTGTCTGTCTGTCTGCTTGTCTGTCTGTCCGTTAGTGCGCTTATCACTGGAGAACCATTTATCCGATTTACGTACTTTTTTTTTTGAACATACATATGTTCTCCGGCCAGGTTATAGGCTATATTTTATTGCGATAGGTAAGCATAAGGAATGAGCAGTGACGATAATAGTGAATGAAGTCGGAAAAAAGTTTGCCACTAGCGCGTTCTCTTGCAATACACAATCTAAACCATTAAATATGGAACAATATTATGTAGCAGAGAATATCTATAATCTATAATATATATAAAATGCAATGTCTCTCTGTCTGTCTGTCTGTCTGTCTGTCTGTCCATTAGTGCGTTACGAGAACCACTTATCCGATTTACGTGTCTTTTTTTAAATTCATACATGTATTCTTTGGCCTGGTTATATAATAATAATAATAATCTATATCTATAATATATATAAAATATAATGTCTCTCCGTCTGTCTGTCTGTCTGTTCGTCCGTTAGTGCGCTTATGACTGGAGAACCACTTATCCGATGAACGTGCTTTTTTTTTTTAAATATACATATGTTCTCTGGCCAGGTTATAGACTATATTTTATTACGTTAGGTAACATGAGGAATAAGCAGTGACGATAATAGTGAATCAAATCGGAAAAAAGTTTGCCGCTAGCGCGTTCTCTTGCAATACACTACCTAAACCACTAAATATGGAACAATATCATGTAGCAAAAGATATCTATAATATATATAAATGCAACGTCTCTCTGTCTGTTTGTCCGTTTGTGCGCTTATCACTGGAGAACCACTTATCCGATTTACGTGCTTTTTTTTAAACATACGTATGTTCTCTGGCCAGGTTATAGGATATATTTTATTACGTTAGGTGACATAAGGAATAAGCAGTGACGATAATAGTGAATCAAGTCGGAGAAAAGTTTGCCGCTAACGCGTTATCTTGCAATACACTGCCTAAAGCATTAAATATGGAACAATATCATGTAGCAAGGAATATAATATATATAAAATGCAACGTCTTTCTGTCTGTCTGTCCGTTAGTGCGCTTATCACTCGAGAACCACTTATCCGATTTACGTGTTTTTATAAATTTATACATATGTTCTATATAATTCGATATAAGCCTAGATAATGGGAGATAAGGTGAGATAATGGGAGATAAGGAGAAATAATGGGAGATAAGTCGAGATAAGCCTCGATAATGGGAGATAAGGTGAGTTATGAGAGATAAGTATAAATAATAGGAGATAAGGAGAAATAATGGGAGATAAGCAGAGATAAATCTAGATAATGGGAGTTATGGTAAGATAATGGAAGATAAGGAGAAATAATGGGAGATAAGGAGAAATATTGCGAGATAAGTTGAGATAAGCCTAGATAATGGGAAATGAGGTGAGATAATGGGAGATAAGGAGAAATAATGGGAGATAAGGAGAAATAATGGGAGATGAACAGAGATAAGCCTAGATAATGGAAATTATGTAGAGATAATGGGAGATAAGGAGAAATATTGGGAGATAAGGGGAAATAATGGGAGATATTTTATTACGTTGGGTAACATAAGGAATAAGCAGTGAGGATAGTAGTGACTCAAGTCCACGCGAGCGGAGCCGCGGGCCCGGCTAGTATATATATATATATATATATATATATATATATATATATATATATATATATATATATATATATATATGTATGTATATTTGTATATTTAGAAGTGTAGCACACGTGCTGCAAGGAAATCCCAAACGTTACAGGAGCGAAAGGGGTGCGGAAAAAGCGTTTAACGTTAGGCTTGTATCGGTGTAAGTTGTACTCGATGGGAAACACAGTCTAGGGCAAATAATTGAGAAAGAGACTAAGAGACAGCATGGGATCTTGGGACACACCAGCGTGATAGTGATGGTATCAGAAAGAAATCCGTCGACCGCCACTCTTAAAGAACCCTCTCTGAGGAAATATATGAGCAACAAACAGACCTTTGAGATATACCATAAGAGCCACGGTCGAATGCCTTGGATATATCACGTGAAATCTTTCGATATTTTCCAAAATGTTTCAAATTAGAAAATATCCCATTTGTCCTTGCTTTAGCCTTTAAAAATCTCTTTTTTATCACAATATTTCTCACAAATATATTTAAGAATTATAAGTATTAATAAATATATAAAAAAATGATTCAATGCGGGTGGCAAAGCAACAAACTACCTCTCGACCTTTCAACAAACTTTTCAACAGGCAATTTTTTAAGAATAAAGGTGAGACACTTGGAAGTATTGAAAGGTCCATAAACAAAAATAATAAATGGGCCACTAATGGGGCCCCAATGAGCTGACACTCTGGTGCGCGTGGGCCCTGAGCCACAGGGGGCCCTGTTCGGAATTTCTACTTTGGTGGCTTAGAGAGAAGTGAATACACGAACTATCAGAGGTGTATTTGGATATAATTAAATTTTACTAATATAAAATTAAGTTGGAACCTTTAAATGATTCGGAAATTACGAGATCGTGAGTATGACCATTTTTAAATTCGCAATATCGTGAAGCTGGAGTTACATTACTAATGTCGATTTCTATACCGGGGGCCAGCAGGGCTTCCGTTTGTCTTTACAGTCACCACTAACTGCCAATAGCTGTAAGTACTAATACCCTATATGCCTATAACTATATGACTATAATTAGCAGCAAACGTTATCCTTCCTATCACACCTGTGGGCCTTGCCCTCGCATTAAAAGTATTGTCATTTTCACATCAGATGGTGATGAGGTCTATCCACTACTAATACCTTCGAAGATATATTTATTAAAGCATGATCATCTTGACCTAGACCAGTTGCAATGACAAGTCCTAATTTGATGTTGGATATACTCGGACGGATTGCTCATTATTCTCAGACTTCTTAAACTTCTGACGTAAAAGCAAAAATTACTGACAGTCTTCCTACCATAAGTCACTATATATTTTTCTTGGTTTTTCATACGGGTTAAACACACACAAACATATATATATATATATATATATATATATATATATATATATATATATATATATATATATATATATATATATATATATATATATATATATATATATATACATGCGCACTCACTTTATGGAATTTTCGAAATTCATATTAATTTAATCCTTCTCCAAATATTACCACTAAATTTGGAATTTGAATTTATGTAATGTGCCTGGTTAAGACAATACAGCTTTGGGTGATCATTTTCCTGCAAAGAAATAAATAAATAATTGATTAGATTCAGGTCGACATCAAATCGGATGTCAGAATTTCGGATAGCGATCTCACCCAGAAAAATCGATCTGAATACCAGCCAGAATAGTAGGCATTTAGTTACCGATTGAAGGCTGACACGACATGTGACAACAGTGTATTTGTTGAATAAGCTATAAATGTTATTCTCATATACGGTCTGCCAAGTAAGAACGTGTCCGCGATAATTAATTTTTGGTGGATGCGATTCTAGCCCTTCAACAAAAAATCGATAGAGGGAACCTTTGTCTACGACGCATTTTAGTAAAAATATCAGTCGATTCCGAACTTTCGTCGAAATCACGTAAAATCAATCGCACACCACCAATCACTTGTTTGCGAGTCGGATCGAGGCAGTCTTTCTTTATTTCCATCCAAAGGGGCCTAAGATGATACATTCCGTTGAAGCTAAATATATTAAGAAGTCGGTGTCGTTTGTGAAAAAGTGGGCAAGTCATATTAACGACACGAAAAATATCGACGACTTGCCAAAACGTGGCTCGGTAGGCAAAGTCACTCCGAAAGTCGAAAAACGAATCTTGTTTTTGTTTTGACGGGACCTAAAATTGACGTGCGTCGAGAAGCGGCAAAATTAAGAAAATCAGGATTGAATGTGTCCCATGAGACCATCCGACAACATCTTCGTGCCCATGATGTCAAATTCTGACGCACGTTGAAGAAACCTTTGCTGGGCGAAAATTATGTCGCGAAGCGGCTCATTTGGGTTCACGATAAGATACTAGAGTGGCCCTCACAATCATCGGACGCCGACCCTATTGAAAACGTTTGGTCGCTTGTAAAGAGGAAGCTCAGAGGAAGGACTCTGAGGACTTTGACTCAGTTGTCTCGCGAGATTCAAAAAATTTGCAGAATATGCAGAAAATCTCGTTGACAGCACGCTTCGAAGATGCCAGGCGATTATTGATGCAGAAGGGGATTGAACAATTTGCAAAGGTAATTGCGCCATTGTTAGCACACCAAAAAATATATTGATAGAAAAAAATAATCTCGAAACAAATTTTTTCAAAAATACGAGCGGTCGCATTCTTATTTGACAGACTGTACATATACGCAAAATTTTACTTAACGAAACCAGGATATGAATCAGTTGCAAACTTTATCTTAAATTACCTTAAAAAAAGATTCCGGTTCTGTTTCTGTTAACTAACCAGAACTCAACATCTCAATGATGTGATTTAGAGTCCACTTTTAAAATATGACCCTAATAAATACGCACAATCGTTTTTTTTCCTCATTCATCGTGACCGAAAACTTATGTTTATTGCCTGAGTGAAAGATCTTTATTGCTACCGATTTCAAATTTAACATTATTATTGCTTATTTATTAAAATAATACTTGTAATATATATACGAACATACCAGTACTATTAGTAATACATAATTTATTTATGTTTCATTAATATACGAGGCTGGTTTGAAAAGTCCGTGCAAAAATAAAAACTACTTATGTGTTTGGGGTAAACCTTTTTTATTTTTCGACATAGTCTCCTTTTAGGCTTATACACTTCGTCCAACGATGTTCTAGTTTGTTGATCCCTTCCGAATAATAGGATTTGTCCAAGTCTGCAAAATATCCATTAGTGTCTGCAATCACCTCCTCGTTTGAATAAAATCTTTGTCCCACCAGCCATTTCTTCACATTGGGGAACAAATAGTAGTCCGAGGGAGCTAAGTCTGGAGAATAGGGGGGATGTGAAACGAGTTGGAATCCTATTTCCATTAATTTTGCGACCACAACTGCTGAAGTGTATGCTGGTGCGTTATCGTGATGGAAAAGGACTTTCTTGTGGGCCAATCGCGAGCGTTTTTCTTGCAGCTCGGTTTTCAAAACGGTCCAATAACGATGAATAATATTCACCTGTAATAGTTTTACCCTTTTTCAGATAGTCGATGAGGGTTATCCCTTGCGAATCCCAAAAGACAGTCGCCATAACCTTTCCGGCCGAAGGAACGGTCTTCGCCTTTTTTGGTGTAGATTCCCCCTTGGTAACCCATTGTTTAGATTGTTGTTTGGTCTCAGGAGTATAGTAATGTATCCATGTTTCATCCACAGTGACGAAACGACGCTTAAAGTCCTCCGGATTCTTCTGGAACAGCTGCAAACCATCCTTGCAACACTTCACACGATTCCGTTTTTGGTCAAGCGTGAGCAATCGCGGCACCCATCTTGCGGATAGCTTTCTCATGTCCAAATATTTATGAAAAACATTATGTACCCGTTCAGTCGAGATGCCCACAGCACTAGCAATCTCACGCACCTTAACTCTTCTGTCATCCATCACCATATCATGGATTTGATCAATGATTTCTGGAGCCGTAACCTCCACAGGCCGTCCAGAATGTTCAGCGTTACTTGTGCCCATATGGCCAGTCCGAAAATTTTTGAAACCACTTATAAACTGTTCTAATCAAAGGTGCAGAGTCACCATAATGTTTATCAAGCTTCTCTTTAGTCTCTTGAGGCATTTTGCCTTTCATAAAGTAATGTTTAATCACCACACGAAATTCTTTTTCGTCCATTTCTTGAAAATCACTCGACTTCCTTGTTTCACACGAATGCCAAACGCAAAGAAATAGACCAATATGGCTGAAACTTGATGTGCGTTCATTCAAGAGATGCTATTAACTAAACATGACCTCGATACGCGCCGATGGTGCCATCTCTCGGACTTTGCACGGACTTTTCAAACCAGCCTCGTAAACTGAATGAATGTAAAAAACCGGTCAAGTGCAAGTTGCACTTGCGCAATTAGTGTTCCGTACGTTGATTGCTTTTATAATAAAATATTTTGTTACGGAGGTATAAAATGATCAGTGACTTCACAAAACACACCCTAAATGAGTTTTTAACAACAAAGTTTGTTGCCAATCTTTACTGAAAATTGATGACCTTGAAATTTTTTTTTTTTTTTTTTATATACCAGATAAATTATTAAAGGTAATGCACTCGTGATAATTTTCGTTCAATCTACACCCCGTGGAGAATATTCCAGAATTTTTTCAAAATTTTTCGACATAAGGCGGTATGAACAGCGATTTTTCGCGATTTTTAAAAATAATGCAAAGGAAAGTGCGCGCAAGTATTATATTATATATATATATATATATATATATATATATATATATATATATATATATATATATATATATATATATATATATATATGTATATATATATATATATATATATATATATATATATATATATATATATATATATATATATATATATATATATATCTATTACTCGTGTTTTCACAACCTTTCATTTGACACCACACTCGATGACCTAGTAATTTTTTTTTTTTCACTTCCAATTTCACCCCCCAAAACTAACCCCTTAAGTCAAAATTTAACTTTCAAAACTACATGGCTCTGATGAGGCCATCAATTCCTATATTATTACCAAATTTCAACTTTCTATGAAAAATAGTTTCGGAGAAAATCGGGTGTGACAGACAGAGACCGAAGTGATCTTATAAGTGTTCCGTACGGAACACTAAAAATGATAAAAGTGATTAAATACGAGACGTTTAATAATAATAATAATTTTCACAGATGCCAAAAATATATTAAAAAAAAACTTTTTTATTTCACCGGAACCACCACAAAATCTAAGGTACCAATTATACCCCAGGGAGTCATCCCTCACGCCCTTAAATACGTCTGCAAAATATTTTCGGCCCGGCCTCTTCGGTTTTACATTACAACTCGTTCTACACATCGATGCATTGATTCACATGTCATATGTCAAAATTCATTCACGAAATGGGCGTTATCCCTCTTTATTAGACGTATATAACATGAGATGAGTGATCTAAAACTAATTACAACTCTAGCCTGAATGGATAGAGTGTAGTTAAAATAAAAATAAACTTAAGAATAAGGGATGTATATAAAGTGGATCCTAAATCTGAAAATATAGATACATGTAACAATAAAAATAGGCTGTGGGGTTGCTTTTTAAAGCAACTATATATATATATATATATATATATATATATATATATAATATATATATATATATATATATATATATATATATATATATATATATATATATATATATATATATATATATATATATATATATATATATATATATATATATATATATATATATATATATATATATATATATATATATATATATATATATATATGAGGCATTATTTGTCAAGCGGGACACCAGTTTGGCGATTTTTGAAATTCAATATGGCGTCGCAACATGGCGGCCATAATCGGCCAAAAGGTGACTTTTAACAAAAAAAAGTTGCTTAAATTTATGATAAACATTTAGATTTCGAAGAACAGGATAAACTTGCTAAAATCACATCCAAACTAACTATTGGAAAACGAAGCTTAAATACTGCTAATTTTGATGTAAAGTTTTCTATCTAAGTATTTCAAATATGCCAGACTAAATAATTCAACTTAAACTCTTTCAAATGTTCCAAAAAGGACATGGTTTTCAAGTTATTACGTCAGTTTTGACAGTGGATTTGGCAGTTGGTAGCTGTCAATTTTGTAATTCTGAGATCATATTTGTAATCAATCAGTAACCCGAAAATATAATAATTCTCGGTAAACTCCGTATTTAACGTAAAACTCGGGTTTGATGTTATTTTGGGTGTTTTGACAGTGGGTTTGGCAGTTGACAGATGTCAATTGCATTTTTGTAATTGAATTTATAATCGGCATACCCAAAAAAAATGAAAAAACAACAACGTTTATCATAAATTTAAACAACTTTTTTTTGTTAAAAGTCACCTTTTGGTTGATTATGGCCGCCATGTTGCGACGCCATATTGAATTTCAAAAATCGCCAAACGGAATTTTAAAGTACACGTCTTGACGAAAATTTTGAGCCCCTACAGATCCTCCCATCTTAAAATCTGTAATGGAGAGAATGGTGTCTCGTTTGACAAATAATGCGTCATATATATATATATATATATATATATATATATATATATATATATATATATATATATATATATATATATATATATATATATATATATATATATATATATATATATATATATATATATATATATATATATATATATATATTATATATATATATTAGCTTATTCCATTTATAGTCGGATGTAAGTCAGTCTTTTTATGTCGTCCGTCAATCTTGTCCGTGATCCACCTCTGCATCTTTTATGTTCTCTAGATTTCCATTCAATCATACGACGTGTCCATCTGTTATCAGTCATCCTAGCGATATGCCCAGCACAGTTCCTCCTTAATATGCATTTTCGTTGTGTTACATACTTTTAATTTTCTTCGTATCTCGATGTTAGGAATACGATTCCGGTCTAATATTTAGCATTCTCCTCTCCATTGTTCTTTGGATTATCTGGAGTTTATATATTATACTTTTATTATATTTGAGATTTTAGACCTATTTCTCGATAGTTGTTATTTAATTCTATCAGCATTTTTTATAATCCTTCTTTTGTGTTGTCGATCAGAGTGACATCATCTGCAAACCTTAAGTGATTTAACCGTTCACCGTCTATTAGTATTCCTTTATTTTTCCACTTTAGCGATTTGAACAAGTTTTCTAGAGTCAACATGAACAGCTTTGGGGATAGTGAGTCGCCTTATCTAATTCCTCTTTTAATTTTGATTTTATTTGTTTTTTCTTCAAGCATTATTTGTGATGTGGCATTTTTATATACATTGAAGAGATGTGTATCTTTCGTCGACTTTGCTATTACTTAAGGCGTTAAGGGCTGCCATATCTCTATCTAACCAAATGCTTTTTCGTTGTCAACTATTGCTATCCACAAGGCGACCTTTCATTCATTCAATGCATATATATATATATATATATATATATATATATATATATATATATATATATATATATACAAATTTCTTAATTCCACCAGTTTCATATTTTACTATTTTTTAGTCCTTCGAGTATATTGGGTTACAAGTTTGATATGAATGTATGTTTTATTTTATCTTAATCTGTTTGTTTTATTGTCCAGTATTGTGATACCTCAATTCTGTTTATTTAGCAACATTTATAGGACCTAGCATTTCTTATTTCTATGAAGTTATATCTCATGATCTTGATGGCATTTCTTGAGATTACACGTCACTGAGGTTTTCTCTCAATAAACTGAGTGTCACGAGATATATGACATTTTTCACCATCTTGTTGAAATCACATGTCTTCCAGATCAAAATAATTTAATTCTTAGGAGAAAAAATCAATAATCATTTTTTGTAGCATTCTCCATTGACAGTAGCTGCATTGTCATTTTCTGTTTCAAAAAACTACAGTCCAATTACACTTCCCCACCGTAAACTACCCCAAACGATGTTCTAAGAACAACATTGGGTTTTCATTACTCTAATTGTGACAATTTTCCTTATTTACGAAGCCATTTAACCAATAATAAGATTCATCTCTGAAGATGATTTTTATGTAAAATAATGGGTTTGTTTCAAGTTGCTGGAAAGCCCAATCTGTAAAATTTCCACGCAGTAAATGTTCGTATAAGTTAATCTTAATTATATACACCTTCAAATACAGACCTTTATAAAGAATTTTCCATGTAGTGTCATAAGAAAGTCTGAGTTCTCGAGAACGACGTATAATTGATGATTGTTCTGAATTTTCATTCTCATTTTGGGTGACACGTTTGCGGTTTAGACAGGTTGGATTGCTAACATCACAAATTCTATCATTTGAATTGAATTTTAAAATTAAATTGTGTGTTCTTGATCATAAATTTCACGTAATGCGTGAAACGTAGCCCGAATATATTTATTATTTTTGTAATAAATTTTAACAATTTCTATACGCTGTGTAACTATGTATCTTCCCATGATAATTTGCTAAACAATACTGAATAGAAATGTCAATTTTGTTGAGGATTAGAAAAAAATCATGGCCTCTACAACGTTTTAAAATTTATGTATTAATAGCAACTTATTTTGAAAAGTTAAGTAAATAGATCCGGTAAAGTGTTATTTGCAACTCATATCCAATAAATATTATTGTGACACAACAGATATTGTAGTACCTAAATGCAAAGGTATTTTTTGGTTTTTAGACACTTTTTCGGGGACCGGACTGAACCCATTTTCAAAATACTTTTTCGGAATAGTTTGTTACAGTGGTTGATACATTGAACTCTCTATATTTACATGGTCTGTCCGGAAAGTAATGTCACCAAGTCGATTAAAAAAAATTATTGACCAGATCGGTATAATAATTCTTCAAAATAATCTCCTCCTGCGCCAATACATTTTCGCCAGCGCGATTTCCAAACTGCGAAGGCATCCTGAAAGGCCTATTCAGGAATTGCTTTTAAAGCAGTTGTACAATCTGCTTTCACGTCGTCCATTATTCTGAAATGATGTCCTTTCAGGGGAGATTTCAAGCGGGGAAACAAAAGCAAGTCTGAGAGAGCCACGTCTGGACTGTAGGGTACCTGGGGTAGCATTGCCACGTTTGATTTGGCCAGATAGCTGGTCACGACGAAGGCGTTTTGGGTTGTGGCGTTGCCATGGTGAAGTTTTCAATTGCTGCTGCTATCTGGCCTGACGCACCGGATCCTTGTTCTAAGTTTCTTGAGCACTTTCATATAAAATTTAGAGTTGATGGTTGTCCTGGGAGGTACAGACTTATTCAGGAGACAAAACAAAGGTTCACGAAGTCGTCCGTCCTTACCCCCCGAGAGCTCGGAGACAACTGAGCAAGCACTCGTTCCGTTATTGACTCCCCCCACCACCGATCCACAGCAGGTAGAGCGCGCTGCTACGTAGAGTCACTTCACAATAAAATCGGTGACATTACTTTCCGGGCAGACCCTGTAAGTCTTTTTACGTGGCCGATTTTTCAACACTTTTTAAAATTTTTATTCATGTTCAGCTCTATTCATACTTCCCTTTGATGATAGTAAGTGGTCCTAACTAATTTAAATACAAGAGATTTTTTTGATGTCCGGATATACTTGTGTTTGTCGAAGGGCTAAAATACAAAAGCAGAAAGGGTTTCGATTGTACGTGCGTGTCCAGATGTTTTGTTAATTTGTCAATTCAATGATGGAGCTGTGCGATTTTTTTTCCTTATATGGTGGACATAAGTTTTAATAAAGTATGTCTGAATGGGTTAATTTTGCTGGCCCTTAAGACTTAAATTTATGTACTGATTTTTTGCCTTGATTTTTCGCTAAATTTAGTCTATTTTTAAAATAACATATAAATTTAGAGTCACAGGTATAAGGTAAGTATAAATTGGATCATAAACATACATTATTTTACTAAAAAATTAACCTTAACCTCTATCTACACACCTAGTGTAACGCGCAATAAGGAATCTTATGCCCTTGCTAGGATAAATAAAATCCACTGCGGCGAATATTGTTTGAGAACAGCTAGTGGTCTAAGGAGACCATAACTGGTCTATAGGGTGAATAACCATGCTGTAGGAAATCGCAGCAACTAATAGAAATATATGTATATATATATATATATATATATATATATATATATATATATATATATATATATATATATGTATGATATGTGTATATACATATATATATATATATATATATATATATATATATATATATATATATATATATATATGTTTGTTATGCTTAACTAATTAATAGGTACTATGAGAAAACATGTTGCTGTGTTGCTAGTAATTTTGCAGTGGATTTTCAAAGTAGTATTAAAAATCAGCGAGAGAAATTGTGGAAAATTCCATTTCAAATTCGAAAGATCATATGATTTGTGGAAAGATGGAAAGTTGTACAGAAATATAGGACAAATTATTAAAAAGTCGCCTGCTACTGTGCAGTACATCGTAAACCAGCATAAATCAACGGGTTCCAATAAAATTCGACCACGCTCCAGTTGTCCCAAGAAATTGACTTCACGTGAAGAGGTCAGTGTTGTTAGACAAATAATTATAGATCCCAAGAAAAGTGCACCAAAATTAAAAAAAGAAGTACGAGAACTATTTCCGAAAAATGTTTGTTCACAAACAGTGAGAAATTGTTTACACAGGGCAGGCCATAAGGGGTATGAAGCCAGGAAGAAGCCGCTCATTTCGGAAGCTAATCGCAAAAAGCGGTTAGCTTTTGCTAGGGAATACGTTACTAAAATTCCTAAATTTTGAGATTCCGTAATCTTTATTGATGAAACTAAAATTAACCCTTTTTGGATCTGATGGCAGAACTAAAGTTTAGAGAAAGAAGAATACCGCATTCGGTATTAAAAACATTTGTTCGACGGTGAGACGAGGGGGAGGCAGTGTTCTGTTTTGGGGGTGCATGTCCGCTGGAGGGGTTGGAAATTTACATTTTATTAATGGTACCATAGATCAGCATGTTTATCTGAACATTTTGAGAGACAATTTAAGAGAAAGTGTCCAAAAATTAGCACTCGAATAAATATACATATATATATATATATATATATATATATATATATATATATATATATATATATATATATACTAGAGCCGGGCCCGCGGCTCCGCTCGCGTGGACTTGATCCACTACTATCGTCACTGCTTATTTCTTATGTTACTCAACGTAATAAAATATCTCTCCATTATTTCCCCTTATCTCCCAATATTTCTCCTTATCTCCCATTATCCCTACATAATTTCCATTATCTAGGCTTATCTCTGCTCATCTCCCATTATTTCTCCTCATCTCCCATTATTTCTCCTTATCTCCCATTATCTCACCTTATTTCCCATTATCTAGGCTTATCTCGACTTACCTCGCAATATTTCTCCTTATCTCCCATTATTTCTCCTTATCTCCCATTATGTCACCATAACTCCCATTATCTAGACTTATCTCTGCTTATCTCTCACTATTTCTCCTTATCTCCCATTATTTATACTTATCTCCCATTATCTCACCTTACCTCCCATTATCGAGGCTTATCTCGACTTATCTCCCATTATTTCTCCTTATATCGCATTATCTCACCTTATCTCCCATTATTTCTCCTTATCTCCCATTATGTCACCATAACTCCCATTATCTAGACTCATCTTTGCTTGTCTCCCACTATTTCTCCTTATCTCCCATTATTTATACTTATCTCCCATTGTCTCACCTTACCTCCCATTATCGAGGTTTATCTCGACTTATCTCCCATTATTTCTCCTTATCTCGCATTATCTCACCTTATCTCCCATTATCTAGGCTTATATCGAATTATATAGAACATATGTAAAAATTTATAAAAACACGTAAATCGGATAAGTGGTTCTCGAGTGCACTAACGGACAAACAGACAGAGAGACATTGCATTGTATATATATTATAGATTATAGATATTCTCTGCTACATAATATTGTTCCATATTTAATGGTTTAGTCTGTGTATTGCAAGAGAACGCGCTAGCGGCAAACTTTTTTTTTCCGACTTCATTCACTATTATCGTCAATGCTCATTCCTTATGCTACCTGTCGTAATAAAATATAGCCTATAACCTGGCCGGAGAACATATGTATGTATTAAAAAAAAAAGTACGAAAATCGGATAAGTGGTTCTTCAGTGATAAGCGCACTAACGGACAGACAAACAGACAGACAGAGACACGTTGCATTTTATATGTATTATAGATGTAATAAAATATATATCTATAACCTGGTCAGAGAACATATGTAAGAATTTAAAAAATCACGTAAATCGGGTAAGTGGTTCTCAAGGGATAAGCGCACTAACGGACAGACAGACAGAGAGACGTTGCATTTTATATATATTATAGATACAGATTGTTATTATTATTATATAACCTTGCCAAAGAATATATGTATGAATTTAAAGAAAGACAGGTAAATCGGAAAAGTGGTTCTCGCGTGATAAACACACTAATGGACAGACAGACAGGCAGAGAGACATTGCATTTTATATATTATAGATTATAGATATTCTCTGCGACATAATATTGTTCCATATTTAATGGTTTAGGCTGTGTATTGCAAGGGAACGCGCTAGCGGCAAACTTTTTTTGGACTTCATTCACTATTTTACGTCACTGCTCATTCCTTATACTACCTATCGTAATAAAATATAGCCTCTAACCTGGCCAGAGAACATATGTATGTTTTAAAAAAAAAGTACGTAAATCGGATAACTGGTTCTCCAGTGATAAGCGCACTAACGGACAGACAGAGAGACGTTGCATTTTGTATATATTATATATATATATATATATATATATATATATATATATATATATATATATATATATATATATATATATATGTATATATATAATCTTTCTATTAAACATTTTAGTGTGTAGCAGTGTTTCTTTATTGGTGAATCTCCTTTAGTTCTTTTTGTAAACTTTTCTTTTTTTTATGATTTCCTTTCAGGTTGTCCAGAAACCGCTTTCATCTACGCAATCACCAGCGCTGCAGTCACTCACTCTATTGCACGGGCCTGTTCAGAAGGAGCCATAGAGACCTGTTATTGTGAGAAGCATTATAGACGTCCTCAGGTTTTTAGCAACGGTAACACCGGTGCTATATCAAACGTACGAGATTTTGAGTGGGGAGGATGTTCGGATAACATCGGTTTTGGATTCGATGTGAGTCGAGATTTTGTCGATACCGGAGAGAGGGGCAAGAGTTTAAGAGAGAAGATGAATTTGCATAATAATGAAGCGGGACGATGGGTAAGTATCTTCTATTTTGCTGTTAGTACGTGTATGTAATTCTTACAAAATTTCATATGTGGTCAGATAATTTCTATCTTTTCACTAATTTTTAACTAACTTATTTAATTAACTATGCTCAATTTTAGTAAATATTAAAAAGTATACACAGAAGAGGAAGTGGATTAAGAGAATTTAATTCGGAAATAATAATGAAGACCAATAAACTCGTTACATTTTGTAGTCATTACTATAGACTAAAGCAACGTTGTAGCATTAGTTTTATGGTTTAATATACTTTTAAAAGTGTCAAAGATAAACTTAAAATTAGTCTGTAACAACTTATGTACGCAGTTTACAAATTACTAGTATTTGAATTAAATTAAAACTTATATCTCTAATCCTGAAACCACGTTGGATTCACTACATTAAATTCCAAAGGCTAACTAACGAAAGATAAGTTACAAGTAAAGCAAAACCATGGAGATCAAAAGTAGTTTATGTGCCGAGCGGTAAATAATCTATTAAAATTAATGGCCCACTATATTAGAATATGGCTCACCGATGGCTAAGTAACATTATGGCAGCCTCTTAAATTAAGGAAGATTTTCTTGTGTGGCAGTTTACTGCTTCTTACCGATATAATTAAGAGGATGTACATACATAAACTTCTTTTTAATAAAAGTGTAAGCGCATAGAGTTACAAATAATTTTAACCTGTTTTAGACCTTAACAAAACTTCTTATAATTTGAAACATACAAAGTCGTAAATTTTTTAATAGTATGTTTTCGAAAAAGTATTGAGGGTTTTTGTCGTTATACTCTATTTATTTTAAACTGATAGTAATAAAAATGCCAGTGGACGGACCGGCGCACAGTGGGGAAAATCGAAAAATCGTGTTTCAAAATTGTCTAGAGCCTTCAATTTTGGTTCGATTTGGACGATTTTTTTTTTTTTAAATTGAAGCTTATTAAATTCCGAACAAAGTTGTCGGAGCCGATTTTTCAATTAAACTTTTGTTTCAAAATGGCGGACGTTAGTTTCTGATTATATAGCGACTGAGACACAGAAAAACGCTTACAGTTTCAAACCAAGTTGTGCTAAAATGCGTGTATGTATGTTTTTTTAAGTCGCAGATAATATATCTAATATCACAGTTACAAGATTAATAATAATGAACCCAAAATGGCTGCCATGAACAATAAAAGTATTATAAATATGAATAAACGTACCATTATTATTTTATATCCATAACATTTGCATAAATAATTTCTTTAAGGTTGTTAATTATAAATATGTTTCAACAATTGACTTAAAATGACAAATCAAATATGGCGGATGCCAAAATTGAATCGAGCAAGAAAGTTTCTCTGTGGCATTTAGACTGTGGCAGTCAGATCATTCAAGTTATTCAAGTTTAGTTGCGGGATTTAAATTTTCATGCAGTTATTGCTAGAATATTGCTGCTGTAAATTTTAAGTATCGTAGACAATTTTCTAGCAGATACAAAAAACAGCGATACACGCAGAAAAGGACAGCTCACACAGCTAGAAAATGGCTACAACAGCTAAAACGTTTTGTTAAAATAGGGACAGCTAAATATTTTGCTGCACTAGCCACATTGTTTGCTGTTGTAGCAAAAAAGTAGCTGCTGTTGCTAAACAGTGGCTAATGCAGCAAAATATTTAACTGTCCCTATTTTAGCATTTCTCTGCGTGTATTTTGTAAGAGTAATAATAATCTTTATTAACGAGAAAACCCTTTAGTACATATACAGAACTACTGAATTATAGGAATAGACTAGAAAAATAAGAAAATAAATATGTCTAACCTTAACTTACTCTTACATAAAATATTTAGCTGCCCCTATTTTAACAAAACGTTTTAGCTGTTGTAGCCATTTTCTAGCTGTGTGAGCTGTCCTTTTCTGCGTGTATCACTGTTTTTTGTATCTGCTAGAAAATTGTCTACGATACTTAAATTTACAGCAGTAATATTCTAGCAATAACTGCATGAAAATTTAAATCCCGGAACTAAACTTGAATAACTTGAATGATCTGACTGCCACAGTCTAAATGCCACAGAGAAACTTTCTTGCTCGATTCAATTTTGGCATCCGCCATACTTGATTTGTCATTTTAAGTCAATTGTTGAAACATATTTATAATTAACAACCTTAAAGAAATTATTTATGCAAATGTTATGGATATAAAATAATAATGGTACGTTTATTTATATTTATAATACTTTTATTGTTCATGGCAGCCATTTTGGGTTCATTATTATTAATCTTGTAACTGTGATATTAAATATATTATCTGCGACTTAAAAAACATACATACACGCATTTTAGCACAACTTGGTTTGAAACTGTAAGCGTTTTCTGTGTCTCAGTCGCTATATAATCAGAAACCGCCATTTTGAAGACGTCCGCCATTTTGAAACAAAAGTTTAATTGCAAAATCGGCTCCAATAACTTTGTTCGGAATTTAATAAGCTTCAATTTTAAAAAAAAAAATCGTCCAAATCGAACCAAAATTGAAGGCTCTAGACAATTTTGAAACACGATTTTTCGTTTTCCCCCACTGTGCGGCGGCGAGGCGCACATTGGGGCGACGACGGCGTAAAAAATCGGATATTGGATGAAAAAATTAAAGATATATTTTTCGAATATTGACGATTTTTTCCTATAATATATATCATAAACCATACATAAATATGTTTATAACTAATTTATTCCTTCTGCGTTCCTTAAAATTATCCATTGAAGTGTGACATTTTGTCAATGTTGGAATTTCTGTAATTCGAGAAATTACATTCTAAATTCTCTGTGGACAACATAACTACGAATATGAGTTAAACGCTTACTAGAACTTGTTTATTAGATTTCAAACAACAAATTAATCTTAGTGTAACGTCATTAGAGTGCTACAATATATTAATAAACATTTGACATATTCGACACAAAAAATTATTCTTACTTCAATATTCAAAGATGTATAAAATTTTTGGAATGAGGTGGAATGAGATGGCGCTTTCACCATCTGATAGGACAAAGTCTCTAGTTTCCGGAGATATCCTATTTTTATCCCGCTTCGTCCCCCTTTGGTAAAAAAATGGACATTAAAGTTCCCCCGACTTGATCTAACCACTCAGCCATTCTCTCGGGCAATATTCCAATGAAATGAAAAAATGACGATATACTCCTCATTTCTTATGAAGTATACACTTCTAAAAAAAGGGCAATTAAACTCTTGTTGCCTCTTTTCGGCAACGCGGCTTGACTACTTTGAAATTTCGATCTCAATGCGAGTGTTTGCTTACATCGCGCCATAGTGAGACAAATGCGACATTTTTCGGTCATTTGCTCATAACTTCGACATTTGTCAATGGAATGACTTCAATTTAATATACATAATGTACGATTTATATATTTTCAGAAATATGAAATCAAAATCATACAATTTATTATCACGAGCACGATAAAGCGTAAAGATAATTCACTCACAAAAATCAAGCACCCCGAGGGATCAAATATCTGTCACGTCCACGTCGTTGATCCTGGGTAACGCAGAGCAGATAATTGATATTCGAAATATTATTCGCTTCATGAGTGTATTTTAATGCTGCGTAAGAGCAACCAGTGTTTCTAATTTTAGCTATACCTCGAAAATAAAAAAAATGTACCAAAACTAAACAAAAGGCATTTTAAAGCTAAATGTTGATACTTACGCGTAGTATTAACGAAATTTATGACAAAAATATTTGTGCCTGTGTTATGTCATGAAAATCCTTGAAACCGTCGTTTTTTGCAAATTTCCGTCATTTTTCTCAAAATTACGACGCGGTAGCCAAATTTGGACAACGGATTCATGTTCAGCAGGCAAAAATACATTGAAAATGACTATTCGCACTCATGTAATCGAAAATTTTTTCAATTTGTTGTCTAGTATTTTGAAATAATCATCTTTACGCTTTATCGCGCACGCGATAACAGTATATAGTATGATTTTGATTTCATATACTGAACATATATTAATCGTACATTATGTGTATTAAGTTTGAAGTCATTCCAATAACAAAAGTGGAAGTTATAAGCAAATAACCGAAAAATAACGCATTCGCCCCATTGTGCGGCGGTCCTATAACAGAGGCGTGCTGTCTATTCCTAGGTATTTTTCAGGTAACATTGCCTATCGAATCATTTTATGTTCATACTTTCCTGTTGTCCCAACTATAAATACATATTTAGAGCAGCATGCCCAAGTGCCAAGCCACTTAGTGACAAGTCAGTTAGTGTGCTAACAAAATATCTTCTCCAGCGAAACGCCAAAAATTCGGTCAGCTAACCCATAAGGAAAAGTGCATAGTTAAAAATGTATTTGATTATGTTAAAAACGATCAAAATTGTGATTTAAGTGTGGACGATTGTGTGACAAAATGTCCTTTAATGACCAGAGTTGGTAAAGCCACACACACAGTTACGTTATTTAGTTTTATAGTGCTGCTTAATATAAGATTTGTCATAAACTGAGTCTTGGATAGACCTTTCCTGAAGTTTTCTGAAACATGTGTAGCATAGTCTGTGCTTCTTGTATTTTGTCTGTTATTAAGACAATGTCGTCGGCGAAACAGAGGTCATTTAACTTTTCACTGTCAATGTTACGTCGCATTCTTTCCCAGTTTATTTTATTTTAGAATACTTTCTAAAAGTATTACGAAAAATTTGAGTGAGAGCGTATCACCCTGCTACACTCCTCTTTCGATTCGAAATTTGTTGGTGGATTGATTAGTTTGTGTTTTAAAATACGATAACAATATGACCTATAAATTAGCAGACGTACAAAACCTTTTTCAGAATGCCTTATATAACGTTTCCAGAGAAAATTGGCGAAAATGCGTCGAGAATGGAAGGTAAAGTGTGGACTGTGGATATGGCAGTGGATGCCACTGTTGAACATTTAATTATACATGTAAATTCAAATGAGTCGGACAATGATAGTTTTTCAAGCTTGTCGGAGATTGGTAATACTTTTTCCATTGTTGTTTAACTTCCTTATTTGTATATTTTTTAATTAATAATGTTTTATTATAAAAAGGTATTTTTTTCTAATAAATGTTTTTGAGTTAAGTTGAATTTCGGATCGCGATGTGTGTACACATGAAATCGAAAGCCCGGCAATAGTCAACTCGTTCAACGAGCATTATTAGTTATTAGTCTTCTTGATCTGTTTTTAACCACCAATCCGGAGATTTACACGGTCACCGTAAATCCGCCGTTAGGTTCTTCCGACCATAAACTGCTTTCGACATCGAGTATCCTGCCAATCAGTGACAGAGAGGCGCCTAGGCCGCGCAAGATTTGGCACTACAAATCTGCTAAATGGGAAGATCTCATGGAATACTTTCGAACTTTCCCTTGGATGGACGTTTGTTTTCGATCCGATAACCCATCTGACTGCGCCAGGGAGGTCTCCGATGTTATTTTGGCTGGTATGGAGGCTTACATCCCTTTTTCGAAGAAATGCTCCTCCAACGGCAAGCCTTGGTTCGACCGAAAATGCAAAGAAGCTGTTGCTTCTAAACATATTGCCTACCGACAATGGCGTGAAAATCCTAACACCTTAAATCGAAACATCTTTGTTCATGCCCGGAACAGATGCAAGGGAGTTATCGACGAAACCAAGGAGGCACACAATCAACGAATTAGAAACAAACTTCTCGCTTGTCCCAACAATTCCAGGTCCTTTTGGGCAGTCGCTAAGGCAGTTAGTCAAAATTTTACCAAATCCACCATACCACCACTCACACGGCCAGATAATTCCATTGCAACCACACCTGTTGAGAGAGCGACCTTGTTGGCTGAACTCTTTGCTTCACAATCTACTGTCGATTTCCAAGGAAAAACACCACCTACTATTCCTATATTGCAGTCAAGGATGCCCGATGTTGTCTTCAGACAGCGCATCATAAAGCGTATTTTAATGAAGCTAGACACCAAGAAGGCTTCTGGCGCTGACGAAATACCTGCCATAGTTCTCAAAAACTGTGCAAGGGAACTAACACCAGTTTTCTGTAGACTTTTTAACCTATCCTACAGAAAGGGAATATTTCCGTCCTGCTGGAAATGTGCCACGGTTCAGCCGATACCTAAAAAAGGTAAGAAGACCTTGCCAAATAACTACCGACCAGTTGCACTGCTTTCAATAATATCGAAAGTCATGGAAAAGGTTATCAATGAGCATCTTCTAAAATATCTTGAACGACTCAATATTATTAGCGATCACCAATATGGTTTTTCGTAAACATAGATCAACAGGAGATCTTCTGACTTATGTAACACATGTTTGGAACAACGCAATTGAACACTTTGGAGAATCTCGAGCGGTTGCTCTTGACATATCTAAGGCATTCGACCGTGTTTGGCACGATGGGCTGTTGGCTAAGTTGCGCTCTTATGGTATGTCTGAAAGGTTCTGTTTGTGGCTCTCATGTTTCCTCAGAGAGCGTTCTTTACGAGTGGCGGTCGACGGATTTCTTTCTAACACCCTCACTATCAACGCCGGTGTGCCCCAGGGCTCCATACTGTCTCCTACTCTCTTTCTCATTTACATTAACGATCTGCTGGAAAAGACCGGGAATCCAATCTATAGCTTTGCAGATGACAGTACGCTTGTCTCTTCATTCACCTTGAATGCTCGGACATCGGCTGCTCAGGCGAATATCCGCAGACAGCAGGAGGTCGTTCAACTTAACAAAGACCTGGAAGAAATTCTATCTTGGGGTGACAGTAACCAAGTGGAATTTAACGCTACAAAAACCCAAGCGGCAGTTTTTTCTAAAAAAGTTAACGTTGCTGAACCCGACATACTTATGTCGGGGCACTCCATTCCCCTAGCATCGTCGCTCAATTTGTTGGGCGTTAGTTTGGGAGCAAATATGTCTTGGCATGAACATGTTGCAGGCATAGCAAGGAGAGCTTCTCAAAAGTTGGGAATATTATTTAGAACCAGAAAGCTTTACACCCCACAGCAACTGTTAATTCTTTACAAAGCCCAAATTCGACAAACTATGGAATACTGCTCCCACGTTTGGGGCTCCGCTCCCAAACATACACTGCATTTGTTGGATTCTGTTCAGAGAAGAGCGGTCCGTCTGATTGGGGACCCGGAATTGACCGGCGGCCTTGATTCGCTGGAACATCGAAGAACGGTTGGCGACTTGAGTCTGTTCTACAAGTATTTTCATGGAAAGTGTTCGAAGGATGTAGCCCGCTTAATTCCTCCCAAAGCGGTGCATGTTAGAAATACACGTCGCGCTGGTGCTTCGCATCCGTATGAGGTTCAGCTTGTTACTCCGCGTACGACGCTTTTCAAGCAATCTTTTATATGGAGAACGTCATCCCTTTGGAATGATTTGCCCAGCGCTGTGTTTCCCACCGAGTACAATTTACAGCGATTCAAGAACAACGTGAATCGCTTTTTCCGCACTCGTGCCGCTCCTGGAGCGCTTTAGAGACTTCCCTGCAGCACGTGTGCTAGACCAATAAAAAAAAAAAAAAAAAAATTATTATGGTAGTGTTTCGATCTATTTAATTATTTTGTCGATTGGAAACGAGAGGGACTAGAAATAAAGCAGAGTGTTGTGTCAGAATTAAGACAATAAGTAAAAAAAATTGGAGATTTATGAGAATAATTTTGTGAAATTTTATGAAGCTAACCAAACGATAAGCGACGACCTTGATGATTTTACTGTTTGCGGTGACAAGAAATATAAACAAAAATTTTTTTTTTTGCTCCCGTGTTTGAAAATGGAAAATACGAGGAACACACGTAAAGTTTTTATAACAGAAAGAACAATCGATAGCGATGATTATACCTCAGGAGACTGGAAGAGAGGAAGAGTCGAAGAAAAAGAAGAACCAATGGGATTCTTCAAGAAGAGTAAAAAGCTGATAAGAACACCACAGAAAGCGAAAAACGAAAGAGTAGATGAGATAGATAATTTGATAGAAATTATCAGAAAGCTAATGTCAGATATAAAGGATATAAAACAATATCAGAAGAGATACCAACAAGAGTTGAAGGAACTAAGAAAGGAGAATGAAGTATTGGAGGAGGAAAATAAGAAAATTAGAGAAAACATGAGACGTATGGGTTTGAAGATGAGTAGACTGGAAAAAGACAACGTAAGGAATAATATTGTAATATCGGGTATGAGATTTGAAGCGAAGATCTGAAAATGGGTGCAGAACATTTTATGGAGAGCAGTATGGACACAAAAGTACAGATTAAAGATGTGATAAAAATAAGAGCGACTATATACAATATAGAACTTGGAAATACAGGAGATAAGGAAGCAGTAATGAAAAATAAAAACAAACTGAGAAACCTAAGAGAGAGAGTTTATATAAACAACGATTTAACAAAAGATGAACGGGAAATTCAAAAGAAATTGAAGCAGAGAACGAGAGAAAGAATGGAAAAAAGGTGAAAATAGGATATCAAAAAATCTCAATCGAAGGAAGAAAATATAAATCGGACATTGAGGAAGAAAAAACTGAAAAAACAAACAAAGAATACTACGACCCTGGCAAAGATAAAGGATACACAAGAGAGGACTAGTAAAATGAATACAAATAAGAAAATAATCAAAGAAATAGATAGGAAGAAAGAAATGGGAAATAATTATCGAGTTTTTAGATTGAGAACACCGAATAATAGGGGTATAAACGGAAAAGAGGATGAACTGACAGAAGAACAACAAATGCACTATGTAGGAATTACTGAAACAGAGAGGAAAGGAAATGTATGCAAGGAATTAGAAGGAAAAGCATACAAAAATCAACATAGGGACATAATACCGGAACAAGATACAGAACTCATACAAACAGAAGAAACTAATACAGAAGAAACAAAAGAGGCAATCGGCAATTTAAACAAGATGGAAGGATATAGAAGGAAATATGGAAAATATAAATATAGAATAACTTAACTCCACGGACCTTACACTCCTCAAGGGGTAGAAAGGCATAAGGATTAAGTAAGTAAGTATGTTTTTAAAACTGTGTCATTCATTCTATTCGCAAATAATACGCTAACTCGCGCACCACCACTGGCCAGAACTATTTCAGACTATTCATCTCCAAACAACAAAAAAGAGTCGCTTTCCTATTGTATTCAAACATAAGAGATTGCAAATATTAGACCGATGCCAGATGGTATTCCAATAAATTCCAATAAAACTGCTGCTTTACAGATAAAATGTAGGTAAAACTCTGGTGCTCTTACTACTGCTTGATGCTAATTTTCATAATTCTAGATAATTTATTGCTATCATTTTCAAATAAATAGAATATAGATAGAATTAGCGTCACATATCTCAGGTAATATAAGTCGGATCGGCCCATATTTTGCATCAGTTGAAAGCTGATATTTGACAGTGATAGACATGCAAAAACTGTTGGAATTCGTTTATTCAGATTGAATTTAGAGCGAATTGCAGGTGAGTGAACTTTCTGCAAAAGTTTACAATTTTATTTCGAGAAAGGGAGAAATGCTGCGCAGGTCTATTAAGAAGTTTATGCTGTTAATGGTCAAGATACATTACTAAAAGCAACAGCCAAAAGATCGTCCAGTCACTTTCGTTCTGGAGATTTTGTTCTCAAAGATGCTCCTCGCCCCAATGACAGAAAAAGTTGATAGAATTTTGGCAAAAATTGTGCAAAACCGGCATGTAACTAGCCATTATATACTCAAGGAAATAAATATCCATTATACCAAAGAGTTTTAAACTATTTGGAGAAAACTAGCTACGAAGAGAAGGTGGATGTTTGGATGTCCCATGATTCGAAGCTAAAACATTACTTTATCGAATTTCACATCTGCGAATTTCTACAAAATCGAGCCATTCCTGAAGCAGTAGAACACGGGCGATACAAAGTGGATCAGGTACGACAATAATATGCGAATACGATCATGTTCGAAAAAGGATTAAGCTCTAGAAACGAAGCCAAAAAACGTGATGCTGTGTCCTTGATGAGATTGAGCTGCCTGAGTTGCTGTAGCTCGGCCAAACATAATACTCCTCGCAATGGTTCTACCTTTCTCCAGTTAGTCTATGAGCACAACACCATGAGAATCCCAAAAAGCCGTAGCCATGACTTGCTGCAGGTGAAACCGTTTTTCATTTGTTGGGCGCACTTTCATCTGCTCCCACCTACTGTTTCGACTGCTCCTTCGACTCTGGCGAGTGATAATAAATCTATGTTTCATCTACTGTTATGAACCGTCGAAGAAATTTATTGGAATTATGTTTAAACAAGTCTAAACACTCCTGGAAAATGTTCATTTAAATGTGTTTTTGGTCGCTTGCGCCCATAGAGCAGAAAGTTTTCTTATATCAAAAACATCGTGTGAAATGTGGTGGACACAACCTATCCAAATGTTTACAATGGCACCGGCCTCGCATACCTTCAGTCAGCGGTGATTTAGTACTATTGTGAATTTTTATCACAATCTCGCCAGTCGTAGAGGTTTTCGGGCGTCCTGAGAGTTTATCAACCACGTTGAAGTTCAGTAGCCCACTTTTTACTCATCGCAAACGAAGGGAAAAGATCATTTAATGTGACATTGAACTATTTTGAAATATCCGTAGGAGTTAAATCTTTTAAAAGAGGTATTTTATGACAGCTAGCATTCCGATTTTACCCATCTTTTAAAAAATGTTGCAACTTGTTTGTTTTCACGATCGTTACTAAGAGTAAACTAAACACACGTGTCTGGACTTTCACAGCACGCCATCTAGTACATAACACTTAATAAATATCATAATAATTTGGTCTTGGTGCCTGTGTTGGGCCGAGAACGTTTAGAACGACCCTCATATTACCATAAACCAAAAAAATCAGTTATTTTTTTAGTTTGTGTTATTACTCTAAATATAAGCAAGTAAATGTAACTAAAATTTTGAAAAATATATATTTTTTTGCCTAATGCAACTGTCCAAATTCTACGTTACACAAAGTATTTAATAACATCAGGCGGAATGTTACTTTCGGATTTACAAAATAAAAATCTGGCGAAACCAAACAGAGATGTCTCAAAAGCACTCAAGCTCAACCTTTTATCTTTACCAGTGTTAATAAACCGAAATTAGCCAGTTGTTACTTACATGCTATCGCAGAATTAATTGGTTCCGATAAATTCGGGCCGGGTATCTCCGAACTTAATGATATCACCTTCAAAGAGCGGCAGGAATATTTATTTTCGGATGTAATTTAGAGCAGAGTTTTTTTAGTTTGTCAAGAATTAGAGTATTTAAAATTATTATTATATATTAATAACCTGCCAATTGCGGACTTGCGCAATTAGTGTTCCGTAAGTTGATTGCTTTTAGAATAAAATTTTTTGTTATAGTGGTACAAAATTACTTCACCCCCCCCCCCCCCCCCTAAAATAAATTTTCAGTAAAGTTTGTTTCCGATCTTTGTTGAAAACTGATGACCTTGAAATTTTGGTTTTTTTATACCAGATACATTATTGAAGGTAATGCTCTCGTAATAATTTTCGTTAAATCCACACCTTGTGAAGAATATTCCAGAATTTTTTTCAACATCTTTTTATCAGTATTTTTCGAGATAAGGTGGGGTACAGAGGTGTTTGACAATTTTTTAAAAATAATACATAATAAGAAAAGTTGCGCAAATATTATGTTCAATCATCGCTCCTGATGAAGCTAACATGGTTAGCGAAACGCGTGTCGAGTTCAAAAATAAAGTGTGTGGTGTAGTGGTGATATATACTGAGTAGTGTCATTATACCAAAGATTCCACATTCCCAACTTAGTATTAAGTTATGTATATTTTTGAACTCGTGTTTTCATAAGCTTTGATTTGACACCTCACTCGATGATCTAGTAAAAAATTTTTTTTTCATTTCCGATTTCACCCCCCAAAACTAACCCTTTAAATCAAAATTTAACTTTCAGAACTACACGGTTCTGATGGGGCCATCAATTTCTGTATTAGTGCCAAATCTTAACTGTCTATGTCAAATAGTTTCGGAGAAAATCGGATGTGACAGACTGACAGACAGACAGACGGGCAAACAGACAGACGGACGGACAGACACCGAAGTGATCTTATAAGTATTCCATACGGAACACTAAAAATGAGCTTATAAAACAAAGTGTTTACTTATTTAGAAACAGAATATGACCGATCAAGAAAAATATTTCCTATTATTCTTCATACATTTTGGAAACTTTTCGGGTAACCTCTGAATTCCAATTCTAAAAAAAATGGTGATATCTAGCAAATAAATTCATTTATGCTTTTTTTGACATCTTCCAATGAAGTAAAATGAGAATTGGCGAGAAGATGTCACAGCACACATCACGTATGGAAGAACTTCCCGTCCTAAATAAAACATAAATCCTGCCTCGTTTTTGCTGTGACGTTGGCCAAAAAGTCCACATTGACAAACATCCAGGTCAGTGCCTCAAAATCACGTTTTATTCATCACATCCCCCCTTAATCATGTGCGCAGCTGCAAACGCGTTCTCTAACATATGAAATGCCGTGCCTTAAATACTGCCTGTCTAACGACATTACTTTCGATTGTATTTTGGGGTTATGTGAATATCAGCATAGCATGAAGTGGTGATTTTGTTTCTTTGGGATTGGTACTTCCGTATATAAAAGTGTCATCAACAACGGTTTAAATTTTTGTCAAAATGGCTTCTTACCCAAAAGGAACTACAACTACTAACTTAATTTAATGTGTGGGATCAGTGGACAAGATCTGTAGATACGGGAGAACCAGTATTTATTTTGACTTCCGTCAAGCTTTTGATCAAGTTCAGCAATGACTACTACTTCCAAAATCGAATCATATCAGAACTTAGGGAAATTGATTTATTGATGTCAGATTAAAAAATCTTTATCATTTGCGTATGTAGTTATAAGTAAAGTGCCTTAGTGCTTCGTTTTTGGGCCCCTCTTGTTTAATACTCTTGTTGCAGACTGTAATTGAGTATAAATATTCCAATTGTAATATATTTTGGAAAATGACAAGGAATAATATAAAGCAAATTTCCTAAAATAATTGTCTTCTATTAAAAATGGATTTAAGTTGATGTAACGTAGATGGCTAACTACCTTAAACGATAAGGAACGCATGTATTTTTGTTATATTACAAACGTAACACGTGTTTTCTCAGCGGGTACTCTAAAAGATATCTCTACTCCACGGGAGGTGTGTCCATGCTCTCTCTTAAGCCACATTACGGTATACGTAAGTCGCATATTAATCTTACTAGAGATTTTTTGACCTCAAAGATAGTGGAATGATAAAAATTTTTGAATGGCGGAAATAAATAAATTCTAATAGGAACAAGTTAAAGACATAGCGCGTGTCTTCTATTTTGGTTATCACACTCGTTATTTATTTTGACTAACTAGCTAGTTTCTATGCTATAATTATTATATAATGATTGGGTTAGAACATGATTTACATTTAGATCTTAAGATATATACATGACAAGGACCTAACTATCTTAGCCTCGGTAAGGAACTTATATAAATGTCTTTGATTGTGTTAGCCGATACTTGTTGGAAATTCATAATCAAATTATATAAAAAAAAAACCGTTAGGATGGTATAAAATGATCAGTGACTTCACAAAACACACCCCAAATGAGTTTTCAACAAAGTTTGTTTCCAATCTTTACTAAAAACTGGTGACTTTGAAATTTTTTTTTTTTTTTTTATATACCAAATAAATTATTAAAGGTCTCGTGATAATTTTCGTTCAATCTATACCCCGTGGAGAATATTCCAGCATTTTTTCAAAATTTTTTGATCAGTACTTTTCGAGATAAGGTAGAGGGGACAGCGATTTTTTAAAAGTAATACGAAGAAAAGTGTGCGCAAGTATTACATTATATATATATATATATATATATTATATATATATATATATATATATACATATATATATATATATATATATATATATATATATATATATATATATATATATATATATATACATATATACATATATATATATATATATATATATATATATATATATATATATATATATATATATATATATATATATATATATATATATATGTATATATGTATATATATATATATATGTATATATATATATATATATATATATATATATATTATATATATATATACATATATATATATATATATATATATATATATATATATATATATATATATTTTACTCGTGTTTTCACAAGCTTTCATTTGACACCACACTCGATGACCTAGTAAAAAAAATTTTTTTTCACTTCCGATTTCACCCCTCAAAACGAACCCCTTAAGTCAAAATTTATGTTACGGTGGTATAAAATGATTAGTGATTTCACAAAACACACCCCAAATGAGTTTTCAACAAAGTTTGTTTCCAATCTTTACTGAAATCTGATGACCTTGAAATTTTTGTTTTTTTTATATACCATATAAATTATTAAAGGTAATGCACTCGTGATAATTTTCGTTCAATCTACACCCCGTGGAGAATATTCCAGAATTTTTTCGAAATTTTTTTGATAAGTACTTTTCGAGATAAGGCCAGGGACAGCAATTTTTTGCGAATTTTTAAAAATAATACAAAGAAAAGTGCGCGGAAGTATAATATTATATATATATTTTTACTCGTGTTTTCACAAGCTTTCATTTGACACCACACTCGATGACCTAGTAAAAAAATTTTTTTTTCACTTCCGACTTCACCCCCCAAAACTAACCCCTTAAGTCAAAATTTAATTCTCAAAACTACATGGCTCTGATGAGGCAATCAATTCCTATATTATTACCAAATTTCACCTTTCCATGTCAAATAGTTTCGGAGAAAATCGGGTGTGACAGACAGACAGACAGACAGACACCGAAGTGATCTTATAAGTGTTCCGTACGGAACACTAACAACACTATGTTTTAATTTCCAATATATTTAAAGTCACTTGACAATTGTTTCACCATACAATGGCTTCTTCAGAACTAAAATTCATCAAAACGCGGTAAGCAAAAATATTGTTTACTGGAACAGATAGACAACTAACAATCCTCCTTAACTTCCTAAATAATTTGCATTCTAATATTAAATTTACCATAGAATTAGAAACCAATAACTTAGACGTATCTATATCAAAAGTGAACAATAAACACGATTTCTCGATTTTTCACAAACCTTCACATACTGACACAGTCATACACAATAGTTTATCACACCCTTATCCTCACAAAATGGCAGCTTTTAACTCTTTCATACATAGATTGTTACATATCCCTATGACTAAAACTAATTTTAACAAAGAATTCAACATAATCAAACAAATAGCAATTAATAATGGATATGACCCCAACATTATAGATAATATCTTGAATAAAAAATCCTTTAAACAAGCAATCTCTTTAATTTATCCCACAATTAATGACAAAAAAGGAAAATTTAGTACACTCACATACACAGGGAAAATAACTGGAATAATTTCCAAACATTTAATAGAAAAGAACAATAAAATAGCATTCAAAACCAGTAATTCATTAGGGAGTATAATTTTGAATAACAAAACCAATTCTAAGAAATCCTTAAAATCATGAGTTTATCTATTAAATTGTGGATCTTGTACTAAAAACCTACGTTGGATAAACTGGTAGATCTTTTGAAACTCGCATTAAAGGACATAAACATAGTTATTTAAAAAATAAGAATAATTCACATTATGCAATCCATATAATAAACGAATCCCATAATTTCGATGATACGCTAAAAATCCTACATGTAGAAAAATAAATCTAAAAAATTAAATTTGCTTGAATGTCTGGAAATTAACAAACGGAAAAAAAACTCCAGTCAATTATTAAACGAACAGGTAAACTTAAACTATTCACCCTTACTTAATCTTTATTAGTTCTCGGAAATAGTACCCCAGATTTGCATTTTTAAAATAATTCTGTCTGTAAATAATATAATAAAATGATTAGCATAATCTTAGGTAATTAAGGTAGTTTTAAAGCACTATATAACCAGGATTGCTACCAAATATTTTTCTTTCTTATTTACTTCTGAAGAAGCCATTGTATGGTGAAACAATTGTCAAGTGACTTTAAATATATTGGAAATTAAAACATAGTGTTGTTTTTTATATAATTTTATATAAATTTATTGAGAAAGCTTAAGATATTTGAACTTAAGATATTTCGTAAACAGAAAACTTAAAATTAAACTTAATATTAATTAAGATTAACTTAAGCTAATCCGGAGGTAGGGGTCGCTGGGTTTTGGCAGACGATGGCGAGCTTGGCGTAGAGGGGGGGCTTTAGGCGATCCTAACTGCGGGGTGTGGGTGGTTGATGGCTTTGTCCAGGAATTTGAGCCGGGCGCTTCTGATAAATTCCCAAATAGTGGGCATCTGGAGGTCTCTATGAAGCTGAGTAACACGAACGAACCATGGGGCCTGTTTTGGATAGTCTGGTGAGTGGATCGGCAGAAACGTGACTTTTGGATAATCATCTTGTAAATTGCCAACTTGTTGTGAGTGACTGGTTATTGTATTACTGTTATTTAGAAACTACAAAATATAATGGTCTAGTAGTAAAACTCATTGGGAATACATACCCCTGTTGTAACTTATATTTATTAATTTTAATAGTAGTTGTATATAACTTATTACAAGTACAAATTTAGAAAATATTCAGCTGTTTCTTATAAATGCAATGTTATTTACTTTTTTCTCTATTATCTGTAGCTATGCATGACAATTTTACTTAGTTAGTTTAGGCTTTTAATAATATTGCCCAACGCGGTGAATTATTGAGTATTTTAAATTTGAGAGAACTTCACTCAACCAAATCGTAAACCGGAATAAAATCCATTCAGTAGTTACTAAGAAAATCGACAGATAGGCAGAGAGAAAGACATACAAACAGACGGGGCAGGGGACTTTGTTTCATACTATGTATTAATACTTAATGTCATCCAAGACTGGGGGTAAATTACGCTCATAAAAAAATATTATTAGCATTCCCATTATTATCTTTTTGGTCAGCCGACTCCTCATTGTCATAATAAAGACGTTTTGGTCTAGTCTAACCTACCCCTAGTCATCATCATCATCATCATCTTCTCCAAAATAATAAGAACTTTTCAGTTTAACCTCTTCTACCCTAAGCCAGCTCTCTTCTAACTCCATATGATACCTTTTTCAACATCTTTTAAACCAAAAAAAAACACAAGGAGTTTTTGGTCCCCCAACGATCTTTACCCTCATATAAGACCTTTCTCAACTACTTTTTAGCAAAAAACAACCCATATTAGGCCTTTTTGTCAAACTTTTTAACAAGAAAACACCTCATATTAGGCCTCTTTCATCAACTTCTTATCAAAGAAAACAACTACACTAACTTCTTTAACGCCTGTTTCACTTCTACACACGCATACATCAACCTCTAATACCTTTTTAACTACCTTTTTATCAAAAAACAACCACTAACCCGCTCTAATGCATTTTTTTTGACAAACTACTAACTTTATTAATGCCTTTTTCACCCCCCATTACACACGAAAAATAACCGAGACAATTCTAACAATAAACCTCATTGTCATAGTAAACACTTTTTAACCGACTCTAGCACACCCCTCATCACCATAATAGGGACCTTTTGGTCAACCAACCCTTCATCGCTGATTTTTTCCCGTTTTCATCCGACATCATTAACATAGGTCGGTTAATTTAGGAAAATATTTACAAATTATACACCTAAAAACCTTCCCTGTGAAACACTCTATCCATTAGTGAAAAACCAAAATAAAATCAGTTGAGTAGTTACCGAGAAAATCGCGTAGAGACAGACGCGGCGCACAGTGGGGAAAAAACGAAAAAACGAAAAAATCGTGTTTCAAAATTGTCTAGAGCCTTCAATTTTGGTTCGATTTGGACGATTTTTTTTTAAAATTTAAGCTTATGAAATTCCGAACAAAGTTGTCGGAGCCGATTTTTCAATTAAACTTTGGTTTCAAAATGGCGGACGTTGGTTTCTGATTATATAGACGCTGAGACACAGAAAACGCTTACAGTTTCAAACCAAGTTGTGCCACTGTTTAGCAATAGCAGCCACTTTTTTGCTACAACAGCAAACAATGTGGCTAGTGCAGCAAAATATTTAGCTGTCCCTATTTTAACAAAACGTTGTAGCTGTTGTAGCCATTTTCTAGCTGTGTGAGCTGTCCTTTTCTGCGTGTATCGCTGTTTTTCGTATCTGCTAGAAAATTGTCTATGATACTTAAAATTTACAGCAGCAATATTCTAGCAATAAATTTAAATCCCGCAACTAAACTTGAATAACTTGAATGATCTGACTGCCACAGTCTAAATGCCACAGAGAAACGTTCTTGCTCGATTCAATTTTGGCATCCGCCATACTTGATTTGTCATTTTAAGTCAATTGTTGAAACATATTTATAATTAACAACCTTAAAGAAATTATTTATGCAAATGTTATGGATATAAAATAATAATGGTACGTTTATTCATATTTATAATACTTTTATTGTTCATGGCAGCTATTTTGGGTTCATTATTATTAATCTTGTAACTGTGATATTAGATATATTATCTGCGACATAAAAAAACATACATACTCGCATTTTAGCACAACTTGGTTTGAAACTGTAAGCGTTTTCTGTATCTCAGTCGCCATTTTGAAGACGTCCGCCATTTTGAAACAAAAGTTTAATTGCAAAATCGGCTCCGACAACTTTGTTCGGAATTTAATAAGCTTCAATTTAAAAAAAAAATCGTCCAAATCGAACCAAAATTGAAGGCTCTAGACAATTTTGAAACACGATTTTTCGTTTTTCCCCACTGTGCGGCGGGGAATATATATATATATATATATATATATATATATATATATATATATATATATATATATATATGCAGGGACTGTCCAATAAGTATCGGGACTAATTCTTTCTAGCAAAGAGAAAGGGATGGAGCGGAATCTCTATAGCTGGGAGGTTCGTGAAGGATATCGGGTATACGACGCGACTCAGCTTAGTTACCTCTAAAACTTGACAGAGTGTAGAACGCGCTCGGAGTGAGTTGTTGTTTAGGGGTCGCATCAAAAATCACGATGCATCGCCCAGTCGAACAGGGTATGCAATAAAGTTTTGTGGGAAGCTGAAAAAATTCGCTACTGAGACTTTCAAAACGATTCGTGAAGCTGTGGGGAGGAAACCACACGTCTCTACTCGTGAGGGAATTTCCGGCCCAGCATAACGTGACAACGCTGCCTCAGCCTTCCTACAGTCCAGACCTAGTACCGTCCGACTTCTGTTTCTTCTCTCACATCAATGGGAACCTAAAAGGATACCGTTTTGGGACGAGGGAAGGAATTCAAGCGGCTTCGGCTTAAGGACTGTCTGGTTGCCGACTTCCAGAGGGTGTACCAAGACTGACAGGACCGTTGCCTGGATTGATGCAGGAGGATGTTATTTTAAAGAATATTAACTCGTATAATAAGAATCTGCAATAAATCTATTTTTATGAATTTAATAAGTAAATAAACTTACGTTAGGTGACATAAGGAATAAGTAGTGACGATAATAGTGAATCAAGTCTGAGTTTGCCGCTAGCGTGTTCTCTTGCAATTCACTGCCTAAACCATTAAATATGGAACAATATCATGTAGCAAAGAATATCTGTAATATATAAAATGCAACGTCTCTCTGTCTGTCTGTCTGTCCGTTAGCGCGCTTATCTCTCAAGAACCACTTATAACAATAAAAACAATAAAAGTTTAGATATAATAAACAATTTAGGGAAACTAAGAGTAACACTACTCAGTATATATCACCACTACACCAAACACTTTACTTTTGCACTCGACGCGCGTTTCGTAAGTCAATCATAGCTCCTGATGAAGCTAACATGGTTAGCGAAACGCGTGTCGAGTGCAAAATAAAGTGTTTGGTGTAGTGGTGATATATACTGAGTAATTTAGGGAAAACATATATGTTTGAAAAAGTAGACAAATGTAATTATCTGGGAGTAACAATAACAGAGAGTGGACAAGAAAGGACGGAGATACAAGAAAGAATAGCGAAAGGACAGAGATGTTTGGGGGCAATGAATCCAATACTGAAATCAAAGAATGTATCCAAAAAGCAAAAGAAAGAATATATACGACAGTTGTCAGACCCACGGTGACATATGAATGCGAAACGTGGAAACTGAATGCAAGAGAAAAGAAGACGTTGGAGGTGTGGGAAAGGAAAGCTTTGAGAAGAATCTATGGAGGACGGAAAGAAGAGGGACTGTGGAGAAGAAGAACAAACTACGAATTAAAATGCCTATATACGAAACCCCTTATAAGCCAAATCATAAAAAGCCAGCGATTAAGATGGTTGGGACACGTGGCAAAGCAAGCCCTAATAAGAGGAGTAGTTGGAAGAAAAGGCAAGGGTAGACCTCGATCTACACGAATTCAGGCAGTAAAGCAAGATCCGGAGTTGATGGGAATCCCGCCCTGGAAAAACTAACAGGAGACAAAAGGAAGTGGAGACAAGTATGCAACCAAGCCATAGGCCTCTAAAGCCCCTCGAGCTATATAATAATATAAACATAACGAATAAGCAGTGACGATAAAGGTGAATCAAGACCACGCGAGCGGAGCCGCGGACACGGCTACTGAGTTATAAAAATCAAATTTCATTTGGGATTACCTCGAAACCATGTTATTTCTTTAAGGGTTTTGACCGTGTACTATATTATACACATACGAGTACGTATTGAATTTGAGATCGGTTAATAAACAAATACTGAATCAAGACCACGCGAGCGGAGCCGCGGACACGGCTACTGAGTTATAAAAATCAAATTTCATTTGGGATTACCTCGAAACCATGTTATTTCTTTAAGGGTTTTGACCGTGAACTATATTATACACATACGAGTACGTATTGAATTTGAGATCGGTTAATAAACAAATACTGAAATTATTGATTTTCTGCATTATAGAATTGCAAAGGAAAAAAATATGTTATATTAAAATAAAGTTTCAGATTAAAACAGAGAATATTGTAACAGTGAAGGGCCACTTAAAGTTATGTTAGTTGACGAGCGACATATACCGTTAAATTGAATAAATGGAAATCGAATATTAATTTGTTATAAACTATGGCGTAAGTTCTTGGCGTAAATGTGCCGTGTGTGGTCCTGGTGCAGGCAGTGCATTAAAATGCATATTAACTCGTTCGGAGCGACCATTACTAATAAAGTGACATTAGCTCCGGGCCACGCACCGGCCCAGTCTCTTATTAAACTAGCGGCAATTTGATGTGTTTATTATTCTTAGTCTTTTGATGAAATACTTTGCATTGCTTCCGTTTCCAAGGGTCTTTATTTAAAAATGTTTGATGTAATGTATGATGATAACAGAGAGCAAAAATCGAAACTGGGAATGGAAGTGTACAAAAGTAGGATTATATCCGGGCGGAGGTAAAGAAATAAAAGGATTATGCCGTAGCTATTCACTGGTGGAGACGTGATTAGTTGTAGTCGTTTTTTCATATTCCGGCTGAAATTTTGCAGATGTTTCGCCAAGGTAACACATGATACTTTCGATGGGAGTTAAGTGGCTTACGAAGAGCTTACACTGGTGTTCTAAAACAAGTTAAATAGGGCAATGGCCTGTAGACCTTTCTATTTCGTAGCTTTTGTAGGGATGATGTCTCTAACTTTTAAGTTGTTTTATATATGAGAGAAATGTATTCATTATAGTTAAATAAGCCAATCTTTAAAAAGTTTATATATGTCATTCTGGTTGGAATGTATATGCATTTGTGTTATTAAGACGTGATTAAATAAGTTTGTTTTCTGGTGATATTGTTTATGATTCTGTAATTGTATTAGGTCAGGGATTCAACCTAAAGGTATATCATAGAACGTTCACTTTAATTCTGTGGGATTTGT
>CM032447.1:2815614-2900614 GCA_019049505.1 Pachyrhynchus sulphureomaculatus | reverse complement strand
TTTGGAACGTTAGGGTCTACTTAAGACCGGCAAATTAAACATCTTGGAAAGAGAATTGACCAGAGAAAATATACCACACCTCAGAAGAAGACATGAAGTAGAATTACTGGTCATACAGGGAAAGGCTGAAGGCAAACGCTGCAGGGGTAGATCATCCTCACGTTGGGTGGATCAGATGAAACAGTTAACCGGGAAGTCATTGCACGAAACATCAGAGCATGCACAGAACCGAGAACAGTGGCAGATGTTAGTTTAATCCATTTGTTGAGCACAGAGTCACCATACCTTCTCAAGGGCGAAAGGACTTAGAAGGAGGAGGCACATATTGATGTTACGGGTATCATTCCTTGAAGTACGGTGGTGTTTTAATTTCCTTTATTGACAAACTAGATAGGGTTAGGCTCTCTAACTCGTATTAAATGGAGTAGTGAGCTTAAGATATGCACTTGTCAGTAGCCTAATTAACTTAACCTACGTAACGATTTTATATAAATGAGACAACAAACTTAAGATCTTTGAGATTAATTATGGTATGGAAGATATTTGACTATTTAAGATATTTCTTGACTATTACTAATTTAAAACTAAATCTAGTCTAGTTCCATTGTTAAGGGTTCTAAGGGTCTTGGGTAGTGAGTTTGGTTGGTATCTGAATGTCACGATGGATTGACGAATTGCGGACTAACCGTGGGGCGTTTGAGATGATGCGGATGGCTTTATTATGGACAGACTAAATGGTGGATCTGTGGATACGTGACCTCTGGTATCATACCGAGTAAGTCACGCCGGCCCTGATGATCATTCTGTAAATTGTTAACTTGTTATCCGTTGATATTTTACTGGACTTGATGAGGAGTGGATATACCTTGGCTATAAACTGGTTGGCCTTCTTTGTGGTTGCAGCGATCTGGCCCTTCCATACTAGCCGCTTGTCGTAGTGTAGGCCCTGATACTTGAAGTTGTTGGTCTTTTAGAATCTGTTGCCATAGAGGCTGAATCGACATGGGGCTCCTAGATTTGGTTCAGCTGGATTCTCCAATGTTCGAACCAAGGTACTAACTTATCTAGGCGTGTTTAGTGTTGGTATCTTCTATATATAAATACCAATCTACAGTCTGTCAAGTAAGAACGTGTCCGCGATAATTTATTTTTGGTAAAGGTAGAGGAAACCTTTGTCTACGACGCATTTTAGTAAAAGTACCAGTCGATTCCGAACTTTCGTCGAAATCACGTAAAATCCAAAATGAGTCACTTGTTCGCGCATCGGTTCAAGATGCTAAATATATTAAAAAGTCGGTGTCGTTTGTGAAGAAGTGGGTAAATTATTTTAACGAGACGAAAAATGTCGACGGCTTGTGAAAACGTGGCTTGGTAGACAAAGTCACTCCAAAAGTCGAAAAATGAATCATGTCTTTGTTTTCACGGGACCCGAAATCGACGCTACGTCAAGGAGCGACAAAATTAAGAAAATCAGATTTAAATGTGTCCCATGAGACCATTTAACAACATCTTCGCGTTCATGATGTCAAATTCCGAGGCACGTTAAAGAAACCTATGCTGGGCGAAAATCATGTCGCAAAGCGGCTTGCTTGGGACCATGATACGATGCTAGAGTGACCCTTGCAATCGCAGATTCTGAGGACTTTGACTCAGTTGTCTCGCGAGATATGAAAAATTTGGAGATCATTGCAGAAAATCTCGTCGACAACATGCCTTGATGATGCTACGTGATTGGACAACATACTAAGGTAATTGCGCCTTTGTTAACATATCAAAGAAATCATTGATGACAAAAAATATTCTGGGAACAGATTTTTTCAAGAAAACGAGCGGTTACGGTTTTATTTGGCAGATTGTATATTATTGAGTATTAATTTTTTCCTCGTTACAACTTACTAACAAATACTCTTTTTTTCAGGCTGCCAAAAAATCCTAAAATGACCGCTATTATGACTAATAGCATTCATACTAAGAGGGAAAATAAAAGAAAACACAAATATGGCTTTCAGCTCAAACCTTTCAATCCCGAACACAAACCTCCTGGAGTCAAGGATTTGGTTTACTACGAAATGTCACCTGGATTTTGTGATAAAAATCCAAAATTAGGAATTCAAGGTACGCAAAACTCGTGATAAACACCTTAAATGTATTTTATAAGTCTGTTGGTGGATCGTTTAGATTGGCCTAGTTTGGAGAAATTTCAAAAAATAACTTACAACAAACTTATTTCATATTTCACATCATCATACTCACTAGCGATCGCAAGCAATTATAAAGTCGTACGGTCAAAAAATATTTTCTGTCATTGCTGTGACAACAAAGTATCAAAGGTTGAGGCACATTTATCATACTAACTATTATTCATTAGATACCTGAACTAACCTGAACTAACTATTATTCATTAGATAGTATCCTGGAGACAGTAAGGCACATATTTACATTATTTATTTCAAGTGTTTATATCATTCATATAATTATTTTATTCCACCACAAATAAAAAATAACCCGCCAAGTGCAAGTCGGACTTGCGCAATTAGTGTTCCGTACGTTGATTGCTTTTAAAATAAAAATTTTAGTTACGGAGGTATAAAATGATCAGTGCCTTCATAAAACACACCCCAAATGAGTTTTCAATAAAGTTTATTTCCGATCTGTGTTGAAAACTGATGACCTTGAAATTTTTGTTTTTTATATATCAGATAAATTATTAAAGGTAATGAGCTCGTGATAATTTTTTCAAAATTTTTTGTGCAGTACGAGAGGAGGGGGGACAGCGATTTTTGGTAATTTTTTAACAATAGTACAAAGAAAAGTGTGCGCAAGTATTACATTATATATTTTTGAACTCGTATTTTCACAAGCTTTTGTTTGACTGGTATAATTTTTTTTTTCACTTCCGATTTCACCCTCCAAAACTAATCCTTTAAGTCAAAATTTAACTTTCAAAACTACACGGCTTTGTTGGGTCATCAATTCCTATATTAGTGCCAAATTTGAACTTTCTATGTCAAATAGTTTCTGAGAAAATCAGATGTGACAGATGGGCAAACACACGAACAGACATCGAAGTGATCTTATAAGTGTTCCGTACGAAACACTTAAAATGAATTAGGCACTGAAGTAGTTTACATATAATTTTTATTTTCCTTGCTAAAGAATATTACTGTATTCGTGAAAAAATCGCACTGTGAGAATTTTGCTTTCCTTCAACTTTTAGTGTTCCTAAATCACGGAAAACATGGTCACTCATTTCTGTCGGTCTGTCGGCTTCATGGCACGATAACTCTCGAACGAAATGACATCAATTTTAAACTTGGGACATAGATATTATTTAACGAGAAAATGAAGCCTATAGTTTTTGAACTATATCGCTTCAGGCCAAAGGGGTGAAAAGGGTGGGGGTCGATAAATTTTATATGGTTTTGTTAGAAATATGGTAATTTTTCCTGGTTTTTTATTGAAATAATAAATAACTTTTATGCCTAAATATTTCCAGTAAACCATATAAAGAACGAAAGGAGTGGGTGAGGAGATTAGAGGGGTTGATTTGTATATATCGTGTTATATATCCTTTTCAGGGTTTTCGAAGTCGATAAATCCAAAAATTAGGTTGTTTTTCACTGCTTTTAATTTTAACATCGAAAGTGACTGGGGGTTTGATTAATATTGTATAATTTAAGCAACATTCGAAAATATTTACAGGTTTTTTTTGGGCAAAGAACCCCGCACTAATCTTATGGAAATTGAATCCCGGTCAAATGTAGTATGTTATGTTTCAAGCTATTAGGATCAAAAGTCTCCATAGGCATCAAGTCCAAAAAAGGATAAATTAACAATTATCGAGCGTGGAATTAGTAAAAAAACGCTGAGAAAATGCTGTTTTTGCGTTTTTGTAAGAACTTATTTTGACTACAACATAATTTTACAAAAAATTCCAACTAGATTATATGTTTTTGGGTTGCTATTATTTTGACCCATTTCACTCCTACTTTTGAATATTGGCCATTTTGGCCATTTCTGGAATCTTTTTTTCATTTAATTCGTCTGGACCATATTCTAATTAATAAATTCTAATGGAATTTCATATTTTTTTGAGTTGATAATTATGAATATGCACTTTTACCATTCTTTCTTAACAATTTCCTTAGAGTAGTTGAAAATAAAGTATAACTTTTATATGTTCTAGTCTAATTAAATCCAGAAAAGGGCCAAAAATAAACGCTTTTGGAAAGTAGGATCAAATTGGTTCAAAATAATTACTATACGCATAATTATTAACTCAAAAACATAGAATTTTTGGCAAAAATTAGTTTTAGACGAATTAAATTAAAAAAAGACGCCAAAAATGGCCAAAAAATTGATGTGCGCCCCATAGCAGAAACACACTTTACGAAACAATCATTCATAAAGTTCAGAGGGTATAAAGTGTATCACACAATATATATATATATATCAAGGATTTTCTACAGCTGACGCCCTCTTCCTTCTCTCAGCCTTTGATTCCATCCGTTTCTATCTTCCCAATCTCCATCTGTTAGACCCCTGTCCTCCATAGCCTCGTCCACATCGTCTCTCCACGATCATCTGGGTCTTCCTCTTTTTCTTCTCCCTATAGGGCTCTACTCCGTTATTTCCTTTATCCACCTATTATCTTCGCTCCGTCTTATGTGTTCATCCCATTTTAATCGTTTTTCTTCAATGGTGTTTCATTCTGCTTCTTATTTGATGTTCATTCTGCTTCTTATTTCTTCATTTGGTATCCTCTCCATCTCTACCGCGTAAATTTTAGATTTATTTCTTTTGTTGATCGTCCATGTTTCTGACCCGTATGTGATTGTGCTTTGTATTATTGATTTGTATATGCGTGTCATGTTTTTGTCCCACAGGATCGAATTTAATTGTCTTATGCATGTCCGCGTTTGTCCTAATCTAGCTTTGATATCTTCTTCTGATGTTGCGTTTTTTGAAATGATGGTTCCTAAATACTTAAAGCTATCGGTTCCTTTGATTGTTGTCTCGTTATCGACTTCTAGATTCTCCACATTTCCCTCCTTTATTGTTAGATATTCTGTTTTATCAAAGATTATTGCTAATCCTGCTTTAGTGTATTCTTCTTTCAGTTTTCTTACCATATAACTGAGGTCTTCCTCATCTTGCGCTATGATTACTTGGTCGTCTGCGAAACTTAGAGTATATAAGTAATCTTCTCGTATTGGGACTCCTATTCCACTACATTTTTGCTTCCATTTTTTTAATGTTTGTTCGAGGTATATTTTGAATAGTGTTGGGGATGTAGAGCATCCTTGTAATAGGCCTTTTGATGTTTGGAGTCTCTTCCCTATTTTATGTCCTATTTTTATGTTCACTGTGTTGTTTTCGTAGAGAGCTTTTACTGCGTATATTAGTTCTTTATCAATGCCTATTTCTTTCATTGCGTTCCATAATCTTTGACTTGGTATTGAGTCATAGGCCTTTCTTATGTCTATGAAGGCTAGATGAACTTCCCTATTCTTTGCCAGTTTTTTTCCATTGTTTGTTTTATAATGTATATGTGGTCTATACATGATTTTCCGGCCGTAAAGATCTGGTCTTCTCCAATTTTTCCTTTTATATTTTCCTTTATGATATTTTTAACAATTTTTCCATACAAACGCCCCATACTCGATATTATGCTTAGGCCTCTATAGTTTGTGCATTTTCTGCGGTCTCCCTTTTTAAATATAGATACTATATAAGCTTTTGACCATTCCTCTGGTATTTTTTCTCCATTTATCGCTCTGTAGAACATGTTTTTCAGCATTCGATGTAATTTATTAGACCCGTACTTATTCATTTCATTTACCACACCTCCTTGAGTATTTTTATTGTCTTCTTTACTTCTTCATAGCTTAGTTGTATCTCTTTTTTTCCCTTATTCTGTTCTTCTTCAGGATTCTCTTCTTCGAATTCTTGTCTCTCTTCTGTTAGCAGTTTTTTATAATATTCTTCCCACTCGCTTTCTGGGATATACTCTATATACATCTTCTCTCTATTGTTGGTCCTTAATGCTTTAATTATTCTCCATGACACTGTGTATCACACAATACACGCCGAAATCACGGCAAAAGGAGGAAGTGTTGTTATAATAAAAGAGAGTATACAGCATTTTGAGGAAACTAGATATAAAAGAGGCGAAATACAAGTAACGTACATCCGTTGCATTAAAACTAATAAATTTCCAATAATAGTAGCAGGAATATACTGTCCCCCCAAACACTCAATTAAGAAGGACCAATACTTGGAACTTTTAAAATACCATCGATAAAGATTCGTAATAGGAGGTGATTTTAATGCAAAAAATACCTACTGAAGTCCAAGGTTAACTACCACTAAAGGAAAAGAACTGTTGAAAGCCATAAAAGAAGAAAAGTGTGTCTCTATCTCAACCGGAAAGTCAACATATTGGCCAACAGATACTATTAAAATTCCAGACATAATTGACTTCTTTATATATAAAAACATGTCAGTAAACTATTTAAATATGCAGAAGTGCAAGATATGGACTTTGATCATTCCCCAATTTTTCTCACGTTAAGTGATAATATAATACAGATGGAAAGTAACCCTTGTCTGACAAATACCCACACGGACTGGGAAAGTTTTAGACACTATTTGAACAGGGAAATTAATCTGGCAGTACTGATAAGAAATCGGAAACAATTAGACAACGAAGTGGAAAAGTACATACACTATATACAACAAGCAGCATGGGACAGGACACCAGAAATGAACAAAAAACTAAATGGGAATAATTATCCTAAAGAAATAAAAGAAATGTTGGCTAAAAAACGAAAAGAGAGAAGAAAATGGTATCAAATACGAAATCCGCAAGAGAAAACAGTACTCAATAACTTGACAAAACAAATAAGAATAGAGTTACAAAAGTTTAAAATTGAATAAATTAATGCTTTCCTTAGAAACCTTTCAGACGATAGTAGTACCGACTATTCGTTATGGAATGCAAGCAAAAAAATAAAAAGACCCATTTTACCAATTCTACCTATAAGAATAGAAAATGGAAAATGAGCTCAAAACAATGAACATAAAGCTGCGAAATTCGCAGAACATCTTGAAAAAGTGTTCCAACCTAATGAAGAACGGGATAATATTTATAAATGAAGAAAATGGCATTCAACAGGAGAGTGAGATTAGGCCTACAACATTAAAAGAAGTAAAGACTGAAATCAGAGACAACATAAACCCCAGAAAACCTCCAGGATTTGACTTAATTTGGGGTGAAATTTTAAAACAATTACTACAGAAAGCGATAGTGAAACTTACCAACCTTATCAATGCAGCTTTTAGACTGCAATATGTGCCAAGCCTGTGGAAAGTAGTTGAGGTCATAATGGTACCCAAACCAGGAATGCCACCACATGAGGTAACCTCGTGTAGACCTACATCACTATTTCCTGTAATGTCAAAATTATTCGAAAAACTATTGCTGAAAAGACTGAAACCCATTATAGAGGATAAAAACCTCATACCAACACACCAATTTGGTTTTCGAGAAAAACATTCGACTATAGATCAAATACATAGAATCACAGCTATAATAGAAAAAGCATTAGAAAAAATAAAAAACCGGTCAAGTGCAAGTTGAACTTGCACAATTAGTGTTCCGTACGTTGACTGTTTTCAAAATAAAAATTTTTGTTAGGGTGGTATAAAATGATCAGTGACTTCACAAAACACACCCCAAATGAGTTTTCAACAAAGTTTGTTTCCAATCTTTACTGAAAACTGGTGACCTTGAAATTTTGTTTTTTTTTTATATACCAAATAAATTATTAAAGGCAATGCACTCGTGATAATTTTCATTCAATCTATACCCCGTGGAGAATATTCCACAATTTTTTCAAAATTTTTTGATCAGAACTTTTCGAGATAAGGTAGGGGACAGCGATTTTTTAAAAGTAATACGAAGAAAAGTGTGCGCAAGTATTACATTATATATATATTTTTTACTCGTGTTTTCACAAGCTTTCATTTGATACCACACTCGATGACCTAGTAAAAAAAATTTTTTTTCACTTCCGATTTCACCCCTCAAAACGAACCCCTTAAGTCAAAATTTATGTTACGGTGGTATAAAATGATTAGTGACTTCACAAAACACACCCCAAATGAGTTTTCAACAAAGTTTGTTTCCAATCTTTACTGAAATCTGATGACCTTGAAATTTTTGTTTTTTTTTATATACCATATAAATTATTAAAGGTAATGCACTCGTGATAATTTTCGTTCAATCTACACCCCGTGGAGAATATTCCGGAATTTTTTCGAAATTTTTTGATAACTACTTTTCGAGATAAGGCCCGGGACAGCGATTTTTCGCGAATTTTTAAAAATAATACAAAGAAAATTGCGCGCAAGTATAATATTATATATATATTTTTTACTCGCGTTTTCACAAGCTTTCATTTGACACCACACTCGATGACCTAGTAAAAAATTTTTTTTTTTCACTTCCGACTTCACCCCCCAAAACTAACCCCTTAAGTCAAAATTTAATTCTCAAAACTACATGGCTCTGATGAAGCCAACAATTCCTATATTATTACCAAATTTCACCTTTCCATGTCAAATAGTTTCGGAGAAAATCGGGTGTGACAGACAGACAGACACCGAAGTGATCTTATAAGTGTTCCGTACGGAACACTAATGATCTTATAAGTGTTCCGTACGGAACACTAAAAAGAGTATGCTCTACAGTCTTCCTCGACGTGGTGCAAGCATTTGATAAGGTTTGGCACGAAGGGTTGAACTACATTACCGAAACAATACACAACAATCCTCAAGGCATATGTAACAGAGAGATTCTTTAGAATAAGACAGGATGATGCTTATTCGGCACTTAAGGAAGTTAAAGCTGGGGTTCCTCAAGGAAGTGTATTGGGACCGATCCTTTACCTATTGTACACTTGTGACTGTCCAGTAGTAGAAAATAATCTTATTGCAACTTTTGCAGATGATACTGCAATTATGGCCGTCGGCAATACGAACAAAGAATCCACAGCAGAGCTACAAGTGGCGGTTGACCAAGTTAGCAGTTGGAAAAAAAGATGGAGTATAAAAGTAATTGAAAATAAATCCATTCATATAAATTTTACAAACAGAAGAATTGAATATATTCCGGTATACATCAATCATTTATTAGTACTGCATGCAAACACAGCCAAGTATCTTGGCATGACCTTAAGATACAAAGCTTCGCTGGAAAGCACACGTTACAAAGAATGGAAGAGCTAGGACTTAAATACAGAAACATGTATTGGCTGATCGGAAAAGGATCCACTCTAACAATATATAATAAACTACTACTCTACAAACAAGTTCTAAAACCGGTCTGGACTTATGGTGCTCAACTTGGGGGTGCATTAAACAAAGTAATGTAGATATCATTCAACGTTTTCAAAACAAAGTGCTGAGGAACATCGTCGACGCTCCCTGGTATATAAGAAACAATGACCTCCACAGGGACCTGGTGATGGAAATGTTAAGAACGAGCTACAATGCTTCGCACGGAACCATGAAGACAGGCTCCACAATCATGTGAATATAGAGGCCATTCAGCTTCTCGACACCACAAATTTGGTGAGAAGACTGAATAGGGTAAAATCCTTTGAATTAGTGTAGTAAGTTAAAATCAAAGGCAGAGCAAAGTGCTTGTGATAAGTGTATACAACAATATAGTGTGCCACTCATGTTGATAGAAACTAAGAAACACTAGTGAGTGAATTCTTAGGTTAAGTAATTGTATAGTAGTTTAGGTTAGATGTAAATTACTGATTAGCCATAATGGGCTAGATTGTAATCATAAGAAACATCTGATCGATGTTTTTAATAAAAAAAAAGGGCTAAAATGGCCAATATCCGAAAGTAGGAGCGAAAATAATTATCATATTCATAATAAGCAACCCAAAAAAAAACATACAATCTCATTGGAATTTTTCATAAAATCATGTTCTAGTCAAAATAAGTCCTTAAAAAACGCAAAAATTGCATTTTCTCAGCGGTTTTTTTACTAATTCCGTGCCCGATAATTCTTAATCTATCCATTTTTATAGTTTGTGTCCATGGAGACTTTTGATCAGAATGGCTTAAGTATATTTTCAGCCGATTTGACCGGGATCCAATTTCCATAGACATATTATTTATAGCAAAATATGCAACGGGTTAAAGTGGTGGGGTAGGACTGACTTTGTCAGAGTTTTTGGATTTGAGGAATCTAAAAATTAATATATTTTTACATTACTTTCAATTTTAATGGAGGAAGGATGTGAAATAGTGGTCAAATATGGAATAGTTTTAATAATATTGGGGGATTTCTTCCAGGTTTTCGGTTGCGATAGTGTACAAACTCTAGATATAAGTATATATTTAATATAAATATTTATGCACCGTATAAGTGGTGGAGGAGGGAGTTAGAAGATTGATTTCATATTTATTGTGTTTTAGGTCTTTTTCAGAGTTCTTTGGGTCCAGGGCTCGAAAAATAATATTATTTTTTTGGTTATTTTTAATATTAACAGGAGAAGAGAGAAAAACGTGTGGGGGTCATTAAATATTGTAATTTCAATATTACTATGAGATTTTTTTCAGGTTTTTTGTTGGAATATTTTATAAAAATTAAGCTATTAATATAGTAAAAGATATGAGATGAAAGGAATGTGGTAGTAGGTTAAAAGGATGATCGCGTATATATCACATTATACTTCTGTTTCAGTTTGCTTTTTTATTATTTCCAATTTTAACAGAAATAGTATCTCGTAGGATTTAAAGTCTAATTACGGAGTAACCTAAAATATTCAAGTTTAATAAACAAGTTTTGGAAGAACAAACAGTTACAGTCTGTCAAGTAAGAATCAAGAACGTGTCCGTGATAATTCATTTTTCGTAGATGCGATTCTAGCGATTCAACAAAAAATCGGTAGAGGGAATCTTTGTCTACGACGCATTTTAGTAAAAGTCTCAATCGATTCCGAACTTTCGTCGAAACCACGTAAAATTTAAAACGAGTCACTTATCCAAACGGATCTAAAATTCTGCGGCCTCTAAATATATTAAAAAGTCGGTCTCGTTTGTAAAGAAGTGGATAAATCATTTTAACGAGACGAAAAATGTCGATGATTTGCCAAAACGTGGCTCGGTAGGCAAAGTCACTCCGAAAGTCGAAAAATGAATCGTGTTTTTGTTTTCACGGTACCCGTAATTGGCGCTGCGTCAAAAAGCGTAAACATTTAAAAAATCGGGTTTAACTGTGTTCCATGAGACCATTCGATAACAGTTTCGTGCTCATGATGTCAAATTCCGAAGCACGTTGAAGAAACCTTTGCTGGGCGAAAATCACGTCGCGAAGCGGCTCGTTTGATCCCACGATAAGATACTAGAGTGGCCCTTACAATCGTCGAACGCCAACTCTATTGAAAACGTTTGGTCCCTTGTAAAGAGAAAACTCAGAGGAAAGAGTCAGAGAAGTTTGACTTAGTTGTTTCGCCAAATTCGAAAAATTTGCAGAGTATGCAGAAAATATGGTCGACAGAATGCCTCGAAGATGCCAGGCGATTATTGATGCAGGAGACGTTTGGACAACTTAGTAAGATAATTGCGCCATTGTTAGCACACCAAAGAATACATTGATGGCAAGAAATGTTCTCCAAATACATTTTTGAAGAACACGAACGGACACGTTCTTACTTGACAGACTCTAACTTACCGAAACTTACCTACCTTTGGCACAGTTGATAAATTACACAGGGCAACAAAAAAATATTTTTGTTTTGGTGCCTGGGATTTTAGAGCTGATTTTAACTATATTCGGGACGCTAAATCTATACATGCAATCCGTTTTTCTCTATCAGCTCTACTTTTTTAGATACATCAACTTATCTACCAATGTGGTTTTTATTCAGTATATTCATTTATGAGAGTTCTAAAATTATTATATATTCATTAATGTAGGTACAATGGTTTTATTGTCAGTCTGTAATTGAGTAAATTCCAGGTAAATCTATAAATAGTGGAACCATTGCCTATCAGGTACCTGAACTGACCCTTTTAATCACCTAACTCGGGTAAGTCTCGTCAGTTTGTGCGTTCTTACTAATGAGAGTAGATCGAATTCGGCGTGTTATTTTATGTTAAGAAGAGAGTGATTTTGTGTTATTGAACAGAATTAAAATGAGTTCAGGTTCCAGTTCAAGAAGAAGTTGTGTAAATCAACCTGATGTGTTTTGCTATATATGCGGAGAATACATGTTTCAACAAAACAGACAAACTATTACTGACTTTGTAAAGCGAGCGTATCTTGGATACTTTGGAGTTAAGCTTGGTGATCAGGACAAAACGTGGGCCCCGCATCTCGTATGTAAAACTTGTACAGAACATTTACGGCAGTGGACTACCGGGAAAAGAAAATGTATAAAATTCGGCGTACCAATGGTTTGGAGAGAACCAAAAAACCACTTCAATGATTGTTATTTCTGTTTAGTAAATACTAATGGAATCAATCGAAATAACCGCAGTAAGTGGACTTATCCCAATTTAGATTCGGCAATACGCCCTATCCCGCACTCAGATGAAATACCGATTCCAACATTTCATCCGCTACCACATATCTCTGATGACGAATATTTTCCCTCTGATCGCTCTTCTGATGCTAATAAAAGTTCTGATGCTAATGAAACTAACAGTGACTATGAGGGGACGTCATCAGTTCCTCAACGCTTCAATCAAAATGAATTAAATGATCTCACCAGGGATCTCAATTTATCGAAAAAAGCTTCTGAAGTACTGGCTTCTAAGTCGAACGACAAAAATTTACTGGAACAAGGAACCAAAATTACCTTTTACCGTACAAGAGAAAAAGATCTGCTACCATTCTTTTCTCAAGAAGACAATCTTGTATTTTGTCACCAAATTAGGGGACTCATGAAAGAAATGGGACTTTCTGAATATATCCCAGATGATTGGCGCCTATTTATTGACAGTTCAAAGCGAAGTTTAAAATGTGTCCTTCTACATAATGGGAATAAATATGGTTCAATACCACTAGCTCACTCAACGAAACTGAAAGAAGAATATAATACCATAGCTTTGGTCTTGCAGAAGATAAAGTATTACGAACATCAATGGATGATTTGTGTAGACTTAAAAATGGTAAACTTTCTTCTTGGGCAGCAAAGTGGTTACACGAAATATCCGTGTTTCTTGTGCCTCTGGGATAGTAGGGACAAAACACACCACTGGGTTAGAAAAGATTGGCCTCAGAGAGAAAACATGGACGATGGGGAAAAGAATGTCATTAACGACGCTTTGGTTGAAAGAGAAAAAATCATACTTCCTCCGTTACATATAAAGTCGGGCTTAATGAAGCAATTTGTAAAGGCTCTTGATAAGAATGGGTCTTGTTTTGCATATATAGGGGTAAAAATGCATCAGTTGAGCACAGAAAAACTCAAAGCAGGGATATTTGACGGCCCACAAATAAGACAGGATCCTGCCTTCATAAATTCAATGAATCAAGTTGAACGAGAAGCTTGGACATCATTTGTTGCAGTTGTAGAAAATTTTCTAGGCAAACATAAAGCTCAAAACTATGTTGAAATGGTTAACAAGATGCTTAATAGTTTCAAATCCTTAGGGTGCAATATGAGTATTAAAATACACTATTTACACAGCCACTTAGACCGTTTTCCAGAAAATTTAGGAGACATGAGTGAGGAACAAGGTGAAAGATTTCACCAAGATATTAAAGTTATGGAGGACCGCTACCAAGGAAGATGGGACATGCACATGATGGCAGATTACTGCTGGAGTTTGAAAAGGGACTGTTTAAAAAAACATTCAAGAATGTCGCGGAAAAGAAGCTTTCCAAGTGTTGAGTGACGATTTCATTTCTTCAATGTTTTTTTTTTGTTTGTAAGTACGACATAATATTGTATTTTGTATAACTAAAATAAAAATTTCGTATCTACTTTTGTTTACTACACTTACGGATTTGAGTTACAATAATGTAACTTATATTTCTCTAAAATTGTATATCTTAAAAATTTGAGCTCCTAGGTACAAATCAATACGTTATTTGAATTCAGGACATCAAATTGATATAGAATCAGCTCAAAAAACCTCGACACCAAAACAGCTGTTCCCCTGTGTTGTTCTTTTTTACTTCCTTTGCTAAAAGGAAAGAGGTATTGTATTCGTAAAAAAATTACCCTCCGCGATTTTTGCTTTTCTTTTCGTTTTAGGGTTCATAGACCACGGCTAGATAACATACCAAATGAGCTACTGAAATATGGAGGGCAACAATTAATGGCAGAACTTACAAAGCTATTCAATAAAATATTATCAACCAAAGAAGTCCCTAAAGAATGGAGAAAAAACATAACCATTCCTATATTCAAGAAAGGAGACAAGAAATTACCAGAAAACTATAGAGGTATAACTCTGTTAAGCTCAACCATGAAGCTCTACAAAGGTCATAGAAGCAATAATAAGTGAGCATGTAAACATATCGGAAGAACAACAAGGCTTCAGAAAAAATAGGTCAACCGTAGATGCCATCTTCATAGTCAGACAAGTAGTAGAGAAGGCCATAGAATACGGAAAACCCGCATTTATGTGCTTTATAAACCTCACTAAAGCATTTGACACAGTAAGACTAAAACACGTAGTTGATATCCTAAAAAGAAAACATGTGCCAAAAAACATAATAGACATCATAAAACAACTAAACCACAGGCACTCACATCTTAGTTAATCAAAGACTGGCAGAGGAAATACAAATGCCAACCGAATCCGACAGAGGAACTCTTTAAGCCCGCAACTGTTCAACTTAATAATGGACGAGATAATAACCCATATCAGAGACATGGAGGAAGGATATTCACTTACAACGGGTAAAATCAACATTGTCTGTTATGCAGACGACGCTGTGATCGTGGCAGAGAACGAAGACGACTTACAGCAGCTTCTGCCCTCATTCTACACAAAAGCTAAAGCCCTCAACATGCAGGTATCCAACACAAAAACCAAAACCCTCGTCATATCTAAAGAGCCAATAAGATGCAAACTTTCTCTGGAAAACAAAACAATAGAACAAGTCATTTAACTACCTAGGCATACAAATCACCTCATGCCAAAATAGAACAAATGAAGTGAAGGACTAAGCAAACAAAGCCAGCCGAATATCAGCCGCACTTCGGGACATTATCTGGAACAACGCCTTTATGAATAAAAGGACAAAAGTAAGGATATACAAAACATGTGTCAGACCCACACTAACATACGCTATGGAAACAAGAGCAGACAATAAAAGAACAAAAAGGATTCTTCGAACAACAGAGATGAAAATACTACACTAAGACATAGGAAAAGAAACACACACAAAAGACATGAATGCGAAGCGGAAGACATAATCAGATGGGGACGTAAACGTAGAAGAGCTTGGAGGATCACGTGGAGGGAATGACTGAGGAGAAACTAGCGAGAATCGCGCGAGATGGTAAACCACGGACACGACGACCCCTGTGAAGACCTCCAAAGAGATGAATCGAATCATGGACATCAACATCTCAAGAAAACTGATGAGTTGGAAACTACAGACCTGAAGCCTACAGTATGTGGAAGAAGAAGAAGAAGACCACGGAACATATATTTTCCTATTTTCGTCAGTGTGTCTTTTTGACTGTCGGTCTGTCGATCTGGTAGAACCATAATTCTCAAACAAATCGATATTATAATATTTGAAATAGAAACGTAACCTAGAGTTTTTGAGCTATGTTGCTTTAGAGGAAGGGGGTGGGTGTCGATATGTTGCATGGTTTTAATTATATTAAGAAAATTAACCTTTTCTTCACTTGAGAAAGACAAATTCGCTACTTATTTTCTCTTGTTTCAGGAACTCACGGACGACAATGCAATGACACATCTGATGGCGCGGATAATTGTACGATTATGTGTTGTGGAAGAGGGTACAAATCGCAAGACGTGGTAGTCGTAGAAAGATGCAATTGCATCTTCCATTGGTGTTGCGAGGTCAAATGTGACGTGTGTCGGACGAAGAAAAAAATATTCACATGTTTTTAGGTTAGAAATAAGAATTTTTTTAGAGGAGTTTGGTAGGTAATATTTCTAGTGGTAAAAATTGGAGTATATATTGAAATAGTTGCCGAATATTTATTAAGAAATTTTATTTTTATTGTCCGGCATGTATGTATCATCCTTTTTAGCAAAAAATAAGAATTAATGTTAAAATTGAGCTTTCTGTATTAGAAGAACTTCTAGTCGGGAAAACACCGACTTGACTTTGATTTCCTGTTGAAATTTAGATCTGAAAATACGACAATTTTTTATCAATAAAATCTACCAAATTCCTATACCTTGACCAGTATTATACAGTATGATCGAAAACTATCACTATACATATACTATTTCTTGTAGAATGTAAAAAATTAGAAAGACTGAATCTGTCGAGTTTGAGCGTAGTAAAGTCAGACTTTTTGACCTGTATATATTTTTATGTAATTTATTCAGCAGTTTCTTCCGATATCGTCTACATTTGACATATCTCTAAAATTATGTATTTCTTTACTATTAGGAATTCATTACTATTCAGGGTGTGTGACTTTTTTCGAATTTGAAGGTTTTTTGATAATTATTTTACACGTTGAACAATAAAATGTATGTATAATATTCAATGATCAGTGAGTAATAGCAGAATAAACTTTCCGAGTAGGTAACAACAATTAAATATCGTACTTTTTCTACAACTATTCATTTAATACCAAAATCAAGAATTTTTCACAATGTCGAAATTCAATCGCTTTTTTTTTAACGTTTAGATTTTTAAACCATGACAGTCCGGTTCACTAAACATATATAACACCATACATCTACTATACGAAGTTGAGCCCTACTGAAATTACACCCACGTTAAACCTGGTACCAAATCTTTTAAACTTATCCATGGTTTACTTTTGATTAATATTAAGGCATGAATTAGAATTCTACCTTGTAAGTTTCAAAAATTTGTTTTTGACGAATTATGAGGAAAATTCTGGTAAAAATTAATTAATCTAATATTTTTTTGTACAGTATTAAGAAGTTTGAAGTTTCGATATACCTACGATATTCTGTTAATTACAAACTCTCCTCAAAAACTGACAGATTTAATACATAGATCCTCAACAGTCAGCAATGAATATGGGTTGAAAGTAAATAATGCCAAATCAAAAGTAATGATAGAGCAAATATAAATGCACCCAGACCTCGATATATTGCTAATTGTGAAGTAGTTGAACAATTTCTTTATGTAGATGCTGTCAACAACTGTTCTGGCAGCTGCGAGATGGAGATTCGACTGCGAATACAGTTGGGCCGTTGAGCAATAACCGAACTTACGAAAATATGAAAGGACAGAGAAATATCCTTGAAAGTGTTCTCTATTTTCTGATACGCTTCTGAGACGTAGACCATAAAAGCCGCCGATAGACGTCGCATTGACGCATTTAAAATGTGGTATAGCCCACCTGAACAAACATTTAAATTTTAAAAATAATCAAGCCAGCCAGTCGTTTAAGCAGCATAACATCAGCTCGAATCTTAAAATTCTAGATAGACAGATTTAATCCTAAAACTCATTAATGGGAAATACGATCAGAATTGCTGAAAATCGGCCCCGATGGCGCGAAATGGTTTCCAGAATCTTAAAGGAACAAAGAGAGAATAAAAGCTGATGAATGTGACAGTTTCTGTATGGGATCACTACACATCACTTGTAATGTTGGAACGAGAAGAAGAAGATTAAGGAGTAGGATTAATTAAATTAATCACCGACTTAATTTTTCCAGTATGAACCGAATTTCTGAATATACTGAACACGCAACATTCTTTACCAGCATCAAATTTAACTTAACATATGCAAGCTATTGGACCAGAAAGATATGTTCGAATGTGTATTTTCTATGATTATGTAAATAATACATAATATAAAACATTAAAAAATTATGTTTATGAAGAATAAAGCAGTGCGATTCATATTTGTATTTTCCAAGTCAAATATGTACTTTGTTGAGATCTTCTTCTTCTTCAGCCAGCAGTCTGCATTTATTACTAAACATAGAATTCTCTTGGACGTTTCCAGCCTGAACGACCTTATGCTAATCTCAACCACTGACCAAAAAGCCTCCTTAAGTCGTCCCTCCAATCATTTTCTTTTCCAACGCTTATCTTAAAGCCTAGTCACGTGTCCTGTAAACTGGAACTTCAAATATGCTATCCTTTTCATAATATCACCTACGAGTTTCTAGATATTTCACACGATCATAGTGCCTAGCGTAGAGCGTCTCATCGTCCTCTGGGCAATCTTTAACTTTTTAGCGCTTGTTTTTATGAGTATTACCATAAGTCACCCAGCCAAGTCCTATTCGCCTCTGTAATTCGGGCGTTTGGTTATTTCGGATAATTTTTACGTCACGACCCAGGTATCTGTATTTCCGAACTACTTCTATTATGTTATTGTCTAAGGTTAGTGTTCCTCCTAGCACAAGATTTGCTGAGATACTTATGCCTTATTGTGCTGAAGAAAAAGTTCTATTGTTGAATATGACGTTAATACTAAACAACTTTAAAGTATCTTATATATAATGTTATGCATTTTTGGTTCTTTTTCTTTGAGCACTTACAGAAGGAGTTTCAGGCTTGGACAGTGCCGGGTTTTCTTTGTATGTCGGGTTAAATATAATAGTAAATAATTCTGTCAAAATTGCTCAATCACTAAAATTTTCTGACTTCTTTTTTCGTATGATTTTACCATTAACACTATTCAATATTTTTGTAAAATATATATATATATATATATATATATATATATATATATATATATATATATATATATATATATATATATTAGGCATTATTTGTCAAGCGGGACACCATTCTTTCCATTACAGATTTTAAGGTGGAAGGATCTGTAGGGGCTCAAAATTTTCGTCAAGACGTGTACTTTAAAATTCCGTTTGGCGATTTTTTAAATTCAATATGGCGTCGCAACATGGCGGCCATAATCAACCAATAGGTGACTTTTAAAAAAAAAAAAGTTGCTTAAATTTATGATAAACATTTAGTTTAAAGTGTAAAATGGAAAAACCAGTTGTCTTTTCATATTTTGGGTGTGCCGATTGTAAATTCAATTACAAAAATGCAATTTGACATCTGTCAACTGCCAAACCCACTGTCAAAACACCCAAAATAACATCAAACCCGAGTTTTACGTTAAATACGGAGTTTACCGAGAATTATTATATTTTCAGGTTACTGATTACAAATATGATCTGAGAATTACAAAATTGAGAGCTACCAACTGCCAAATCCACTGTCAAAACTGACATAATAACTTGAAAACCGGGTTTTACGTTTAATACCGATTTTATTCACAATTATCATGTTTTTGAGGTCATTTATTGTAAATTGATTGTAATTTGACAAAATAAAAAATTGACAGCTACCTACTGCCAAGTCAACTGCCGAAACTGCCAAAGTGATAAAAGAAGCGGGGTCTAAGTTGAATACGAATTTTACTCCCAAATATCATGTTTTCGGGGCCACTGTTTACGAATATGATGTCAAATTTACAAACCTGACAGCTAACAATTGCCAAATCAATGGTGAATACTAACAAAATCACATTAGCAATGAGTTAAATATGGATTTTACTGTAAGTTATTTAGTTGTCTTTGTCTATAACGTGGTAAAGTCAATATTGTGAGTATGACATAGGAATTACAAAACGGACAGCTGCCAACTTTCAAATGTACTGTCAAAACTGCCACAATAACATAAAAGCTGACGTTTATGTCACTGTCAATTAATTTTTTTTTTGCAAGGAGGCTGATTTCGAAGTACAGGATAAACTTGCTAAAATCACATCCACACTAACTATTGGAAAATGAAGCTTAAATACTGCTAATTTTGATGTAAAGTTTCCTATCTAAGTATTTCAAATACGCCAGACTAAATAACTCAACTTAAACTCTTTCAAATGTTACAAAAAGGACAGTTGATCATTAAGTGGGTAATACTAATATGGATGATATTATTACGGAGTATTACATTCTTGGCACATTGTTTGGGGAGCAACATCAGAATATCTGAGCAATATCTAAAACAGAGGTTATGTTCGAAATTGCAAAATGAGTTCATTTCCTAACTGTTCCATCATTCCTAAAACACTTTTAAATACATCTCGGGAATACGGAATTTCGGTAACGATTTTCGATGTCGGTTGGTAAGATAGTCTTTCGAGGTGTGAGCTATAAAAAACTATTTTCTGATTCTTACACCCCACTGATTAGACTGAGAAGTTTGCTAACACTCCAAATAAAAAAAACATTTTACTTGAACCCTCATCCACTCATTATTTAGCTCCAATAAGCCAGAGAAAACCTTCACAGCGCGTTTTTTCAATGATACGCATAATCTTACACTTTTCCAGCCGCCATTTTGAAAATACTGATGAAAATTTATTTTTCCAAAAAACAGGGATTTAAGTACATATAAAAATTGGACGACTTCTATTGAAAACAGGTCGATTCGAGTGGTATGAGGATTTGAAAAAAATACTTTTTCCAAAAAACTACCCGGGATTTTTTCAGAATTTTGTTTTAAATTCGAAAATTTTTTGGGAAAATTAATTTGTCATCCTCTCTAAGTGACCAAATCTGAAAGAGCATCCTCGAAAATAGTCGGGTATAAATTTTTGTAAGGTTTCCATTACCCTAGCATTATTGGCAATCGATCAAATATGACCACGTGAACACCCTTAATTTGGACGTCATTGGGTTAAACGTAAAACCCGGTTTTTAAGTTATTATGTCAGTTTTGACAGTTAATTTGGCAGTTGGTAGCTGTCAATTTTGTAATTCTCAGATCATATTCGTAATCAGTAACCCGAAAATATAATAATACCGGTAAACTCTGCATTTAACGTAAAATACGGGTTTGATGTTATTTTGGCTATTTTGACAGTGGGTTTGGCAGTTTACAGATGTCAAATTGCATTTTTGTAATTGAATTTATAATCGGCACACACAAAATATGAAAAAACAACTGGTTTTTCCAGTTTACACTTTAAACTAAATGTTTATTATAAATTTAAGCAACTTTTTTTTGTAAAAGTCACCTTTTGGTTGATTATGGCCGCCATGTTGCGACGCCATATTGAATTTAAAAATTTTAAAGTACACGTCTTGACGAAAATTTTGAGCCCTTACAGATCCTCCCATCTTAAAATCTGTAATGGAGAGAAGGGTGTTCCGCTTGACAAATAATGCCTCATATATATATATATATATATATATATATATATATATATATATATATAAAGGGTGATTCATTTAGAGGTATTTTTTTTTCAAATAAAAAAAAATGAATAAAAACAATTTTATTTTATAATCTTTATTATCATATAAAAGGCCAATTCACTGGTCCAAAGCGTGAAACGATCTGTTCGCCGAATTGCTCTCGCAGTAAAGCCATGGTTTCACGGGCTGTATGGCAAGTGGCGCCATCTTGTTGGAACCAAATTTCGTAGAGACCACGGGCTTCAATTTCTGGCATCAAATAGTCTGTTATCATAGCGCGATAACGGTCACCATTCACAGTAACATTCCGGCCGGCCTCTGTTTTGAAGAAATATGGACCGATTATTCCACCGGCCCATAAATCACACCAAACAGTTGTTTTTTTCTGGATTTAATGGCAGCTCTTGAACCTCTTCAGGTTGTTCATCACCCCAAATACGGGCATTTTGTTTATTCACGAACCCATTAAGCCAAAAATGGGTCTCATCGGCGAACAAAATTTTTCTCGAAAACAGTGGATCTTCTGCAAGCTTGTCAAGAGCCCAACGACTAAAACGGAAACGATTCGGAAGGTCGGTCGGCTTCAGTTGTTGCACTAGTTGAATTTTGTATGCTTTTAAAGAAAGATCCTTACGTAAAATACGCTAAGTTGTTAAATATGACAGGCCAAGCTGTTGAGAACGGCGACGAATCGACACTTCACGGTCTTCGCGTACACTCTCCGTTACCGCCCCTATATTTTCTTCACTACGTACTGGATGTGGTCTATTCGGTCGAGCATTATCCAATAATGAAAATTGGGTCTCAAACTTATTGATGGTAGAGCGAATTGTGCGTTCGGTAGGCCGATTATGTGGACCATAAGTTGCTCTAAGCGCCTGATACACATTCCTCGTAGCACGCCCATTTTCGTAATAAAGTTGAACAATTTGTAGACGCTGTGCCGGGCTAAGTCTTTCCATTATGAATTGTCAAACACTACTGAACCGGAATGCCACTTCAGTTGACACGACGCATGCGCAATCTGCAATTAAATCCCCATCACAAAAAGTACCTCTAAATGAATCACCCTTTATATACATTTGAAAATAGAAAATAAAACCAAGCAAACTAGGTTAGTGTGTTGTAACCTAAAAGGTCCAAATATAAACAACTGACCTATATTTAAGACCGACATGATTTTCATGTATTAAGTTTTAATCTCAAACCTACAAAGTGTTTAAGAAAGTTAAGATTTTTTCTTCGATTTGATTTATATTAGTGAATCTGGCTATCTAGGTTTAAAATTCTAAATCCTAGATACGAATAGCTTTAATATTAGTTGAGGAAAATTAACTTTAGGTGTTCGTATACATATTTATATCACAGGAGGCTCTACAAAAAATGCAAGGAAGTTAGTGGAGATAGTCAATTTGGATTTAAAGTAATTTTTGGGACGTGAGAAGCCATCTTCAGTCGACAAGTGCTGGGTTAAGAATTGACTGGACCAGAGACAAGATGTATTCGTGTGCTTCATAGATCACGAGAAGGTCTTCGACAGCTTTAGGGATGACCTCCTCATTTATTCGAGTGTCTACGTCAAGGAGTCGAAAGTGAAATGGTTTTAAATCACTAAAAGGGATTATATAAGAGTCAAATTCTAACGGGATATAATCAGAGTATTCATAAGATCAGTATCATTGATGGCCAATTGCTTTAATGGAAACTACAGGATACCTGCGATAACTAAGGCCAGATTAGACAGATATCAGAATGATAGCAGGCTTATACTGGAATCAGACAGCTAAAGTAAGACTTCAAGATGAGGTAGCACGACCGAAAATGTTGAAATAAAGAAGGAGGTTAGGCAAGGTTGTATTGTGTCGCTCATGCTCTTTAACTAGTATGTCGAAAGAAACTTCGTCGAGGCAGTATCGGAGAGTAATTTGGGTGTCAAAGGGATCTATATTCCGATGAACAGCATCAGATATGCGGATTACACTGCCATTCTAGCAGATAACACAGACCCTGTCCAAGCACTATTGAAAGCGATACACAAAGCAAGAGAACAAAATTCATGACGATTAGTAGAAACCCAACCCAGGACGTCCGCATCCGTATAAGTGGAGAAAATATAGAACAAGTTAGAAAGTTTAGATACCTGGGTTGCCTTATAAATGATAAGTGAGATCAGAATATGAAAATTATAGCCTGAGTTGAGCAGACAATATCAACTTCAAGTTTCAGAAATTTCTTTGTAACAAAAACCGCCTATAACTAGAGGGCTAAGTGCTAAGTTTGGTCCATTCTATTGTATGATGTTGGAACATGGACCTTAAGAATCTCATCTGTTAACAAACTAGAGGCAATTGAAATGTGGATGTTGAGAATATCTTGGGTTGATAGAGTAAGAAATGAAGAGGTAATCGAAAGAGTATATCTGGAAGATCGTGAAGTATTGGAAAACATAAAAAGGAGGAAGATTTCTTACTTAGATCACATCGTTCGTGGTCAACCATAAAGCTTTCAACGCCTGATTCTACAGTGTAAAATTTAAGGCAAAAGGGGAAGTGGACGAAAAATACTGTTCTAGCTACACAACATCCGCCAGTGGACAGGAATAAACGATTTTCATGCTCCGGTTTGAAACAGACTCATTTGATGAGGAAGTTTGGTACAGACGGCTAGGCAGGAATCTGCAAGGCGACTTAAGAAGAAGAAGAATATACTTATTTATATTAAATGGACTGAAATTAATTTCTTTTATCAAAGATAACTTGGCTGAACAACAAAACGGATAATAAATTTATTTCAACAGAACTTTTTCATGAAAAAGTTGATGGCAGTTTTTTTGGTGTCAGTGCAATATTTTTTATTTGTTTTTGAAACCGTATGATGGAAATGCACGTCAGTGGTTTTCTAGAAACCATTTAATAATGATTTGTTATTCAACACCTTGTAATAATGGCTATGAATACTTTTTTAAAATTGCATAATTATTAATACATTTTTAAATAGTTGTAGGAAAAGAATGCTACAGTCATGGTAAAAACAAGTCTTTTACCATAATAAAAAGTATGATTTTTTTTTTCTAAATTTATTGATGGTAATTTTTGTACGTACATAAAAAAAAATTAAAACCATATTTCTTTCGGTCAAAAAAAAAAATGGATTTATAAGAAAAAATTCTAGAAACGAATGAGTTTATAAAAATCCAACATATTTAAAGTAACTAAGTTGGGAATGTGGAATCTTTGGCACAATGACACTACTCAGTGTATATCACCACTACACCAAACACTTTATTTTTGAACTCGACACGCGTTTCGCTAACCATGTTAGCTTCATCAGGAGCGATGATTGACTGACATTGACTGACTATACCATATTTTTTATTGTCAACTTATTTAAAAAATTTTGTTTTAATTTCGTCTTACGATAGGCCTTTAATAAAATAAAGCGTATTCATATACTTTTGATATAATATTCAATGTATTAGCGAAATATTTGGTTAGGCCTTCCTATGTTTCAAATAGATCTTGTACTGACCAATTTGGGAGCATTAGTGACAAAGAAAATTTCAATAAGTATTTTTCTTCTCTTTCCGAAGTTTTCCTTTTGAACAGAGGGAATATACCAAGAATATTTACACTTTATTTTATTAAACAATTTTAACAAACAGCTATTAAAATTATAAATCTTAAGATGTTATACATTAATAAATAAAATGAGTCATTTTTCATTGAGATGAGACACCCCAGTGATAAACGTAGAACTTACTTTTTATTAACTTATTTCTTATTTATTATTACTGTATATAGTAGACTTTTAAAATCAGCCTAGTATCTCACTTTGTGTATAGTTCCCATTCTTATTTATATCAAACACTTTCTTAAAAATTCCGTGTATTTTAGGTTAGAAATTTGATGATATAAGGTGTACAAGAAATATCAAATGTTTTGTCTTTCTACCTTACTTAGTATTACCGGTATATAGAGTTGTCAAGTGAAAAGCTGCCTAATTATTTGATTATTCAAATAGATTTCGAGATATGGACACTTTTATGTATATGCGCCTGTGGGAAAAAACATTTTTGCAAGTATCATGAGTAAAAACATTTTAATTAGCTAACTTTGACTCTTCATACTCCAAGAAAAATGTACCACACTAACCTGGCCAGTTATTTAAAAAAAATCTAACAATTTTTCACGAAGGTCATATTTACATATTCTGATGAGTTATGAACTGGCCTATCAGCATTTCAAGGGAATACGTTGATTTTTGGGAGACCCTATACATGTATGAATATATATGTATATATATATATATATATATATATATATATATATATATATATATATATATGTATATATATATATATATATATATATATATATATATATATATATATATATATATATATATATATATATATATATATATATATATATATATATATATATATATACATATATATATACACTCCTGGACAAAATTAACGCAACAATATATTAAATCATACAAATCTTTATAATGAATTAATTTTAATAATTTTTTATGAACATTGGTTACACTAAAACTTATTCGGATACTTTAAAAGTGAATTAGCTACCAAATTTCTCTATAAGATTCGAATTAAAATTATTCTTAAGACCTAATAACAAAATCGTTGAAATTATGTAATAATGAAAAAAATAAACTGGGACACTAGTAGCAAAATTAATGATGTAACTGGGACACTAGTAGCGTGTGTTGCCTCCTCTACTTCGGATGACAGCGTTTATGCGCCTAAGCATGCTTCTAATTAAATTTTGGATAAAATCTGAATTTGCTTCCATTCTGTGATAACTGCATTTTCAAGTTCCCTCAGGTTTCTAGGTGCAGGTTTATGACGTTTTACATTTTTCTTAAGGTGATCCCATACATGTTCTATCGGATTCAGATCCGGGCTTTTTGGTGGCCATTGCATAATCGGTAATTCAACTTAATTAAGATAATCGAGAACCTCCCTAGCCACGTTAGGTCGAGTCTTGCATAAACAGGAAATTGGGCCCCACTAAATGACCGAAAGACATCACATGTTCTACTACAATATTCTCAAGATAGTAGTCAGCATTCATGGATCTCGTACGGACAGGAACTAACTCTGTGCGAGCATCAAAGCAGATGCCACCCCAGAACCTAACAGAGCCACCGCCGAATGGAATCCTTGCAGAGATATTGCAAGGAGCAAACCTCTCTCCTGGTCTTCGCCATACTCGCTCATGAGCATCTGGATGTTTTAGACTAACCCTAGTTTCATCTGTGAAGAAAACTTGTTTCCAATCATCCACAGACCAGTTTTCGTGATTTCGACCAAAACGTAACCTGGCAACTCTGTTCTCTCTAGTAAGCAAGGGCGCAGTGGCTGGTCTTCTACTGTTTAATCCAGCTTCATTTAACCGTCTTCTAACTGTTTTAGAAGAAATTGTGACATTGTGAACAGCTTCGAGTTCGTTTCTTATTATAGAACTAGTGACGGTCCTATTTCTTAAAGCATATTGTCTTATAAAACGTTCATCTAGGTCGCTAGTGCATCGTTTTCGCCCCTGCTCTAGCCTTCTAGAATAAGTTCCTACTTCATTCAAGCGTCTGCCTACCATAACTCTAACAATATCCCTCGTCCAATAAAACTGAGACTCGCACTACCTCGACTTATTGTGAACGATGTTTGCCTAACAAATTGGCAACATAACTCTATATATGATAACAATATATATATAAATCTATATATATATATATATCTTATATATATATAAAACTATATATATATATTTTGATTTCATACATACATATACATATATATATATAATATATATATATATATATATATATATATAAATATATATATATTCGTTAATTCATACATACATATACATATATATATATATATATATATATATATATATATATATATATATATATATATATATATGTGGTATATATATGTTACTATAGAGGTTTTTACGGATGATGGAATGTAATACATTAAAATTTCGAGTTTCAATCCGTTAATCTATCAATGAATTTGCACGACATTTCGCCAAAATCTCATTTGACATTTTCAAGTGCTCCCGCTGGTGTTGCTACTCGATACTGTGATCTTGCTGCTGCTGGCGCTCGAAGCTAACTCTCAGTTAGCTTCGAGCGGCAGCAGTAAAGAATTTTGCACAAAAAGTTATGTTGTAGAATTGAACTCAAAATTTTGTTACGATTACTTTCTTAAAATCGTAATTTTTTTATACAATTACCGAATGTATTGAAACAGATGTCGTTTTCTACATTAATAATCGAAATCACAAAAGTTTTTCCAGAAGTCTACAATGAAAATAAGATATTACAGCATTTAAACGTTGACAAAAATAAAAAACAGTGTTTTATTCGAGAATATTGCACTTGAACTATGACGCTATTCAAATTTTGCGGAACTGAACATGCGCAGAGCCCCAGCCAATCACAAGTGGGTGTCAGTACTCTCCCTGGAAAAGTGAGCACCCATCGCTTAAAGTAAGAGCTTACCTTCCGTCTCTATATTCCTATGTCTATGGTTTTTCGCAAAACTACTAATAATAAAAGCAAACTAAATTTATCGCTATATGCGTACAAATGAGAAAGACAAAACTTATTTATGGAAATATATGTGTAATTGTTGTATAAAACAGAAAAGAATGACATATTTATGAGATTTTATACACCTGGTATAATCAAATAAAAAACTCAAGTGATTTGTAAATATCAAGTAGTAACTAGATCGTTGTAGATAGTGATTTTATTTTTACAATTACTTATTTATAATAATTACAAGTTCTGTATAATATATATTTACTATATTGTAAAAAATAATTTAATAATATTTAATTTTAATAAACCATTAAGAATTATATATGCCTTTCATTTATTCAATGTTTCTCCCTTCATTGACGCAATATTATAACACCACCTAAAGGTTTTTTTAGTAATAGTAAAGCCTCAAGCACGCGATAATTCATTTTTGATAGATACTATTCTAGCTATTCAACAAAAAATCGGTAGAGAGAACTTCTGTCTAGGACGCATTTTAGTAAAAGTATCAGTCGATACCGAATTTTCGTCAAAATCACGTAAAATCCAAAATGAGTCACTTGAGTTTCTTTGTTCCCATGCAAACGGGCCTAAAATGACATATTCCGCGGCCGCTAAATATATTAAAAAGTCTGTGTCGTTTGTGAAGAAATAAGTAAATCGTTTTAACGAGACGAAAAATGTTGACGATTTGCCAAAACGTGATTCGGTAGATTAAGTCACTTCGAAAGTAGAAAAACGAATCGTGTTTTTGTTTTTACGGGTCTTGAAATTGACGCTGCGTCAAGGAGCAACAAAATTAAGAAAATTGGGTTTGAATGTGTTTCATGAGACTCTTTAATAACATCTTCGTGCTCATGATGTCAAATTCCGAAGCACGTTGAAGAAACCTTTGCTGGGCGAAAATTACGTCGCGAAGCGGATCGCTTGGGCCCACAACAACATCAACCGTGACAGGAACAACGTGATCTTCACGGACGAAGCTTGCATTTGTGGATATGAGACGGTCCCTCGGGTCTCCAATCGTCTCGTTCAGCGAATCGTCAAACATCCAATCAAAGTGCATGTTTGGGGATGCTTTTTCAAACAAGGCTTCGGCAATTTGTATCTCTTCACGTACAATTTAACTGAAAAAAAAAATGTGTGATATTTCCAAGAAAGACTTGTTACCAACTGCCAAATGGTAGTTTAAAAGGAGAAATGAGGATTGGATCCTGTAAGAAAATAATGACCCAAAACACCGCAGCTAGTTGTGCAGGGACCGGAAGGTGCAAGCGAAAGTTAAGATACTAGAGTGGCCCTCACAATCGATGGACGCCAACCCTAATGAAAACGTTTGGTCTCTTGTAAAGAGGAAGTTCAGAGGAAAGATTCTGAGAACTTTGACTCAGTTGTCTAGCGAGATTCGAAAAACTTGGAGATCGTTGCCTCGCGAATATGCAGGAAATCTCGTCTGCAGCATGCCTCGAAGATATCAGATTATTGATGCCGTTGTTAGCACACCAAAAAATACATTGATAGCAAGAAATGTTCTCGAAACACATTTTTTCAAGAATACAGGCGGTCGCGTTCTTACTTGACAGACTTTTTCTACGTGACTACAGCCGAAAATTAATAAAGAACACGAGCTATTTGGAATTGAATTATATATATATATATATATATATATATATATATATATATATATATATATATATATATATATATATTTATGTATATGTATACTTATATATATATATGTATATATATATATATATATATATATATATATATATATATATATATATATATATATATATATATATATATATATATAGCAATATCCACGACCACCGGGGTCCCGACTGTGGAAGTCAAAATTCGAATAGAGAAGGCCCGAGCCGCACTTATAAAGAACAAAAGAATCTTAACTAGGCACAATCCGTCATTGAAACTACGGATGACATTGGTAGGCTACTATGTCTTTCCGGTTCTCTTATATAGCATGGAATCTCGTTATTGCATCCAGTGCTTCAAATAATATCAGAAATAAAGTATAGTAAGTCATTTTTACGCATGACATAACCTGTCAAAAATGACATTTTCGTAAAAATTTTTGAAAAAAAACGTATAATTTGGCCAAATTTTAAAAAAAGTTATTAGACAAAATGGGTTATTTTGTGATTCTAGATCTACATATATAGATATATAGATATATATATATATATATATATATATATATATATATACATATACATATTTATATATATATATATATATATATATATATATATATATATATATATATATATATATTTATATATACATATATATATATATATATATATGTATATATATATATATATATATATATATATATATATATATATATATATATATATATATATATATATATATATATATGTATATACGAGGCTGGTTTGAAAAGTCCGTGCAAAGTTGGAGAAATGGCACCACCGGCGCGTATCGAGGTCATGTTTAGCTAGTAGCATCTCTTGAATGAACGCACACCAAGTTTCAGCCATATTGGTCTATTTCTTTGTGTTTGGCATTCGTGTGAATCAAGGAAGTCGAGTGATTTTCAAGAAATGGACGAAAAAGAATTTCGTGTGGTGATTAAACATTCCTTTATGAAAGGCAAAACGCCTCAGGAGACTAAAGAGTAGCTTGATAAACATTATGGTGACTCTGCACCTTCGATTAGAACAGTTTATAAGTGGTTTCAAAATTTTCGGACTGGCCATATGGGCACAAGTGACGCTGAACGTTCTGGACGGCCTGTGGAGGTTACGACTCCAGAAATCATTGATCAAATCCATGATATGGTGATGGATGACAGAAGAGTTAAGGTGCGTGAGATTGCTAGTGCTGTGGGCATCTCGACTGAACGGGTACATAATATTTTGTATAAACATTTGGACGTGGGAAAGCTATCCGCAAGGATGGTTTGCAGCTGTTCCAGAAGAATCCGGAGGACTTTAAGCATCGTTTCGTCACTGTGGATGAAACATGGATACATTACTATACTCCTGAGACCCAACAACAATCTAAACAATGGGTTACCAAGGGGGAATCTGCACCAAAAAAGGCGAAGACCGTTCCTTCGACCGGAAAGGTTATGGCGACTGTCTTTTGGGATTCGCAAGGGATAATCCTCATCGACTATCTGGAAAAGGGTAAAACTATTACAGGTGAATATTATTCATCGTTATTGGACCGTTTGAAAACCGAGCTGCAAGAAAAATGCCCGCGATTGGCCCACAAGAAAGTCCTTTTCCATCACCACAACGCACCAGCACACACCTCAGCAGTTGTGGTCGCAAAATTAATGGAAATAGGATTCCAACTCGTTTCACATCCCTCCTATTCTTCAGACTTGGCTCCCTCGGACTACTATTTGTTCTCCAATTTGAAGAAATGACTGGCGGGACAAAGATTTTATTCAAACGAGGAGGTGATTGCAGACACTAATGGATATTTTGCAGACTTGGACAAATCCTATTATTCGGAAGGGATCAACAAACTAGAACATCGTTGGACGAAGTGTATAAGCCTAAAAGGAGACTATGTCGAAAAATAAAAAAGGTTTACCCCAAACACATAAGTAGTTTTTATTTTTGCACGGACTTTTCAAACCAGCCTCGTATATATATATATATATATATATATATATATATATATATATATATATATATATATATAATAGTTTATGTGTTCTTGGAATTATAGCATTAAAATTATTCTTGGATTTGTTATATATTTATTGACGTTTCGACCTTCGGAAGAGGTCTTCTTCAAAATTTTGCTCTACAAGATGACATTAGAAGAACTAAATATAGATAAGTAATTAATCAGTTTGTCGTGTATTTCGGGGTTAAAATATTTGTAGCTTTTCGCAGTTTTTAATTTAGGACACTTAACTGTATACGTTAAAGAGGGCCTTACCTTAGAAAGAAGTTCATTGTATGGGGTGTTAATTTTAAATCACTGTCAAAAACACATTTTTACTTTCTACAAACAACCACTTAACTTGAAGGACTTTATAGGACTGGTAGGTAGATACGGTTTAGGTTATTTACATCTGTTTTTTCGTTTATTGCAGTGGGCATCATCTGTATGTGTATGGATTCGAGTATTTTTTTTTTGTATTTATTTCGGTTTTGATAATTTTGATGTTTTTAAAATCAAAGATATGACTTTTATTTATTTCATGATTTGTAAAAGCTCTACTGTTTTTTTTTGTCGTATTTATGGCCTTTGATTCTATTTTCTAGGCATTGGCTTGTTTGCTCGGCGTCTATTCCTTCGCAGTTATACGTCAGGCAAACAAGCCAATACATAGAAAATAGAATTAAAGGCGATAAATACGACAAAAAAAACTGTACAGCTCTTACAAATCATGAAAACCTTTGATTTCAAAAACATCAAAATTATCAAAACCGAAATACATACAAAAAAAAGAGAAATACTTGAATCCATATACATACAGATGATGCCCACTGCAATAAACGAAAAAAAAGATACTACTCAGTATATATATCACCACTATACCAAACACTTTATTTTTACACTCGACGCGCGTTTCGCTAACCATGTTAGCTTCATCAGGAGCGATGATTGAGTCAATCATCGCTCCTGATGAAGCTAACATGATTAGCGAAACGCGCGTCCAGTGCAAAAATAAAGTGTTTGGTGTAGTGGTGATATATGCTGAGTAGTGTCATTGTGCCAAATATTCCACATTCCCAACTTAGAAAAAACTGATGTAAATAACCTAAACCGAACTACTTTCTAAGGTAAGACCCTCTTTAATGTATACAGTTAAGTGTCTTAAATTAGAAACTACGAAAAGCTACATATATTTTAACCCCGAAATATACGACAAACTGATTAATTACTTTATATTTAATTCTTCTAATGTCATCTTTTAGAGCAAATTTTGAAGAAGACCTCTTCCGAAGGTCGAAACGTCAATAAATAATTCCAAGAACACATAAACTATATATATATATATATATATATATATATATATATATATATATATATATATATATATATATATATATATATATATATATATATAATATGTTTTGACGAATGTTCTCACGGGTGTGAAATGTAGAAGGGGTTTTTCGGGTATCCCGTGTTAGCTTGAAGTCCCTTGATGGACGGTTTCGCTGACGTTTCGATGGAATCTCATCCATCTTTTTCAAAGCGTTGATCACTGGTCGGTGTCTTGGCGTTGAATTCATTCAACCGTCCATCAAGGGACTTCAAGCTAACACGGGATACCCGAAAAACCACTACTACATATATATATATATATATATATATATATATATATATATATATATATATATATATATATATATATATATATGCCAAGCGGTAATTCTTAGCAACTTTCTGAACAATTTGATCTGTGGGCTTACACAGCCCCCGACAGAGAACAAGTGTGACTTCAAAACTAAGGGTACATCAGCCTGAGGTGCAAATTGGTGTATACCACTTATTCTTTGCTCTAGTACTATAATAAGTAGTTTAATTTTTGTGGTCTTTCTTCTTCGATCCTAGTGATACAGGGAAACGGGTACAGAGATCGTTGAGAAAATAGTCAGAAACTGCTGAAAAATGGACTTAGAAATTAAAACACTGAATGAGCTCGAAGAAACACACATACTTGACTGTACTGTACTATACCGTGATCCGCGAATCCTTTTCCGCGTGTGATGGAGATCCCGACCCGACTTCCTATTTTAAATGACTTTCTAGTAGCTTATGAGCATTAGGATCCCGATCACGACGTGTCGCTTGTATCCTTTCTGGATATCAATTCCCGCAAGCTATTAGAAATTCCCTTAAAATAGAAACTCGGGTTATAGTTTGTATCACGCGTGAAGAGCCACCTACACCTCGTTCTGTATTATAATCTTGACGAGTAAAGAACCTTCGTGCAATTGTAGGCAAAACGTGAAAAATCACTTCAATTTTACACGCTCTAATCCCAAGATTAAAGTTGCCCAAAAGAATTTATTCCTTTTGAACACCAACTTAAACTAAAACATTCTTCTGTTGACATCTGTGTCCAGGATTAAAGAGTCGCTGTTGGGACTATATACTAACCAGCCCCAAGCTGGAAGTCTCATTAGTGTTGAGGAGGAGGTGGAGCAACAATTTCGTAAAAAACAATGGTTCATCTGTCGCGGCTGATAGCACCCTGTAAGAGCCCTTGGCTTACGTAGAGGAAAAAGAAGCTACGCCTTGTAGCTGGATGTTATTTTATTGAAGGCTAAAGGGCGAAAACCACAATGGCAAGTTTCTAAACAATAATAACCAAAAAAGATCGGGTCATCAGAATTCTCATGAAATAGTATAAATAAATAAATAATAAACATAAATTAACTTTTTAGAATTTATCTTACTGACCTAAAAATTTCTTTTACTTTTTCTTGTCAACCCAAGTTTATCCACTCATGGACATAGGTCTCTTCTAATATATTCTATGCTTCCCTAACTTTTGCCACCTTTAGACACTACTTGCCTGCTACTATTCTTATATCATCGACCCGTCGTTTCTGTGGACGTCCTACGCCTCTTCCTGTTTCTCTGGGTCTCGATACGGTGACCTTATATACCCATTTGTCTCGGGATGATCTAGCCTAATAACTCGCCCATCGCCACTTCATCCTTACCTCCACCAGAGCTATGTTACTGACTTTGGTTCGTCTCCTTATCTGCTCGTTATAAGTTATAAGAAGATATCAAGTATGTTTCTTTCCACAGTTGTCTATGAAGTTACGAGCTTTTTGGCTAATACTAAGGCACATCGTTTCTAGTCCATTTGTGCTGACAGGTAGGATACAGACCTTAGTTTTTAGATACATATTTTAAACCGTAGGTAAAATTAACAAATAAAACTGGACTTGCGCAAGTAATGTTCCGTACGTTGATTGCTTTTAAAATAAAAAATTTTGTTACGGAGGTACAAAATGATCAATGACTTTTTAAAACACATCCCAAATGAGTTTTTTCCGATCCTTACTGAAAACTGATGACCTTCAAATTTTTGTTTTTTTTTTATATATCAGATACATTATTAGACGTAATGCACGCATGGTAATTTTCATTCAAAAATAATACAAAGAAAAGTATGTGCAAGTATTACATTACATATATTTTTGAACTCGTGTTTTTACAAGCTTTCATTTGACACCCTACTCAATGACCTAGTAAATTTTTTCACTTTCGATTTCACACCCCAAAAGTCAAAATCTAACTTTCAAACCTACATGGCTCTGATGAGGCCATCAATTCCTGTAGTAGTGCCAAATTTCAGCTTTCTATGTCAAATAACTTCGACGAAAATCGTGTGTGACAGATAGACAGACAGACACCGAAGTAATCTTATAAATGTTTGATATGGAACACTAAAAACATGGTTTGGTCTTAGTTGAACCTTGCCTTCTTCTGTCCCCCCGCTTTAAATCCACTATATTTACCCATAATTATATCATAACATAGTTTGTGTGTCTGGTGAAAAAATGTACTTGTTATTGAAGATGCATATGCATTTATGACGAAAGTTGTAAAGATTACAATAAAATAATGTCGTGGATGTTAAAATTAGTCTAAAACATAACAGATAATTAGCATTTTATGTATCTTAATTACATACTTGGTTCAGTACCACTGTAAAATAAAATACAAAAAATTCGTGTCCACGTTTTTATGACATTTAGTGTTGATATTTTGATCGCTTTCGGCGATAAATCTATTTTTTGTGAAAGTGGTAGTAATTATCTATAATTATATAACAATATTTTGACAAATTTATTTTATGAATTTATTAATACTGATATAATATTTCAAATTAATGAAAACTAATTGCGTATATTCATTACCATTTTGAATTGACAGGCAGGGCTGTCTAAAACAGAATATGTTGGCTTGTTGTTATTTTTTTAAACAGATAGTTATATAATATAATTATACCGATTACAGCGACTTCGACGTCATTATTACATCAATTATTTAAATCTGTTAATACCCAGTAATAGACGACGAAGTTTAGATTATAGAAAGTGATGTGGAAATAGCGCTTCAAAAATAGGAAAAGTTTAGGCTATTACTAATGAACTGCTTAAATACGGGGGTTATATATATTCGATTTTTTTATTACGGATTTTTATTCTCTACACGTCTAAAAATTATTAAAAGAAAAAATAATAAGGAAATTCCATTCCATTATAAAGTTATAGCATTAAATGTGACCTGGCGTCGGAATGGGACCCGCGCCTCTCGGCAGCTGCGTTTCGGGTTTCTTCTGTTAACCTGTTTCTTTTGAAAGTAAATTTGTTAAAATTTTGCATCCATTAGTGGAGTTTATCAAATTGCAAGAGGAAGAAGGCATACAGTACGAAGCTGGAATGGGAGACTAGCTGTAAGTACACTTTTTATCTATTCATCGGTCTTCTGTAATAGTTGGGTCTTTGATAATATGCTTTTGGTAGTTTCTGGTTAATATGACTTTATCCTGGATGGCAAGTAAGAAGCCTTCTGTTTCAGGGAATAGCTGCCCATCCTGTAACCAAGTGTATGAATTGTTTTTATTTACGTGGTCTTGTTCTATGTGGTATCTGTGTTTTCCGTGGAGTGTTTTTTTCTGACTGTGCTTGTATTTATTTTGTGTGTAGTGATCTGATGTCTATGATTCTTCTTCCTCCTGCCTTCCTCTCGATGATAAGTCTTTCTTTGCATGCGTTTGGGTGTAATTTCCTGTATTTGGTGAATTGAGAACGTATAAAGATTTGAATGTTTTCTATGTATGTATGTGACCATTTTATGATACCAAGTGAATATGTGAATATAGGTATAGCGAACGTGTTGATGGGTTTAGTGAGATTCTTGAAGTTGAGTTTTGTTTGTAAATGTATTGTGAGTCTGTTTTTGAATTTGGTTCTGAAATCTGTTTTGATGTGAGTGTGGTTGAGTTTGGTGCTTTGTTGGAAGCCTAGATATTTGTATGTTTCTTTGTCGAGCATTTTTTCGAGTGTTTCGTTGTTGATGGTTTCTGTCTAATGTTGGCCTTTCCATTGGCCTTTGTCGATATGGAGCACTTTGCATTTACTTATACCAAATTCCATATCGATATCTAAGGTGAATATTTCTGTGATTTCGAGGAGTTCTTTCAACCGTATTTTTATGGCAGGGTAGGGTTTTATGTCATCCATATATAGGAGGTGGTTTATTTTATGTTGGTTCACTTTTTATAGTCTGATGTTGAAGCCATGCTGTTCTGTTTAGTGTATTTGAGAGTGGATTGAGACAGAGAGCGCTGAGCGAGTCTCCCTGAAATATACCCCGTCTGATGTACAGCTCTTCTGTTTGGATGCGTTCGGTTTGTGTTTTTAGGTGGATTTTGGTTTTCCATGTTTTCATAATTTGCGCGAGAAAATGCCTAAGGTTTTGGTTGATTTTCTAGATTTCTAGGGCTCTGATTAACCAGCTGTGGGGTATGAAGTCGAAGGCTTTTTTATACTCTATGTAACAGATGTGAGGGTTTCTGTGTTCTTTTCTGGTTTGTTCCATGATCAAGCTATCTATGATCAGCTGCTCTTTGCATCCTAGGCTAATTTTCCTGATCCCCTTCTGCTCTTCTGTGAGAATATTGTTGTCTATTTTCTTGGAAATTGTATAGGGTTTGTGGTGTCTAAGCCTTTAGGTTTGACGTATGTTATTCCTTGTGTAAGGAAAGTGGGGAATGTGTGTGGTTGTAGAATGGCTTTGTTGATTTGGTGTGTGAGAGCTTCGTGTGTGGTGGTAAACTGTTTGTACCAGAAGTTTTGTATATTGTCTATTCCAGGGCATTTCCAGTTGTGTGTGTGTGTTTGATTGTTTCTGTAATTTCTTGTGTAGTTAATGTGGAATTTTCTTATTCTGTCACATATTTATGTTTGTCTTCTTCGGCTTTGATCCAAGGGGTGTTATTATTGTGTAGTTTGGGTTCTGACCAGATACTTTTCCAATAATTTGTTCTTGTTTGTTTGGTGGTTCAGTTACTGCTGTCTGTTCGTTGTACATAGTTTTTCGATAGAACTGTTTTTCGCTTCTTCGGAAGAGGTTGTTGGTGTCTTTCCTCTCGTTTAATTCTTTGTATCTACGGAGTCTTGCGGTATATACGGATAGTTTTTGTTTTAAAGTATCAAGGATTTCTGGCAGTGTTCTTTTGGGAGACTTGGATTTGATCTTGTCTACACTCTGTGTGACATATTTGGACGCGTTTCCGTTTAAAAACTCGGTAAGGTGTCCTAGATCTCTCCTGATCTTGTTGATTTAGTTTTCTATTCTTATTTGCCATTTGAATTTTGGTTGTTGTGCTGTTGGGGTTTCTTTGTCGTTGCGGAAGTTTTTGATTATTTTGTGTTAGAGTGGTGATTGCTGCTGGATATATTATTGTGTAAATGTCTTCGATTGTCTTTAAGTCTGTTAGGTACTGGGGTTTTATGTGCTTGTTTATTGTGGTGAGGATTGGTTGCGTGCTCTGTTTGAAGATTAAATGAGGGATGGGATTTTTTATTGTGTGGTCGGTGCCGGACCATCGAGCTAGATGTGACTCCATTTTTGCTTTAAGTATGAGAGGTGATTCGGGGTGATGTTATGTAGATGTTGTTGAGGGTGGTGAGCGATTGATTTTGTTGTCTATGATATAGTGTTGTGCGGTACTCGCTATTTGCCTTGTAATATTATTTTGAGTTATGCTCCTGCTGGGTGGTGGGTCTTGTTGTGTTCAATTGGGTGGTTGTGTGTATGAGATTGGTTCGGTATCTACTCTACTGTTTCTATTATTTGGTTGGTCTGTGTTCAGTTCTGCAGCTACTGTATTTTTGATGGTTTGCAATTCGAAAGGTGTGAGGCGATTGTTCTTGGTAATAACTCTTTTTTGGTCTATTACTCTCTGTTCTGTAACAAGTAAAATTGCGGATGTGGATCTTCGGTCAAGAAAAGTGTAGTTCCAGTCTGTAGCTCGATGTTATTGTTTCGAGTTTGGTGGCGGTGTAGTAACAGCGCATCACTGTTCTGTTCATTTCATCTGTCCATTGTAACGGCTGTATTGGTTTGCCAACCTAGGTAGTTGCCTGTTGTCCTTGCAAAACATACACGGCTTGACCTGGCTTTGGTGATTGTGTTTGTTCCGTATCTGCGTCGATTGCGCTTGGGATTGAGGGTGGTGTGTCCAGGCGGCGAGTGATTCTCTTCTCAGTGATTTCTTTGTCAGGTTTTGTGTTTTGATTATGGCAACGTTTGACGTGTTTGTTGATTCCTGTAGTACAACTCATGCTGAGCTTTGATTTTCGCGCCTTGGTGGGTGTCGACTTACTCGCCGGCACAAACTTTTGGCAGGTCCATTTTCGGTTGTCCGGTCTTCATCGTTTTGGTCGAGTTGCCATTTCCCTGGACGTCGCCGACCGTTACGTCGCTCGCCCGATGCTTCTTTTATTAGTCTACTGTTGTTTGGGATGTTTTCAGTGTTTTGTGGTGTCAGAAGCTCAAAGTGTCCCAACATTCGGTTGCCTGTTAGTAGAAGGTAAATAGTTTCGGTGTATTCTTCGTTGTTTTGAAAAGATATGAAAGTTGCTATTTTGGGTTTTCGAGAGGGCAAGTATCCCTAGGCTCGTTCCATAGGTACCGTTGTTCCTCATATAATTATAGTAATTATTGGAGTCTTTCATATCGTCGTATTCAATTAATGAAAATGTGTGAAGCTCCGACCAGTTTTGTTGTATATATCTTAGAACAACCTCTCGGAGTTTCTCAAGATGGTTTTGGTGGCCATATAAATGTAAGCTAACTGCTCGGAAAAAGCAATTTCCATCACCTATGTCACCTTATTTTGTTATTATTATTGCGGTGAAAGATAAATATTTCTTTTTTCATTTTCTTTTTTAAATTCTTAGTTCTATCTCATAATTTACAAAGAAAGGTATTAAAATATAGGAGCAGGCATAAAAAGATAATTTTTATAGCCGTATTAAAAGTGGTAATAGCAGAATCTTTTTGCAATGAACTAAAATATTTGTTGCCATAATTTTAATGGGCTGTATAAAAGAAGTTATTTAAAGAAGGTCATCTTTTTTAAGTTTAAAAAGATTTTAAACGTTTTTATCTTAAGTTAAGTCAGTTAATCGTAAAACTCAAGTGGCTATAAAATTTAATAACTATGTATTAAGAACGAAATTAAGTATGCTGCTTAAACTTTTTTAACTTAATTTACTGAGTAGGGTCTTCACGTCAGAAATTTTATTAATCTGTTTAGATTTAAGGGAACCCATCTGAGTTCAACACTTCAAAAAATCGTATGCTGATAACCACACTCAAAAATTGAAAACACTGCACCTTCGACGTGCCAACATCTCAACCAATCCGTCTTAAGCTTTAACTCAGAGAGTTTCATGGGTCCCTTGTTTCCCTCCCTTTTTTGGAGCTTCACTCTGACAGAACTCGAAATGCAAGAGCAAAAATAGAGGCCACAGGAGCAAGATACAGTAGCAGACCTTTTTAGTCAGATAAATCGTGAAGAGAATTTATTGAAAAGTTTTTCTCAAAACCTCATTTTTAGTGTTCCGTGCCAAAATTGAAAAAGGTAACTCTTATGGTAACACTTCAGAATCTGTCTGTCTGTCACAGCCACCGACGTATGTGAATACATGGGTTAAGATGAAGAAGATAATAGAATGACCAGTGCTTTAAGAAGTTATGAATATTCTACTGATGATCGTTTAACCGCTTTGAAAACCCGGCCAGCCAGTGTAGTAATAAGTATTCATCAGTAGATTTAACGATACTACACATACAACATTCGTATATTGCTCAAGACACATTTTGTTCACAGGTAGAAGGTCAGTTCAGGTTAAAATTTGCTGCCCATCTAATACGATGCATGTAGATCAACATAAATAACCGGTCAAGTGCAAGTTGAACTTGCGCAATCAGTGTTCCGTACGTTGATTGATTTTCAAATAAAAAATTTTGTTACAGAGGTATAAAATGATCAGTGACTTCACAAAACACACCCCAAATGAGTTTTCAACAAAGTTTGTTTCCAATATTTACTGAAATCTGATGACCTTGAAATTTTTGTTTTTTTTATATACCAGCTAAATTATTAAAGGTAATGCACTCGTGATAATTTTCGTTCAATCTACACCCCGTGGAAAATATTCCAGAATTTTTTCAAAATTTTTTGATAAGTACTTTTCGAGATAAGGCGGGTGGACAGCGATTTTCCGCGATATTTTTAAAATAATACAAAGAAAAGTGCGAGCAAGTATTATATTATATATATATTTTTTTACTTGTGTTTTCACAAGCTTTTATTTGACACCACACTCGATAACCTAGTAAAAAAAATTTTTTTTCACTTACAATTTCACCCCCCAAAACTAACCTCTTAAGTCAAAATTTAACTTTCAAAACTACATGGCTCTGATGAGGCCATCAATTCCTATACTATTACCAAATTTCAACTTTCTATGACAAATAGTTTCGGAGAAAATCGGGTGTGACAGACGGACAGGCAGATGGACAGACACAGAAGTGATCTTATAAGTGTTCCGTACGGAACACTAAAAAAAATTATTTTAAAGAGAAACAAATTTTACCATCAGCTGTAATTGACCATCAACATTCTATTGGTCATTCCACCCGTGCAAGTTGCTTCAGTTTTTTTCTATAAACGAAAGTTTAGGAAATCTATCGAAATTTACAGACATCTTAACAACATTAATAGAGACTTAGGCCTACACAATACGGGGAAAATAATCAATATACCGGGATAGAGCTCGATGAACCCTGATCAGGCATAAAAAGTTGACTTGTTCTACATCAGTGTTCTAATCTCGAAGAGTAATGATTTTATAAAATTTTTTGTGCAATCGAGGGTGAAACATCGGAAAGTTCAAACATCAAACTGAAACGGTCTAATCTCAAGGCCTACGACCTGTTCAATAATATTTTAAAATACGTCTTAGTTTATAAAAATCAATATAAACCACTAAAATTGAACAAAGTTAATTTTTAAACAGTTTCTGACCGTTCTATCATCCATTAATTCATCTCAAGACGCGTTTGACCTTATCACGACTCTTCAACCGAGCTAGGATCGATGCAGAAAGAGCACAAAAATAAAAGTTCTTATCAGAGTACTAGCTCAAAGGTTAAGAAAGATACAACAGTTTACACCTCTGACAGAGAGTAGGTACTCTTTTAAAGTTCGGCTTACATCAGTCAAAGCTGCAAATTGTTGTACGCTCTGTCAAGTAAGAATATGACCGCTAGTATTCTTGAAAATATGTGTTTCAAGAACATTTTTTGCTAACAACAGCGCAATTACCTTAGTAAGTTGTTCAATCGCCTCCTGGTCAACAAAAAAAAAGAAAATTGCTTGTTTCCTGTGATTTTTTTTTTGTTTCTATCTCAAATTGACGCGTATTTTTTAAATATGGCAACAATTTTTCTCTAACCGCCTTTTTTTTTGAGTTATAGCTAACTACCCTCATTTACTATTTTTACTTAGATTTTAGTTTTTAGTGTTCCGTACGGAACACTTATAAGATCACTTCGGTGTCTGTCCGTCTGTCTGTCCGTCTGTCCGTCTGTCCGTCTGTCCGTCTGTCACACCCGATTTTCTCCGAAACTATTTGTCATAGAAAGTTGAAATTTGGTAGTAATATAGAAATTGATGGCCTCATCAGAGCCATGTAGTTTTGAAAGTTAAATTTTGACTTAAGGGTTTAGTTCTGGGGGGTGAAATCGGAAGTGAAAAAAAAATTTTTTTACTAGGTAATCGAGTGTGGTGTCAAATGAAAGCTTGTGAAAATACGAGTAAAAAATATATATATAATGTAATACTTGCGCGCACTTTTCTTTGTATTATTTTCAAAAAATCGCGAAAAATCGCTGTCCACCCGCCTTATCTCGGAAAGTACTTATCAAAAAATTTTGATAAAATTCTGGAATATTCTCCACGGAGTGTAGATTGAACGAAAATTATCACGAGTGCATTACCTATAATAATTTATCTGGTATATAAAAAAAAAACAAAAATTTTCAAGGTCATCAATTTTCAGTAAAGATTGGAAATAAACTTTGTTGAAAACTTATTTGGGGTGTGTTTTGTAAAGTCACTGATCATTTTATATCACCCATAACATAAATTTTGACTTAAGGGATTCGTTTTGAGGGGTCAAATCGGAAGTGAAAAAAAAATTTTTTTACTAGGTCATCGAATGTGGTGTCAAATGAAAGCTTGTGAAAACACGAGTAAAAAATATATATATAATGTAATACTTGCGCACACTTTTCTTCGTATTACTTTTAAAAAATCGTGAAAAATCGCTCTCCCCTACCTTATCTCGAAAAGTACTGATCAAAAAATTTTGAAAAAATCCTGGAATATTCTCCACGGAGTATAGATTGAACGAAAATTATCATTACCTTTAATAATTTATCTGGTATAGAAAAAAAACAAAATTTCAAGGTCACCAGTTTTCAGTAAAGATTGGAAACAAACTTTGTTGAAAACTCATTTGGGGTGTGTTTTGTGAAGTCACTGATCATTTTATGCCACCCTACAAAATTTTTTATTTTTAAAAACAATCAACGTACGGAACACTAATTGTGCAAGTTCAACTTGCACTTGACCGGTTTTTTATTAGACACTAAAATATATTTTGTTGTTGTTTTAGATATGACTTCGTCAAGAAGATGTTGTGTGCTTAATCCCGATTATTTTTGCTATATTTGTGGTGAATATATATTTGCAAAATATCGAAAACCCATATCGGACTTTGTGAAAACTGCGTATCATCAATACTTTAAAATAAAATTGTGTAATCAGGACAAGCCATGGGTTCCTCATATTGTATGCCAGAAATGTGTGGTATGTCTACGGTTATGGTCCAGTGGAAAAAGAGATGCAATAATGTTCGTAACGCCCATGATTTGGCGAGAACCTCGAAACCATCATGACGATTGCTACTTCTGCGTTGTGAAAATAAACGGAATTAACCCTGGAAATCGAAGTAAGTGTCATATCCTTTTCATAGAAAGCAGCAAAAGAAGTTTAAAGTGTGTTTTGCTTCATAACGATAACAAGTGCGGATCTATTGCACCTATTGCACATTCGACGACTTTAAAAGAAGAATTCGTAAATGTTTCTAAGGTTATGGAAAAAATTAAGTATCAAGACCACAAATGGGTCATTTGTGTTGATCTGAAAATGGTTAACTTTCTTTTAGGTCAACAAGGGGGGTACACAAAGTTCCCTTGTTTCATATGTCTCTGGGATAGTCGTGACAAACAACACCATTGGTCACAAAAAGTTTGGCCAGTGCGGGAAGAGCTAAAAGTTGGTACAAAAAAAATGTTATAAACGTGCCTTTAGTTAGCCGAGACCGCATCATACTTCCACCACTTCATATTAAACTCGGCATAATGAAACAGTTTGTGAAGGCGCTTGACAAAAGTGGCGAATGTTTTCATTTTCTTTCACGCAAGTTTCCAGGATTAAGTTCAGAAAAATTGAAAGCTGGTATTTTTGATGGGCCGTAGATTAGGCAACTCGTGAAAGATCCTAATTTTGTCAAATCAATGACTGAAGTCGAATACAAAGCTTGGAATTCATTTGTTTTGGTTATGAGTAGCTTCCTAGGCAAAAAGAAATCTGACGACCATGTCGAGCTTGTTGAGTGCATGCTATCGAACTTGCAAGAGCTAGGGTGCAACATGAGCATAAAAATCCACTTCCTGCACTCGCATTTAGACCGATTTCTACAAAATCTGGGTGATTTAAGTGAGGAGCAGGGTGAAAGATTTCATCAGGATCTTCGGACAATGGAAGAGCGTTATCAGGGGCGGTGGGACTCACATATGATGGCAGACTATTGCTGGAGTTTGCAACGAGATCTACCTAAAGTCGTTCATTCAAGGAAATCTTATAAAAGATCATTAGCTAGTGTTCAATAGAAATTTTGTTAACATAATGTATTATTTTTTTGTATTTTTTTGGCAAAATAATAAAACTGTATATTTCAAAAGGTAAAGCTGTTAGCAATCTCCCAGTATTTTTTTCATAGTCAGGGCCATAGAAATACCCAATAACAGAAAAAAAATAAAGGAAACAAGACTTGTGTTGACCAGTGTAATAGCCTGGCATCTTCGAGGCATGCTGTCGACGAGATTTACTGCATATTAGGGCAATGATCTCCAAATTTTTCGAATCTCGCGAGACAACTGAGTCAAGGTCTTTCCTCTGAGAGACCCAACGTTTTCAATAGGACTGGCGTCCGGCGATTGTGAGGGCCTCTCTAGTATCTTATCGTGGGCCCAAGCGAGCCGCTTCGCGACGTGATTTTCACCAAGCAAGGATTTCTTGAATATGCTTCTGAATTTGACATCATAAGCACGAAGATGTTGTCGAATGGTCTCATAGGACACATTCAAACCAGATTTTCTTAATCTTGCCGCTCAAAGACACAATTCGTTTTTAGACTTTCGGAGTGACTTGGCTTAACGAGCCACGTTTTGACAAGTCGTTGACATTGTCTTGTTAAAACGATTTACACACTTCTTCACAAACGACACCGACTTTTTAACATATTTAGAGGCCGTGGAAGGTGTCATTTTAGGCCCCTTTGGATAAAAACAAAGAAAAATTGTCTCGGTGCGCAAACAAGTAGCTCACTTTGGATTTTATGTGATTTCGACTAAAGTTCGAAATCGACTAATACTTTTACTAATCGCTAGAATCGCATCTACCAAAAATGAATTATCGCAGACACGTTCTTACTTGACAGACTATAACTTTCTTACATCTTCGTTTATTTGATATGAACATTCTTTTAGTCCTCTTAATGTAAATGGTCGACTTAATAGAACTACTAAAGGTTTTTTTTCGAGTTTCCTTATCGATTATTATTAAAAAATATAACCCTAATATTTACCCAAATCGACAAGAAGCTTATTTTAAAATAGTAACCGATAGGTCATCAGCAACTCGCTGTCTTGAGCGCTAATCCTTGGTGCATCGAGGCGCGTTCCGATGGAATTCGACAGTGGCGGTCGTCCAAGTAAAACAGTACCGCGGTTCCCACGGTTCGGCAGTACCAGAGTTAAAAGAATCTGTGGCAGTACCGCAAAGATATCGCGGGAGGTGGAATTTTCGGTCAGGACCACTCAAGACTGGCTCTATCGGAAGCTTGTGTTACAGGGTGAATGCGAAAAGGAAGAAGTTATAGTTATAATATTAATGATAAAATAAATAATATCGGTTAGGGATGCACAAGCAACCTTCCTTTAGTTCATTTTTATTAACTCTCTGATGACTGATTTTTAAGAGCCTTGCATAGTAATATTTGGTGATAGACACACACTTTTTTTAGTTGATGAGCGAAATCCACTCTGTAATCTTGAAAATAAAATGGGCCGTTAATGCCATACACCTGAGACATTTTTTCATGAGTCCTTTTCGTCCATTTCCCTCTTTATTGAGAAACTTTATCACTGTACTCCTTCAATTTATTTTGATTGATTTTTTGGAAAAAAAAAAATCGTAAAAATTGCAACACATCAAAGTATTTAGAACAGCGACAGTAATTTAGTATCCAAGCAATTTTTTTTCCATGTTAGGTAAATAACTTAAAAAATACCCTCGTACCTTTGCATTATTTGTAATTAACTAAGTTGTTAGAAACACAAAACTAAAATAATTAACTAATTGTCAATAATATTCTTTATTTTTCACCCTGTACGATTTCATCTTAAGAAACAAGTATTTTTTATTTTCGTTAACCGAAATTTGCGACAACGTTGAGTTGTAAAATTCCTGCTGTCAGGCATTGTGAGCAGAGTGACAGGGAACGAGAAAAAGTCAACAGAATTTCGAGAAAAAAAAACCTTATTTATATGTTTCGATAAAAGGTAAAGTTTATGATACATAACACTAAATTTAATTATAATAAAAGACTGTAAATATTTTTGGGTATATATATATATATAGCTTGGTGAAGCTAAAAAGGTATTAAAAACCTTTTAACTCTATTCCCATGACCCCTTACCCTTAAAATTAGACTATCCCAGAAAAAAAACCAAAGTATCGTTTTTTAGAGGCACTTTTTTTTAGATTTCATTATAGGTCAGGAATAAACCCTCCAAATTTTATCAAAAAAATACTAAAATTTTAAGGCAGCTCAAGCCCGTTTTGTACCATCTTTTTAAGCATCAGAGGTTAAATTTGATAAAAAAAAGTATTTTGAGAATTCATTTTGCTGTTAACGTGTATATATATATATATATATATATATATATATATATATATATATATATATATATATATATATATATATATATATATATGTTTCTAAGGCCTCTTAACATGATTCCATTAAGTACTTAGTCCTTACTATAGTATAACTCGAGTAATCCACAAAAATATTAAACTTGAAAAAAGAAAGCATTTTTGACGTATTTTGTCGATTAGGATGGGTTCTATAAAAAGTTGGGACTGATTTTGTTTAAGATAATATACTTTCGAGGTCCCTGAATACGATCCCATTAGTGGTTTGGCCGTTACTATAGTGTAATTCGAGTTATCAAAAAAAAATAACCAACCTTATTCGTAAAAAAATGGACTTTTTACGTAATTTATCGATCAGGTCAGACTCTACAAAAGGAAAACTGTATTATAATAATTTTTATTATACATACATTCAACTTTCGATTCGAGGAAAAAAATATTTTTTGGATTTCCGAGTACTAAAATTATTGAATGTTGAAAAATACCAAAATACCAAAAAAAAAACATCATATAATCTGAGGTGTGAGAATAACATTTTTATGTCAACATGATTTAATATTAAAAAATATTTTTTTCCTATAACTGTACCTAAAAATATTCCTTTAGGTACTGTTTATTAAACAATTCTTGATTACTCGTGTAATATTTTTAGATAAAATTGGGGAGAGCTTATTCCTGATATATAGTGGAACTAAACAAAATGTATACTTTGGTTTTTTTGGGCTAATCTAATATATATATATATATATATATATATATATATATATATATATATATATATATATATATATATATTCGATTAGATTATATATATATATATATATATATATATATATATATATATATATATATATATATATATATATATATATATATATATATATCCTAAGTTTAACTACAGGGAAACGCCCTTATAAGGAGAAGAGATGAGCAATCAAAGATCTAAAAGCTCTGGTATCTGCTGACTGTGCTGTTCCGTTTTTGGATCCTAGGGTTGTACGCTCTGAAAATAATACAGTCAAACTTGACTGGTATAGGAAAAAATCAAGTTCGGGTAGATATATCCCATTTCATTCTTATCACCCTATGAAACAGAAACTGAACATCATCAGAGGATTAAAAAACAGAATAGATAAGATTTGCCACCCCTCATTTAAAGAAAAAAATGTAAAACTGTTGGAAAACATCTTGTTGGACAATTACTATCCAAAAGCTCTAATTAAAAAGAATTTTCAAAAACTCCCCCTTCAAATCAATCCAGCTGTCACCACTAATGACATTAAAGTAGGAAAGTTACAATACATAGAAGGTCTTTCCTAGTCCTTGTCTCCTCTTTTTAAAAATACAAACATTAAGATTGCTAATTACAACATAAAAAGAATAAATTGTTTTTCTAGCAATTTAAAAGATAAAAACTTTACAAAGATCTAATATAATCTACAGCATTCCCTGTCAATGTGCATTGGTCTACGTTGGACAAACTTCACAAAAGCTCTCTAAGAGATTAGCGTTACACAAAAGTGATAGTAAACACAAACCTAACGCAACTAGCTTGAGCTTACACGTAAATAATACAGATCACAGAGTACAATATAACAGCTTCATTCTGGATGTTGAGACTAATTACTTCAGAAGAAGTTTCTTGGAAATCTGTTACATAAAAACTTGTAAAAATACTCTCAATCACAAAAAAGACATAGAAAGATTGAGCTCCATGTATACCTATTTACTAACACAAAACCATACCAAACCAATGAAAAAGAACGATTGTTATGAAAAAATTAGTTTCCGGTAAAGTTGACGTTTCTTTTCTCTTTCTGTTATTTCTTCTGTTTATTACTAATTTCTTTTCTGTGCCTTCTTGTTAAATTAAAAATTAAATATGACAAATAATAAATAACGTCCAGTATTAATATTCTCTTTCAAATATTTTAAATTAGCCTATGAATCCCTTTGTTATAAAAATAAAGAATTAATATAATTAATAATAAATAACTCCTCTAATAGTAACATTCATCAAATTTAATTCCCTTTGATATAAAATGAAAACTGAAAAATAAATATCATTAATAATAAATAATTTATCTAATAGTAGCATCCACCTAAAAAATGTACCACATCCCTAACTTTAATGCTTTTATGGTTTTTTTGTCGACATAGACTACCAACAATAGCCAGTTCGGACTCAAATATCATTAAATAGTTACTAAACTCGATGTCAGAAAATTTTTTTTTAAAATGGAGTACCATTCTTACAGTTGTGTTTCTGTCTTAAAAAGTGTTTTTGATTAATGTTTATCGACAAAGTTCTATTTTTAATACTTTTGTAACTCTCTAAGTGTTCCTTTTATCATGTTTTTGTAATCATACCTATTACCTGGCCAACAAAAACGCAAATTTTATTGTCTTCACCAGAGATGAATTAACTTCTAAATTTTTGTAAGTAATTTCTCATGCAGTCTTACAATTCATTGAATCACATTTTAAAAACGAGCGTTTTGGTTTATTTTCTGTACCTGGTTTGCATTTTTAGAATCCAGAAGAAGCTACCATTAGGCAGCCTAAGCTCGATAACAAAAATAAAAAGCAGATACCAGAGACTTTAGATCTTTGATTGCTCATCTCTTCTCCTTATAAGGGCGTTTCCCAGTAGTTAAACTTAGGATTGTTTGTTGCCAGTGCCCTGTTACTGTCCTTCCTCTTTCTTATATATATATATATATATATATATATATATATATATATATATATATATATATATATATATATATATATATATATATCTATAATATATATAAAATGCAACGTCTCTCTGTCTGTCTGTCTGTCTGTCTGTCTGTCTGTCTGTCCGTTAGTGACCTTATCACTGGAGAACCACTTATCCGATTTACGTACTTTTTTTTTTAAAACATACGTATGTTCTCTGGCCAGGTTATAGGCTATATTTTATTACGATAGGTAGCATAAAGAATGAGCAGTGACGTAAAATAGTGAATGATGTCGCAAATAAGTTTGCCGTTAGCGCGTGCCTTTGCAATACACAGCCTAAACCATTAAATATGGAACAATATTATGTATCTGTATATGTATAATCTATAATATATATAAGATGCATTGTCTCTCTGTCTGTCTGTCTGTCCATTAGTGCGTTTATCACGCAGGAACCACTTATCAGATTTACCTGTCTTTTTTTAAATTCATGCATATATTCTTTGGCCAGGTTATATAATAATAAAAATAATCTATATCTATAATATATATAAAATGCAATATTTGTCTGTCTGTCTGTCCGTTAATGCGCTTATCCCTGGAGAACCACTTATCCGATTTACGTGATTTTTTAAATTCATACATATGTTTTCTGGCCAGGTTATAGGTATATATTTTATTACATCTATAATATATATAAAATGCAACGTATTCTGTCTGTCTGTCTGTCCGTTAGTGCGCTTATCACTGGAGAATCACTTATCCGATTTTTCGTACTTTTTTTTTAAACATACATATCTTCTCCGGCCAGGTTATAGGCTATATTTTATTACGATAGGTAGCATAAGGAATGAGCAGTGACAATAATAGTAAATGAAGTCGGACAAAGTTTGCCGCTAGCGCGTTCTCTTGCAATACACAGTCCAAACCATTAAATATGGAACAATATTATGTAGCAGAGAATATCTATAATATATATAAAATGCAATGTCTCTCTGTCCGTCTGTCTGTCTGTCTGTCCGTCCGTTAGTGTGCTTATCACTGCAGAACTACTTATCCGATTTACGTGCTTTTTTTTAACCATACGTATGTTCTCTGGCCAGGTTATAGGCTACATTTTATTAGGTGACATAAGGAATAAGCAGTGACGATAATAGTGAATTAAGTCGGAGAAAAGTTTGCCGCTAGCGCGTTCTCTTGCAATACACTCCCTAAAGCATTAAATATGGAACAATATCATGTAGCAAAGAATACAATATATATAAAATGCAACATCTCTCTGTCTGTCTGTCTGTCCGTTAGTGCGCTTATCACTCGAGAACCATTTATCCGATTTACGTGTTTTTATAAATTTATACATATGTTCTATATAATTCGATATAAGCCTAGATAATGGGAGATAAGGTGAGATAATTGGAGATAAGGAGAAATAATAGGAGATAAGTCGAGATAAGCCTCGATAATGGGAGATAAGGTGAGATAATGGGAGATAAGTATAAATAATGGGAGATAAGGAGAGATAATGGGAGATAAGCAGAGATAAGTCTAAATAATGGGAGTTATGGTGAGATAATGGGAGATAAGGAGAAATAATGGGAGATAAGGAGAAATAATGGGAGATAAGGAGAAATAATGGGAGATAAGTCGAGATAAGCCTAGATAATGGGAAATAAGGTGAGATAATGGGAGATAAGGAGAAATAATGGGAGATAAGGAGAAATAATGAGAGATGAGCAGAGATAAGCCTAGATAATGGAAATTATGTAGAGATAATGGGAAATAAGAAGAAATATTGGGAGATAAGGAGAAATAATGGGAGATATTTTATTACGTTGGGTAACATAAGGAATAAGCAGTGACGATAGTAGTGAATCAAGTCCACGCGAGCGGAGCCGCGGGCCCGGCTAGTATATATATATATATATATATATATATATATATATATATATATATATATATATACGTAGGCTGAAAAGTTTTTGATCTAACTACTTAAAACACATTTTTTGGCAAAATTCGTAAAAGGATTTGTCTTTGCCTTCAAAATAGGCCTCAGTTCCGGCGACTTCTTCATTAGAGCCAAATCTGTTTCAAACGAGCTTTTTTTTGAGGTCTGCGAATAGATAATAGTCGCTGGGGGGCAAATCTATACGGTGGATGAGAAAGCATAGTAACCATTAACTTGTGACACGGTACATTGTCTTAATGAAAGAGCTCTTTTTTCTTGTTCATTTGGGGCCGTTTGGCTTTTCTTTGCTATTTCTACCCTCAAACGCACCAATAACTTAATATAATATTCGCCATTGATGGTTTTTCTCTTCTCAGCATAGACGATGAAAATTATTCTATGCGTATTCCAAAATACAGAGGCCAAAAACTGCTGTTGAATCATACCGATTACTTTGAGAAGCTTATGGTGAACATGCTCCATCGCAAGATACGTGTAAACGATGGTTTCGGTGTTTCAAAAGTGGTGACTTCGATGTTGCAGGCAAGGAACGTGGAAAACTGCCGAAAAAACGAAGATGTGGAATTGCAAGCATTGTTGGACGAAGATGATTCGAGAAAATAGCTCGATGAATGGTTCGCAGCAAAAGGGGAAGATTTTTACTGGCGTGGTATTCACAAATTGCCTGAAAGATGGGAAAAATGTATAACAAGCGATGGAGCATACTTTGAATAAAGCACTTTTTATCATTCTTCCGAATTTAACATGTTTTTTTAGCAAAAAAAATTCGCATTTCATACTTGTACACCTGGTATACAACTTCTAAAGGCCATGAGGTGGACCGTAACTCGGTATCTACGCAGCAAATACGCCAAGGAAAGGTGTTTGGAAAAAGAGGACTAGGACGCAAACGTATCTTTTAGTTAAACAATCTGCGAAATTGATTCTCAACCAATACTACTGGTCTTCTCAAAGCTTCAGTAGATAAAGTAACAATAGCCAGAATGATTGCCAACATTCGAACTGAATATCCACTTTAAGAAGAATGCTAATACCACTTGACTATGTTTGGGCTGAAACTAAGAAAAAAAACCGGTCAAGTGCAAGTTGAACTTGCACAATTAGTGTTCCGTACGTTGATTGTTTTTAAAATAAAAAATTTTATTAGGGTGGTATAAAATAATCAGTGACTTCACAAAACACACCCCAAATGAGTTTTCAACAAAGTTTGTTTCCAATCTTTACTGAAAACTGGTGACCTGGAAATTTTGTTTTTTTTTCTATAAAAGATAAATTATTAAAGGTAATGATAATTTCCGTTCAATCTATACCCCGTGGAGAATATTCCAGGCTTTTTTCAAAATTTTTTGATCAGTACTTTTCGAGATAAGGTAGGCGACAGCGATTTTTCACGATTTTTTAAAAGTAATACGAAGAAAAGTGTGCGCAAGTATTACATTATATATATATTTTTTACTCGTGTTTTCACAAGCTTTCATTTGACACCACACTCGATGACCTAGTAAAAAAATTTTTTTTCACTTCCGATTTCACCCCTCAAAACGAATCCCTTAAGTCAAAATTTATGTTACGGTAATATGAAATGATCAGTGACTTCACAAAAAACACACCCCAAATAAGTTTTCAACAAAGTTTATTTCCAATCTTTACTGAAAACGGGTGACCTTGAAATTTTGGTTTTTTTCTATACCAGATAAATTATTAAAGGTAATGATAATTTTCGTTCAATCTATACCCCGTGGAGAATATTCCAGGCTTTTTTCAAAATTTTTTGATCAGTACTTTTCGAGATAAGGTAGGCGACAGCGATTTTTCACGATTTTTTAAAAGTAATACGAAGAAAAGTGTGCGCAAGTATTACATTATATATATATTTTTTTACTCGTGTTTTCACAAGCTTTCATTTGACACCACACTCGATGATCTAGTAAAAAAATTTTTTTTCACTTCCGATTTCACCCCTCAAAACGAATCTCTTAAGTCAAAATTTATCTTACGGTGATATAAAATGATCAGTGACTTCACAAAATACACCCCAAATAAGTTTCAACAAAGTTTATTTCCAATCTTTACTGAAAACAGGTGACCTTGAAATTTTGTTTTTTTTCTATACCAGATAAATTATTAAAGATAATGATAATTTTCGTTCAATCTATACCCCGTGGAGAATATTCCAGGCTTTTTTCAAAATTTTTTGATCAGTACTTTTCGAGATAAGGTAGGCGACAGCGATTTTTCACGATTTTTTAAAAGTAATACGAAGAAAAGTGTGCGCAAGTATTACATTATATATATATTTTTTACTCGTGTTTTCACAAGCTTTCATTTGACACCACGCTCGATGATCTAGTAAAAAAAATTTTTTTCACTTCCGATTTCACCCCTCAAAACGAATCCCTTAAGTCAAAATTTATCTTACGGTGATATAAAATGATCAGTGACTTCACAAAATACACCCCAAATAAGTTTCAACAAAGTTTATTTCCAATCTTTGCTGAAAATTGATGACCTTGAAATTTCTGTTTTTTTTTATATACCAGATAAATTATTACAGGTAATGCACTCGTGATAATTTTCGTTCAATCTACACCCCGTGGAGAATATTCCAGAATTTTTTCAGAATTTTTTGATAAGTACTTTCCGAGATAAGGCGGGTGGACAGCGATTTTTCGCGATTTTTTAAAAATAATACAAAGAAAAGTGCGCGCAAGTATTACATTATATACATATTTTTTACTCGTGTTTTCACAAGCTTTCATTTGACACCACACTCGATTACCTAGTAAAAAATTTTTTTTTTCACTTCCGATTTCACCCCCAAAAACTAACCCCTTAAGTTAAAATTTAACTTTCAAAACTACATGGCTCTGATGAGGCCATCAATTCCTATATTACTACCAAATTTCAACTTTCTATGACAAATAGTTTCGGAGAAAATCGGGTGTGACAGACGGACAGACGGACAGACGGACAGACAGACGGACAGACACCGAAGTGATCTTATAAGTGTATTCCGTACGGAACACTAATATATGACAATAATCTACTTTTAACTTCATCGTTACAATAACAAAATAATTAAAATATTAAAAAAAATCAAAACGAAAATTACACCGATGAAAATGCATGACCAATGCATTATGGAATTGTTCTCGCTCTACATACAGTCACAGTCGTCGCGGTTTTCAGCGCGTAATCGCCCATTTAACGCCTTTTTGCAATCCGTCGTTCCTGATTAAATTTACCATAACGAACATCTGTATTTTATCCATGTCGGTATCATGCAAGTTTTCATTATGAAAACCATTTATAACACACATTATAAGTCATATTACTCGCAACTATAAAATATAGCCCGGTCGATTAAGTATGGTAGCAGAAGATGGAAATAACTTACAATTAATTAGTTTTAACCATATTAAGAGATACACTTTCTTGAAAAGTGAGAGGTAGAAGAAAATTGATCTTACTCTTAATTTAGGCCAACTCGCAGACAGCTACATATATCACCTGCAGAGTTTAGTTTTTCTTTCTTCTATTACCCGAACCTGAACTAACCATGACACTCCAAAGAACGAGGTCTCCACGAGAAATATTGGTACTGTGTTTGTTATTAACGATAAGTTACAGACGGTCAAGTAAGAATGTGACCGCTCGTATTCTTGAAAAAAATGTATTTTGAGAAAATTTTTCACCGGCGCAATTAGCATAGTAAGTTGTCCAATCGTCTCCTGCATCAATAATCTGGCATCTTGAGGCATGCTGTCGACGAAATTTTCTGCATACTCGCGCGGCAATAATCTCCAAATTTTTCCAATCTCGCGAGACAACTGAGTCAAAATCTTCAGAGTTTTACCTTTGAGCTTTCTCTTTACAAAGGACCAAAGGTTTTCAATACGGTTGGCATCCGGCGATTGTGAAGGCCACTCTAGTATCTTGTCGTGGGTACAAGTGAGCAGTCTCTCGCGACGTGATTTTCACCCAGCAAAGGTTTCTTCAACCTCCTACTTTGGAATTTGACATCATGAGCACGAAAATGTTGTCGAATGGTCTCATGGGACACATTAAAACTCCATTTTCTTAATTTTGCCGCTCCCTGACGCAGCGTCAATTTTAGGTCCCGTGTAAATAAAGACACGATACGTTTTTCGACTTCTCGAGCCACGTTTGGCAAGTCGTCGAAAATTTTCGTCTCATTAAGACTGTTGGCCCATTCCTTCACAAACGATACCGACTTTTTAATATATTTAGCGATCGCAGAATGTGTCATTTTAGGCCCCTTTGAATGGGAACAAAGAAAGACTGCCTGGAACCGACGTGCAAACAAGGGACTCATTTTGGATTTTACGTAATTTTCGACGAAAGTTCAGAATCGACCGGTACTTTTACTAAAATGTGTCGTAAACAAAGATTCCCTACATCGATTTTTTGTTGAATCGCTAGAGTCGCATCTACCAAAATTGAATTATGGCGGACACGTTCTTACCTAACCGACTGTAGTAAAAGGAAATACGAAACTTTAGGAATAAACACTTGTGTTAACAAATTTTAAATCAGAAAAGTACTGTACAGAAAATAATTAATGACCAATCATCTTAACTTGTTCCATTCGAAAATTACCTCTCGATGCCTCCCCATCAGTCATCGTAATCCCTTAAATTTCCCTTTAAAGCAGACTGCCTTATAAAAGCTCTCCATTACAGACATCTTCAGGTATTTTAAACGTATCCCCTCAAAACCATAGTATTCAAGTATAGCCTAAAACGGATTAATTTTAAAAATAATATTTGGACATTTTGAATTGTCGTGGCTGTTACTTGATGGAAATTCATAACGAATGTAATGAAAGACTGATATTGACATTACATAAAAGAAAATCATCCTATTAGGCCTGTAGCCTCCCACCTATCGGCCCCAGCTTACAAACTCTCAAAATTTCTCATAGATATCATTAAAACGAACATTAACTTCACCCCAACTTACACAATAAAAAATTCGTTAAAATTAACGGAAAAAATTTCCAACGTCATTCTACCAGATGATTCAAAACTAGTATCATTTGACGTCCAAAACCTTTTCCCTAGCATACCCCCGGTTGAAACAGTAAAAATGATAAAAAACATTCCTAATCAAAAATAAAGTTAATATCGTTATACAACAAGACATACTAAGTTTATTAAACGCGAGCCTCAATTAAAATTATTTTTACTTTAATAATACATCGACAAGAATTTAGTAAATCATTTTTGTATTGGTACCGATATGTAGACGACATCTTTGCTTGTTTTAATGGTACAGAGCGTCAACTTGACAATGTTTTTAACTATATAAACTAAATACATAAAAATATTAAATTCACTACGGAACTAGAAGTCGACAATAAAATTAATTTTCTTGACTTAACGATAACCAGACATTACAACAAATACAAATTCTCTATTTTTCACAAACCCTCAAATACAGATACTACAATAAACATAAAATCAGCTCACCCCCTACAACACAAATTGGCAGCTTACCACAGTATGTTGCATAGATTCGTAAGTGTCCTTCTAAACAAAAAATTAAAAAATAAAGCTATTTCTTTAGTATACCCCAAGAAAGACAACACAGGGAAAAAATATAATGTTTTAACCTATCTTGGTAACACGTCAGAGAAAATTAAAAACCACTTAAACAAATATAATATCAACATAGCTTTTAGAACAAACAACTCGTTTAGGAAAATTCATTAAAAACGCAAAGGGAAAACAAAATAGATCAAAAAAATCTGGAGTGTATCAGTTGACTTGTGGTTCTTGTCATAAAAGTTACATAGGTCAGACAGGTCGCTCATTCGAAACTCGGATTTTAGAACATAAAGAAGCTATTTAAAAAACAAAACTGACTCAGCGTACAGTAATCATTTAACAGAATCAAATCATCTTTTTGACGATAAATTTAAAATTCTACACATACAAAACAAAGGCGTAAAATTAAACCTATTAGAAAATTTAGAAATAAGTAGAATTAAAAATTCAGACATCATCTTAAACGAACAAAAAGATACCTGTCTGGTCCATGGTAACTTCCCTTTACTAAATTTATACAATTAGTAATCAGAATGGATTTCCCAGCAATATTCATTAGCATATAGTATTAATTTTATTACCTATCCACCTTAGGGTATTTGTATAAATGTAACAACACTAATATTCAAATATCATTTTGTATCAGAAGAAGCTATAGTATAGCGAAACGAGTCATACAGTTCCAGTGAAACTAAATAAAGTGGAAATTTGACAATATCAGTCTTTAATTACATATATTTGGACATACTCTTATTCTTTGCGCATGCTTGCGATATGTCAAAGTTCCTTTTTCCCAGCTGACCTTTAAATTCGATTATTTAGCCCGCTAGTGTCATTGATAATACTATCTTTAAGTATTGATTTTTTCAACTATTAACGTGCCCTCTTTGGACACAAATTTGATACAGCTAGTGCCCTTGAGACTAAGTAGTGTTATTATTGATCGACGCAGTCTTTAGAAATGAATTCAGTGAAGATATTGTGACGTATATCTGTGCCTGATCGACTACCAAAAGGCCTTTGATAGAGTCCAACATCACAAAATGGTCGTAATTCTGAAAGACCTTGAGCTAGATGGAAGGGATCTGCAGATTATTAGCAATCTCTATTGGAACCAGATGGCATTTATTAAGCAGAAGGGGAGCGTTCAGAAGCAATATCGATTGAGTGTGGAGTAAGGCGGGCTGTGTCTTGTTTTGTCTCCACTATTATTTAATATATAATCTGAGCAAATCTTTAAAAAGATACTGGAAGAGGCTGATGAAGGAGTACTGCTTACGGCGGTTATGGCTAATAACTGAAAGAGGCTACAACATCTGATGACAAAAATAAACAAAGTCAATAATCGATACGGCCTCGAACTCCATATCAGAAAGACAAAGTACACAGTAAATCAAAAAATACAAAGAACTCTCAAATATTCATATCTAGGTACCATGATAAACGAACAGTGGGATTACCTGCACGAAATTCGTTGCCGTATCGAAAAATCTAGAGCAGTGTTCCTCAAATTGACATCACTTTTCAAAAGTTCAGCAATAAATTAATAATCTTGAAGGATTCAACATTATTAGCGATCATCAATATGGCTTTTGTAAAAATAGATCAACAGGAGATCTTCTAACTTATGTAACACACGTTTGGAACAACGCAATTGAACACTTTGGAGAATCTCGAGCGATTGCTCTTGATATATCCAAGGCATTCGACCGTGTTTGGCACGATGGGCTGTTGGCTAAGCTACGCTCTTATTGTACGTCTGAAAAGTTCTGTTTGTGGCTCTCATGTTTCCTAAGAGAGCGTTCTTTACGAGTGACAGTCGACGGATTTCTTTCTAACACCTTCACTATCAGAGCCGGTGTACCTCAATGCTCCATACTGTCTCCTACTCTTTTTCTCATTTACATTAACGATCTGCTGGAAAAGACCGAGAATCCAATCTACAGCTTTGCAGATGACAGTACGCTTATCTCTTCATTCACTTTTAACGCTCGGACATCGGCTACTCAGACGAATATCCGCAGACAGCAGGAAGTCATTCAACTTAAGAAAGACCTGGAAGAAATTTTATCTTGGAATGACACTAACCAAGTGGAATTTAACGGCTACAAAAACCCAGGCGGCAATTTTTTCTAAAAAAGTTAACGTTGCTGAACCCGACATAGTTATGTCGGGGCACTCCATTTCTCTAACATCGTCATTCAGTTTGTTGGGCGTTAATTTGGGAGCAACTATGTCCTGGCATGAACATGTTGCAGGCATAGCAAGGAGAGCTTCTCAAAAGTTGGGAATATTATTTCGAACCAGTAAGCTTTACACTCCACAACATCTGTTAATTCTTTACAAAGCTCAAATTCGACCAACTATGGAAAACTGCTACCATGTTTGGGGCTCCGTTCCCAAACATACACTGAATTTGTTAGTTTCTCTTCAGAGAAGAGCTGTTCGTCTGATTGGAGACCCGGAACTGACCGGCGGCCTTGATTCGCGGGAAGATCGAAGAACGGTTGACGACTTGAGCCTATTCTACAAGTATTTTCATGGAAAGTGTTCGAAGGATATAGCCCGCTTAATTCCTCCCAGAGCAGTGCATGTTAGAAGTACACGTCGCGCTAATGCTTCTTACTCCTCGTACAACGCTTTTCAAGCAGTCTTTTATATGGAAAACATCATCCCTTTGGAATAATTTGCCCAGGACTGTATTTCCCAGCGAGTATAATTTACCGCGATTCAACAACAACGTGAATCGCTTTTTCCGCACACGTGTCGCTCCTGTAGCGCTTTAGGGACTTATTCTCTGCACCAAGTGTGCTAGACCCATAATAAAAAAAAATTAAAAAAAAAATAAGCACAAAAATAAGACTCCTAAGATGTTAGGTGTTCAGTGCCCTTCTTTAGGGTGTGCATTTGAATTATGGCTATATCACAGAATTTTGAAAATTTCTTATACTGACCATATTACTAACGAAGATGTCTTACGCTGCATGAATAAGAAACTAAAAATTATGAAAACCATTAAAATAGGAAAATTAGAGTATTTACAACACATAATGAGAAATTCCTACAGATATGGATCACTACAGCAAATGCTCCAAGGAAAGGTGTTTGAAAAAGGAGACCAGGATGCGGACATATCTTGTGGCTAAACAATGGAAATTGGTTCTCAAGAAATACTACCGGTCTTTTCAGAGCTGCAGTGGGTAAAATAATAATAGCCAGAATGATTGCCAACATTCGAACCGAATATGCATTTTAAGAAGAAGAAGAAGGTATTGTTAATTTTAACAAACGGAGAGAAAAAGAACACACGGTTTAGGTTACTTCAGGTTATATCTCTAATATGATGAATATTAGACTAATTATCGAAAGAGAATTGTAGCTGTTAGCCTTCTTCTTAAACTTTTTTAAGATCTGATGATCTGCCAATATCTAGGTTGTGGGATTTCTTGAAAGGTAGATTGCCATCTATCTCTCCATCTTTTGGTGGTCTCTCCGGTGAATGTTTGCCTGCTAGTTTTCCCTCCAAAGCGATCCTTGGTAGTCTGTGCTCCACTATTCTTTTTACGTGGTTATGCCATTGTCTTTTTCTTTGTTTTCCCGATCTTACCACGTCTTGCACGCCAGATTATTTCCTGATGTCAGTATTTGGTATCCTATCTCTTCTCATTTTACCAACTATTGTTCTTAGGGAAGCTATTAGTACAACTAATAATAATTCATGATAAATTATTAAAGCTCAAAAAGGAAAAATATATTTTGTACTTAAAATAAGATAAGCATACAACATTGAACATGCTATATACCGTGTACTAAATAAGTATTCTTTGCAAAAACCCCAAAAAATTAGTAAAACAAATCGATAATGACTTTTTACAGTCAAAATTTTAGCGGATGATCGACCAAACTGAGTTTGATTGACGGAATAGTTTTTAATATGGATGACGCGAACTTCGTATCTCCTTTTTAGACTCTCTTGTTACATCTTACATAAATTTTGTTAAAGCATGGGACGAAATATTTATGAATGTAAATATACAGGGCGATTTACATTTTCTGCTGTACGCTTTTGACAAAATGTCCGAATAATGAGGTATTGAAATGTTGTCGTTCAGTGTTAGTCATCAATTTCGATGTCAATTACGGAGTTTTTGATTCGAAGAATTCAGACGTGATGGTTTTTTTTTTTGCGTTGTCATCGCGGAATGTGGTTTTCATAGTGATTTGAAATGTATTCTTACTAGTGTCAATCAATACAGGGATGAAAAGAAGAGAAGATAAAATCATCATGGCCGATTTTCTATGTTGTTTTCTATTTTGAAAATCCCATTGACATCTTCTTCTCTTTGTTTTTGTGGCTTTGTTAAAAGCAAAAATTTCATTAGTTAGTCAAATAGTGAATTGTAATCAATAAATACAGCTAAGTTGATTTAAAAAAGATTTCTGTTGATTGAATCTTTAGATAATACTTATCTACTGTTAGGTTGTAATTAAATGTGAGATTGGGTGTGTGTGTGTGTGTGTGCTTGATTAGAAAACTCACTAATTGTTCAAGTCCTCAAATATGACTCTGTTCACTATAACTTTTAGGACCCTATTTCGAACGATTTCAAATTTCTTAAGATCAGTTTTGTTTGTAGTCCAAAAGCATTAAAAGTCAAAACTGACCTTGCTGATATCAATGACATAATGGATCACTGTTAATCTATAATATATATATATATATATATATATATATATATATATATATATATATATATATATATATATATATATATATATACGAGGCATGTTTTTTAAGTAAGTACCGTTTTGGAATTAAAAAAAGACGTGCAAAGATATCGCTATAATTTTATTTTTACATGAAAGCCTGTACCTTAATCTACTTTTCTACATAATTTCCGTGAATATTGAGGCACTTGTCATAACGTGGCACCAGTTTTTGAATACCCTCCTCATAAAATTCTGCCGCCTGACTTGTTAACCACTGTATCACAAATGTTTTGACTTCGTTATCGTCTTGAAGACGCTGACCACCCAGGTGCTTCTTCAAGTGCAGGAACAAATGGTAGTCGCTGGGCGCCAGATCAGGGCTGTATGGAGGATGATCTAGAGTTTCCCATTTAAAAGATTTGATGAGATCTTTGGTCCGATTAGCCACATGTGGACGGGCATTGTCATGCAGCAAAACGATACCCTTACTCAACTTGCCACGTCTTTTGTTCTGGATTGCACGACGCAGATTGTTCAATGTCTCACAATAAGACGCTGCATTGATTGTCTCATTACGAGGCAGAAACTCCACTAGCAATACTCCTTTTCTGTCCCAAAAAACTGTGCACATGATTTTGCGGGCAGAAATTGTTTGCTTAAACTTCACTTTTTTGGGTGATGATGAATGTCGCCATTCCATGGATTGTTGTTTCGATTCTGGTGTGACGTAGGCCACCCATGTTTCGACACCAGTAACAATTTGGTCTAAAAAATGTTCACCTTCATTGTGGTACCGCTCAAGGAAAGTCAATGCACTGCCTAAACGTTGGGTTTTGTGCAAATCCGTCAACATTTTTGGAACCCAACGTGAACACAATTTCCGGTAATTCAAGTTCTCGGTCACAATACGATACAAAACACTACGAGAATATTGAGGAAAGCAGTCGCACAATGATGAAATTGTAAAGCGTCTGTTTTCTCTCACCTTTTCGTCCACTTTCTGCACCAAATCTTCATTAACGACCGAAGGACGCCCACTCCGTTCTTCATCATGCACATTTGTGCGGCCATCTTTAAATGCTCTCACCCATTTCCTTACCATTCCATCACTCATAATGTTTTGTCCGTAAACTTCACAGATCTCACGATGAATATCGATCGGTTTTACGCCTTTAGCACTAAGAAATCGTATAAACAGCCCGTACTTCACAATCGGCGGGACTCACGATTGTCGGAGGCATCTTAAACACTCAGTAAACAACGTATACAATGAAGAATCAGACTGTAATGGCGTCAGTGCGTAGACATGAGATGTAGGTTACCAGTGCGCATGCGCGGAACGCCGACCGTATCGCTGCGGCGGCGGAATCGCAAAACGGTACTTACTTAAAAAATATGCCTCGTATATATATATATATATATATATATATATATATATATATATAATATATATATATATATATATACGAGTATAACATGCAACATACATATGTTCTCTGGCCAGGTTATACGCTACATTTTATTACGATAGGTAACATAAGAAATAAACAGTGACGATAATAGTGAATCAAGTCGGAAAAAAGTTTGCCGCTAGCGCGTTCTCTTGCAATGCACGGCCTAAACCATTAAATATGGAACAATATCATGTAGCAAAGAATATAATATACATAAAATGCAACGTTTCTCTGTCTGTCTATCTGTCCGTTAGTGCGCTTATGACTTAAGAATCCCTTATCCGATTTACATGTTTTTTTTTTTAATTCATACATTTGTCCTCTGGCCAGATTATCAGTAATCTTCTTTAATATATATAAGATGCAATGTCATTCTGTCTGTCTGTCTGTTTGTCCGTTAGAGAGCTTATCACTCGAGAACCACTTAGCCAATTTACGTACTTTTTTAAAAAAAAAAACATATATATGTTCTCTGGCCAGGTTACAGGCTATATTTTATTATGTTAGATAAGATAAGGAATAAGCAGTGACGATAATAGTAAAACAAGTCGGAAAAAAAGTTTGCCGTTAGCGCGTTCTCTTGCAATACATTGCATAAACCATTAAATATGGAACAATATCATGCAGCAAAGAATATAATATATGTAAAACGCGATAGCTCTCTGTCCGTCTGTTCGTTAGTGCGCTTGAAAAGCACTTATCCGATTTGCGTGTTTTTTTTTTTTTCATATATATGTTCTCTTTCCAGGTTATATAATAATAATAAACATAATCTATAATCTATGCATAAAATGCAACATTTCTTGTCTGTCTATTTGTCTGTCTGTCCATTAGTGCGTTTGTCATTCGAGAACCAGTTATCCAAATTACGTGTTTTTTTTATATATTTATACTTATGTTCTCTGTCCAGATTATAGGATATATTTTATACGTTATATAAGAAATAAGCAGTGACGATAATAGAGAATCAAGTCGGAAAAAAGTTTGCCGTTAGCGCACTCTCTTGCAATTCGCTGCATAAACCGTTAAATATGGAACAATATCATGTAACAAAGAATACAATATATATAAAAATGTAAAGTCTCTCTGTTTTTCTGTACGTCCGTTAGTGCGCTTATCATTCGAGAATCACTTATACATGTGTTCTACGTTACGTTAGGTAACGTAAGGAATAAGCAGCGACGATAATAGTGAATCAAGTCCACGCGAGCGGAGCCGCGGGTACGGCTAGTATCTTATATAAAAATGTGTTTATTTTGTTGCGTTAATTATACAAAGGGTAACTGGCATGTTTATGTAACAATGGTTTTTTTAAAAATATTACTGTGTTGTTTTTTCAGGTCAGTCATCCATCGTAATAGTCATAAGTACTTTACGTTGGTGTGCCAATTGATAAATTGATTACAAATTTAAACTTTAATTAGCGACAATCTATGACTGAATATGTTGAAGTATTGGCTGGGTATTATTTAAGTTTTTTTTGCAATTTAGCTACCAGTCTTAGTACTCCATAAGGAAAACTTTGGTGTCTATCTCTCTGTCGCACCCGATTTTCTCCGAAACTATTTGACATAGAGAGTTGAAACTTGTTACAGATATAGAAATAGATCATCCAATCAGAGACGTATAGTTTTGAAAGTCAAATTTTGACTCAAGGGGTTAGTTTGGGGGAGTAAAATCGAAGTGAAAAAAAAATTCAAGGTGGGGTGTGAAATAAAGGCTTGTGAAAATATATGTATAATGTAATACTCGCGCAAACTTTTCTTTATATTATTTGAAAAAAATTGTCAAAAATCACTGTCCCCTCATCCCATCTAATCAGAGAATTTCGAAAAAATTCTGGAATATTCTCCATAAGATGTAGACGTAATGAAAATTATCATGAGTGCATTACCTTTGATAAGTTATCTGTAACGAAACCCAAATATGCAAGTGAAAAACTTTAAAATATGCGCATAAATATGCAAATAATTTTCTCAAAATATGCACATACATGTTGTAAATATGCAGTAAAAAAAACCGGTCAAGTGCAAGTTGAACTTGCACAATTAGTGTTCCGTACGTTGATTGCTTTTGAAATAAAAAGTTTTGTTAGGGTGGTATAAAATGATCAGTGACTTCACAAAACACACCCCAAATGAGTTTTCAACAAAGTTTGTTTCCAATCTTTACTGAAAACTGGTGACCTTGAAATATTGGTTTTTTTCTATACCAGATAAGTTATTAAAGGTAATGATAATTTTCGTTCAATCTATACCCCGTGGAGAATATTCCAGGATTTTTTCAAAATTTTTTGATCAGTACTTTTCGAGATAAGGTAGGGGACAGCGATTTTTCACGATTTTTTAAAAGTAATACGAAGAAAAGTGTGCGCAAGTATTACATTATATATATATTTTTTACTCGTGTTTTCACAAGTTTTCATTTGACACCACACTCGATGAGCTAGTAAAAAAATTTTTTTTTCACTTCCGATTTCACCTCTCAAAACGAATCCCTTAAGTCAAAATTTATGTTACGGTGATATAAAATGATCAGTGATTTCACAAAACACACCCCAAATAAGTTTTCAACAAAGTTTATTCCAATCTTTACTGAAAATTGATGACCTTGAAATTTCTGTTTTTTTTATATAACAAATAAATTATTACAGGTAATGCACTCGTGATAATTTTCGTTCAATCTACACCCCGTGGAGAATATTCCAGATTTTTTTCAAAATTTTTTGATAAGTACTTTCTGAGATAAGGCGGGTGAACAGCGATTTTTCGCGATTTTTTAAAAATAATACAAAGAAAAGTGAGCACAAGTATTACATTATATATATATTTTTTTACTCGTGTTTTCACAAGCTTTCATTTGACACCACATTCGATTACCTAGTAAAAATTTTTTTTTTTTCATTTCCGATTTCACCCCCCAAAACTAACCCCTTAAGTCAAAATTTAATTTTCAAAACTACATGGCTCTGATGAGGCCATCAATTCCTATATTGCTACCAAATTTCAACTTTCTATGATAAGTAGTTTCGGAGAAAAACGGGTGTGACAGACGGACAGACGGACAGACAGACGGACAGACACCGAAGTGATCTTATAAGTGTGCCGTACGGAACACTAAAAATCGAAATAGACTTGAAAAATGTAAATTTATTGTTTCACATTACATGATACGAGTACTATACAAATGTAGCAATAAAAAACCCATTTTAAATTTTCAACATACAGGGCGAATGAAGTAAATCTTATACAAAGTAAAAAATAAATATAAATAATAATGTATTTTATTACTTTACTTAAAGATGAACATATAATAATAATAATAATGTAGGTACATATTATAAAAATTTATATACGTAGTAAACAGCATAATAAAACATACATTTTAAATTTGATACATACAGGGCGATGCAACTAAGTAAGCGGAAATATGCAAATATTGCAACAGACAGGGTCGCCGTTAGTTATAAAAACAATAAACTACTAAATGTTTCTCAAAATTCTCCATTAAAAGTTTTGTCTTCTATCGTTATATAAAAATTTATAAATTGAGAAACTCCTTTCCACATCGACTGATGTAATAGGGGCGTTTTTAAAATTATTTAGTAGCATAGGATCTAAATCAATGGAATCAGTAAAATCCCCCTTTAAAACATTAGCTACTTGGCTGACAAATTGAAACCCACTATTTTTATCCATAACATTGCGAAATTTTTGAAAAATTTTGCTCTCAATTTTACCTGCGACATTGTCAGAAGCAACCTCACTTTGTTTTATTAGTTGAACACTTCGGGTTAATGGCAAATTAGATTCCTCCATTTGAGTTATGGTTTTAGAAACAAAGCTATAATTTGTTTTATCTCTTTGTTTTTGAATAATCGTTTAAGTTCTGTAAGGGATTGGGAAGATTCGTCTGATAATTCTGCAATTAGACCATCTAGTTGACAGAAGTTGTCGCAATAAAAAAATGTTGCTTCCAACCAAGTGCCCCATCTTGTAATAACAGGCTGATGTGGAAGAGGAGTGTTTGGTAGTTTTTTTTTGTAGAACTGAATCCTTAAAGACGCTTTAAGGAAGATTTTCTTCATGTTAGAAATTAAGCTATTCACAAGCGGAAAATGATTCCTAATTTCCTCAGCAACCCTATTTGAAGCATGAGCGAGACATGTTACATGTATGTATTAAGTTTGGATAAAAAATTTTCAAATTTTGCCCGGCCTTTATCATGTACGGTGCTGCATCTGACAAAATAAGCAAAAAAGTATCTCCTGGAACAGGCGTAGGAAAAAAAACTTGGATAGTTCCTCTTGAAGAAATCTGGCCACTGTCAATGCATTTGTTTTTTCTAACTGTTTGGAAGCAATCAGATAAGCAAATATCGTCGCTAAAAACTCCAATCAATAAATGCGCAATATACCGTCCTCTTGAATCGGTGGTTTCAACAATACATATGTAAAAATGTTCCTTACGAATTTTACCTTTAATTTCCTCAATTACCTGTGAATACAAGGAGCTTACGTCGTTTCTCCGTATTGTTGTTTCACCTGGGATATTAAATTTGCAATACTTCTGGAGGAAGGAAGTAAAGTTTTGATTACGTAGCTTCGATAACGGAATGTTTGATGTCATCATTGCACGGCATAGATCTCGGTTAAAGATGTTGTTTATTTAGCTCTTTATTTTTGTACGTTGGTTGGAAACATTGCATTAATGTGTGTTGTGGCCTATCTCCAGGTTTCGTCTTACTCAATTTGGCAATATAGCCACGTGTTGCTCTATTTGAAATTTTTTATCGCATGGTATCTGCAATAAAAAAAAGGAAATTTAATTAAAATCCCAAGGAAAAAATTCGTTAAATAGAAATTTCGTTAAATAGGAAACTAGGTGCTAAAGGCAGGCAAAAAATTAAAATTCTGTTTTGTACCTTTTTTATTAGATTACCTAGAAATACATACGTTTACGTATGTATTTCTGTTTCGTGGTTTCGTTAAATAGAAATTTTGTTCGTTAAATAGAACAAAAATAACTTAAATAACATTGAAAATAGCATCGATGGCAAAATCCTGACAAAAATTTCGTTATGTTTAAATATTAAACGAAAATGAAATACCCTGTATATTCAATAGGTATTCAAAAATTATACTTACAATTTTAACGCATGCAGAACCGTAGATTTTTCCCATATCTATTCTTAGTTCTTTGTATGGTTTAATCCATACTGACACACTAAGTTGGGAATGCGGAATCTTTGGCACAATGATACTACTCAGTATATATCACCACTACACCAAACACTTTATTTTTGCACTCGACGCGCGTTTCCCTAACCATGTTAGCTTCATCAGGAGCGATGATTGACTGGCTTTGGGCATTTCACTGTAGTAAAATACTACTCACAAGATAAAAAGCACAAATCGACGTAACCACTTTAAAAGCACAACCAAAAATGAAATCTAATAAATTAATAATACAAGTATGCTCTGATGGCCGTCTGGGGTTTACTGACTGGTTTTTACTGACCATAAAATAATAAAATTTATTTGGGGAAAACCACCGGCGCCGCGGCGGCGGCCTAAACATTGACCCTTATTCCGAAAAAATGAATGAAAACGCCTGCCAAAGACCTACATTATTATAAATTCCTTCAAACATGCACATACAGTCCCTGGCCAAATTATTAGACGCACTGTATTTTTTTTAGTAATTTTATGTTTCTTAAGAGTTTTTATGTAATAATGGTATATTTAAACTACAATATTATTGATTTTTATTTAAAAGAATTGTTGTAGACTACATATTTGTATTTATTTTTAACATATGGCAACACTGTGTTGACAAAGTGATACATGAACGTAATGAAGTACAAACCTGTATCAGTCGCGATCGGAATCGAGTCAGGTACGGACGTGTTTCTGTGGCTTTATGGACTGTGATTGTTTGTTTAACAGTTTTATACTACTCAGTTATTAGTTTATTTTGTATGCAGTGTTTTAAAAAAGTAATTGGACTATTTTCATTATGGGTAGAAAAGGCAATCTTTCACCACGTAAAAAAGCTGAAGTGAAGGCCCTTGTGATTGAGAAAACATTTACAAACCGAGAAATATCACAAAGATTGGAGGTTTCTGAAGCTAGTGTACGACGCATAAAAAAAAAAATTGAGTCAGGGAAGGAATTAAGCCCGAAAAGAAAGAAAAAGATGCGGTAGAAAACCAATTTTCACTCCACGGTCAGAGAGATGTTTGAAGAAAACTTGTGTAGAAAACAGATTTGCTACCACAAAGGTAATAAAATCACAATTCCAGGATGCTAGCGTAAATGCTTCTGAGCGCACTGTTCGAAGAAAATTGAAAGAATTAGATTTTAAGGCCTGTCGCCCCGCCAGGAAGCCCAAGTTAACAGCTGCAATGAAAGCAAAGCGCCTGAAGTGGGCCAAACAATGGCAAGACAAAGATGTGGACTTCTGGAGATCGGTAAGATACAGAAATTTAATCAATAATTGATACATTATTATCATTTTCAGTTAAATAAAGCAAATAAACATGGAAGTTTATATATTTTTCCTATTTTTGACAGGTCTGGTTCAGTGACGAAAGCACATTCGAAATTTTGCAGAATAAAGCTCAGTATGTGCGTCGTCGTCATGGAGAAAAGTTTCATCCTGATTGTGTCGTCCCGACGGTTAAACATCCCACCAAAGTGATGATTTGGTCAGTCATCAGCGGCAAGGGCACTGGACGTCTGTACGTCGTCAAAGGAATAATGAGGCAAGATCAGTACAAAGAAGTATTACAAAATCGGTTGATTCCGCAGCTCAGAGAATGGTTTCCAAATGGGGAACCATTCACTTTCATGCAAGATGGAGCTCCCTGCCACACTGCTCGGTCTGTTAAAGCTTTTTTGGCAGGAAAAAATATCCCTCTGTTGGATTGGCCCAGGTATGAACCCCATTGAAAATGTGTGGGAGCTGATGAAAAGAGAAGTGGCTAAAGATGTGATTACCAACAAAAACCCAGCTCCTAGAAAAGATTATTCATGTGTGGAATCATCATCCTCAAATGCAGGAGACAGTACAATCTTGCATTGATAGCATGCCGCGCAGAATTAAAGCTTTGATAGCGGCTAAAGGTGGCTCAACTAAATATTGACTTTTACTAACATTAATTTCACTTTTCTTTAAAACTTAATAAACATATGCTTTTCTAAATTAATGCCGTTTTATTTATGTCAAATAAATAGGTAATTGATTGGATAATATAAAAATAAAAAACCGGTCAAGTGCAAGTTGAACTTGCACAATTAGTGTTCCGTACGTTAATTGTTTTTAAAATAAAAATTTTTGTTAGGGTGGTATAAGTGATTTCACAAAACACACCCCAAATGAGTTTTCAACAAAGTTTGTTTCCAATCTTTACTGAAAACTGGTGACCTTGAAATTTGTTTTTTTTTTATATACCAAATAAATTATTAAAGGTAATGCACTCGTGATAATTTTCTGAATATTCCAGAATTTTTTCAAAATTTTTTGATCAGTACTTTTCGAGATAAGGTGGGGGGACAGCGATTTTTTAAAAGTAATACGAAGAAAAGGGTGCGCAAGTATTACATTATATATATATTTTTTTACTCGTGTTTTCACAAGCTTTCATTTGACACCACATTTGATGACCTAGTAAAAAAAATTTTTTTTTTTCACTTCCGATTTCACCCCTCAAAACGAAAACCCTTAAGTCAAAATTTATGTAACGGTGGTATAAAATGATCAGTGACTTCACAAAACACATCTCAAATGAGTTTTCAACAAAGTTTGTTTCCAATCTTTACTGAAATCTGATGACCTTGAAATTTTTGTTTTTTTTGTATACCATATAAATTATTAAAGGTAAGGCACTCGTGATAATTTTCGGTCAATCTACACCCCGTGGAGAATATTCCAGAATTTTTTCGAAATTTTTTGATAAGTACTTTTCGAGATAAGGCCCGGGACAGCGATTTTTCGCGAATTTTTAAAAATAATACAAAGAAAAGTGTGCGCTATATATATATTTTTTACTCGTGTTTTCACAAGCTTTCATTTGACACCACACTCGATGGCCTAGTAAAAAAATTTTTTTTTCACTTCCGACTTCACCCCCCAAAACTAACCCCTTAAGTCAAAATTTAATTCTCAAAACTACATGGCTCTGATGAGGCCATCAATTCTTATATTATTACCAAATTTCATCTTTCTATGTCAAATGGTTTCGGAGAAAATTGGGTGTGACAGACAGACAGACAAACAGACAGACAGACAGACAGACACCGAAGTGATCTTATAAGTGTTCCGTACGGAACACTAAAAAACAAATCAATTTAAAATAATAAAACGGTACAATATCACTCGGTAATTAATATTTTACATGAAATCTTGCAGTGCGTCTAATAATTTGGCCAGGGACTGTATGCTATTTTTAAAGCATTTATGCAAATATTTAGAAAAATGCATATAATATGCAAAATATGCAATATATGCGCTTTGCATATTTGGTGTCCTTAGTGATGATCTTAAATAGTTGCTTAAATTTTCGTTCCTACTTATTATGGATTCCCATTAAGTAACGGCTAAGTCGGTGCAGTAACTTAAGATCATTCTTCTTTTTCACAACAGCGTTGAACCACATAAAATACGTTACTGTATAAAAAAAAATCGAATATTCCGAGAGTGTAACCATAAAGAAGATAACACCAAAAATACATCCCAAAAGTCTACTAAACGTAGCAAAGTTAAAAAACAATAAACCCAAAAGATCTGTGTTAGGAACTTCAGATATTTATCAAAATGGTCTAAAGACGCCAGGTTACAACCATGGGAAAGAACGTGCATCCGGTTATCCTGCACACCATCGCAAAACATTCATTGATATTCCGGTGGCGCACAATGAAATACTCGAGAAATGTCATTTTCGTGGATGTTTTACGACTGATAGAGTGAAATTTAGTGGATTAAATTCTTCTAAATTTTTAAAAATGGAATCAGAGTGATTTTAAAAGATTAAACTTTATTTTAAATTCACACTTTACATAGTTTTTAAATGTCGTACTAAATCAGTAACGTGTCTATCATAGACATAACACGTAGGCTGAAAAGTTTTTGGTCTGACACATAGATGTCGCCCTTTACAAAAATCCATATGATTTTTAGAGCGCAGGTAATTTCCACACCACTAATCCGTTTATGACCTAGACATATTTAAGGGATTGTAATTGCAGAAGTAAATTCCACACCGAGTACTTTCAGGTAGAGGATGAGGGTTGATAAATGGGTGGTGGTACGCACCGGCCTGTTCAATTCAATCATTATTAAACCCTTCTACATATCAGTTTAGTACATACGTGGGTAAATCAAATATAAACGGTAATTTTTTTTTATACGTTTATTAAATAACCTTATACACAAATCATTGATTTAACATTTTTCAATATAGTCTCCTGCGTGATCTACACACTTTTGCCACCAATTTGGAAGTTTCCGGATTCCCTGGTCATAAAAGGTTTGAGGGCGGGTTGTAAGCCAATTGCGCACGTGACTTCTTCATTGCTTCCAAATCGCTGTCCTCCCAGTGATTCTTTCATAGGTGCAAACAAAAAATAGTCACAGGGGGATAAGTCAGGGCTATAAGGAGGTTGCTCGAGGGTTTTCCAGCCCATTTCTTCTAGTGTATCCCTTGTCAAAGCCGCAGTGTGAGGCCTGGCGTTGTTCTGGAGGAGAATGACATCTCTGATGGGCATGTTCCGTCTTTTCTTTCGATAGGCGGCTTTTGCCAACCGTAACAACTGGCAGTAGTAAGCCGCATTCACTTTACGTTGATCGTGCAGGAAATCGATCAGTAAAATTCCCCTAGAGTCAAAAAAAATCGTTGCAAGGACTTTTCCAGCAGAGAGACGAATTTAGGCCTTCACTGGGGAACATTCATTCTTTCTTCGCCACTCCTTACTTGCCATTTTGGACTCGGGAGTGTTAGTGATGTACCCACGTCTCATCACATGTCACTATGCGCTTTAAAAAAGGCCTCCCCTTCTTGCTGAAATCGATTCAGAAGCCTTTCAGCGATCTCCGACTTGACCTGTTTTTGGTTTCCAGTCAACAACCTTGGAACCCATCGAGCAGTAATTTTTCTGAAACCGAGTCGATCAGTAATTATAGATTGAACACTTCCATAGCTGATACCCACTTCTGAGGAAATTTCTTCAACGGTTAATCGACGATCACCTTCGATAAGGTGTCTAATGTCACGGATGTTGTCATCTGTAAGGCTTGACCTAGGGCGTCGATCATGAATTTCGTTTTCAACCCGTTCTCGTCCGCCCTTAAATTCTCTCGCCCACGTGTACAGATTCTGAGACAGTGTACTGTCCCCAAACTGTGCCTTCAAACGGGTTAAAATTTCTGACGGTTTAACGCCTTCATTGGTTAAAAATTTGATGATAATACGTTGCGCAACAGACGAAGGTACCTCTTGCTCGGTCATGGCTGTACTGACAACAAAGACGAGTTGGCGCGCGCACCCATCCGGTTCCCCCACTCCTCACAAACCAAACATCTACGCCACACAACATCATCTAGCTAAGAACTGCATTCTAAGAAGAATAGAGAAATTACCGTTTATATTTGATTTACCCACGTATTATTAATTTGTGATTATTACTTGGTTGTGCGTGTATTTTTTAAAGTGTTGCTGATATGGAAGCAAAGTTAATAAAAAGTAATCGAGGAAAGGAAATGTTATGTGTGAATTACTACACTTACTTTCGACAAAAGGTGCTAAAATGTGGAGAACATTTTGGAGATGTTCAAAAAAAGATTGCAAATCAAAAGTCTTCACCGTTGGGCCCGAGAATTTAGTTATCAGAAGTGAAGGACTCCATACACACGAAGCCGACACCAAGAAGCTGAATCGGCAAATAATTAGTAATTCCTGCAAAAGAAAAGCCGGAGAGCATATGAGTGAAAGGCCATCTAAAATTATCCGACAAGAACTACAAAACACGCTGCCTGAAACAGTAACAGAAAAAAGATGTCGAATATATTAGAAAAACACATTTATAAACCATAGACGAAAATTTTTGCCAGGACGTAATCCAAGAAGTGCTGAGGAGGTGCATAGTGTTTTAGAGACATTTGAAATCAAAACTAGCAAGGGTGAGAATTTTCTATATATCAATGAACTCGAAAGTGGCATTATTGTTTTTTCTTGCACTACAAATGTCAATATGTTGTGTAAAATATCCAATATATATATATATATATATTATATATATATATATATATATATATATATATATATATATATATGGACGGCACCTTTTCATACTGCACTAAATATTTTACACAGTTATTTACAGTGCATGGTTTTGCAAACGGTCATTACATTCCATTATTATTTTGCTTATTGCGTGCTAAGAGAGCTGAAACATACAAAAACCTCTTCACATTATTAAAATGTAAGATTTATTCAACATATACACTGTATTTCAATCCAGAGAAAATTTACTATTTGATTCGAAAAATCTATTCATAAGGCAGTATCTGAAGTTTGGCCAAATGCTAAAGTGTTAGGATGTAGATTTCATTTACACCAATCTTGGTTTGGCAAAGATACAGAAAATCTAGGTCTAGCTAAATAATATTGCGACAAAAATTTTGAAATTGGTCGTTGGTTAAAGTATTGTTTCGGCTTGTCCTATTTAGCACCCGAAGAATTAGGTGACAGTTTTGCATACGATTTATATTCTATAAAACCTGAGGATGAACGTTTAAATAAATTTTGTGATTACCTACTAGAAACGTATATAGAGGAAGGAGCCGATTTTCCAGTTGAAATATGGGCAGAATCGAATCCATCTTTAACTCGAAAGACTAATTGTTGTGAGTCCTTCCATTCCCATCTAAATAATTCTTTTTATTCTACACATCCGTCTCTGTATACTTTTATCAATAGGCTGAAAGAATTTCAGATTAACGTATAAAGTACAAAGTGTCGACGGGTCTAAAATAAGTAATAATCATAATAATCAAAAATTAAAACATTTAAAAAATCTTTATGATAGGACATATTAATCGTTTCGATTTTTTAAAATGTGTCTCCTATTTTTCTCAACCTGTTTTTGTAAATATTTATAAATAGATATGTATAGGTTTGTAGCATTACAGTCCCTGGCCAAATTATTAGACGCACTGTATTTTTTTTAGTAATTTTATGTTTCTTAAGAGTTTTTATGCAATAATGGTATATTTAAACTACAATATTATTGATTTTTATTTAAAAGAATTGTTGTAGACTACATATTTGTATTTATTTTTAACATATGGCAACACTGTGTTGACAAAGTGATACAATGAACGTAAACAAGTACAAACCTGTATCAGTCGCGATCGGAATCGAGTCAGGTACGGACGTGTTTCTGTGGCTTTATGGACTGTGATTGTTTGTTTTAACAGTTTTATACTACTCAGTTATTAGTTTATTTTGTATGCAGTGTTTTAAAAAAGTAATTGGACTATTTTCATTATGGGTAGAAAAGGCGATCTTTCACCACGTAAAAAAGCTGAAGTGAAGGCCTTGTGATGCGAAAACATTTTACAAACCGAGAAATATCACGAAGATTGGAGGTTTCTGAAGCTAGTGTACGACGCATAAAAAAGAAAATTGAGTCAGGGAAGGAATTAAGCCCGAAAAGAAAGAAAAGATGCGGTAGAAAACCAATTTTCACTCCACGGTAAGAGAGATGTTTGAAGAAAATTTGTGTAGAAAAGAGATTTGCTACCACAAAGGTAATAAAATCACAACTCCACGATGCTAGCGTAAATGCTTCTGAGCGTACTGTTCGAAGAAATTGAAAGAATTAGATTTTAAGGCCTGTCGCCCCGACAAGAAGCCCAAGTTAACAGCTGCAATGAAAGCAAAGCCCCTGAAGTGGGCCAAACAATGGCAAGACAAAGATGTGGACTTCTGGAGATCGGTAAGATACAGCAATTTAATCAATAATTGATACATTATTATCATTTTCAGCTAAATAAAGCAAATAAACATGGAAGTTTATATATTTTTCCTATTTTTGACAGGTCTGCTTCAGTGACGAAAGCACATTCGAAATTTTTGCAGAATAAAGCTCAGTATGTGCGTCGTCGTCATGGAGAAAAGTTTCATCCTGACTGTGTCGTCCCGACGGTTAAAACATCCCACCAAAGTGATGATTTGGTCAGTCATCAGCGGCAAGGGCACTGGACGTCTGTACGTCGTCAAAGGAATAATGAGGCAAGATCAGTACAAAGAAGTATTACAAAATCGGTTTGATTCCGCAGTTCAGAGAATGGTTTCAAAATGGGGGAACCATTCACTTTCATGCAAGATGGAGCTCCCTGCCACACTGCTCGGTCTGTTAAAGCTTTTTTGGCAGAAAAAAATATCCCTCTGTTGGATTGGCCGGGTATGAACCCCATTGAAAATGTGTGGGAGCTGATGAAAAGAGAAGTGGCTAAAGATGTGATTACCAACAAAACCCAGCTCCTAGAAAAGATTATTCATGTATGGAATCATCATCCTCAAATGCAGGAGACAGTACAATCTTGCATTTATAGCATGCCGCGCAGAATTAAAGCTTTGATAGCGGCTAAAGCTGGCTCAACTAAATATTGACTTTTACTAACATTAATTTCCACTTTTTTTAAAACTTAATAAACTTATGCTTTTCTAAATTAATGCTGTTTTATTTATGTCAAATAAATAGGTAATTGATTGGATAATATAAAAATAAAAAACAAATTAATTTAAAATAATAAAACGGTTACAATTTATCACCTCGGTAATTAATATTTTACATGAAATCTTGCAGTGCGTCTAATAATTTGGCCAGGGACTGTATCTAGTATATGTCAGGAAATTTGTCCAATTGTATTTTATGTATTTAGCAAAAACTTCATGTTTTATCAATATTATTCTACTATGAAATAAAAACATATATTTTTGCAAATATCTAAAATTTTCAATAAAAACTGATTTAAAAGAAATTCGTCAATTTTGTTTAGATGAATAAAGCATAATTATATTTGCTTGGTGTGGAAATTACCTGTAAGATTTAACCACCCTTATAAGGTTAGTGTGGAATTTACCTGTTGTATTAAGGGCGCAGGTAGTCTTGGTGTGAAATTACTAACGCCGGATTTTTAGGACGTACCAACCTTCAACGTTTCGACGATTTTTTTTTAATGGGAAAAAATACCATTCAAGCAAAGCAATGGCTTTGATAATTGTTACGGGGACTCTGCCCCCTGGAGAATCATTCATCATTTACTAGTATGCTGAATTTAAACGCGGTCGTACAGACATAAATGATGCTGAACGCTCTGGACGCCCAAATGAGATGGTTACACCGGAAAACATAAAAAAAAACACAAAATTGTTTTGGATGAACGTAAAAGTGAAATTGCGTGAGATAGCTGACACCCTAAAGATATCAAAAGAACGTGTTGGTCATATTTTGCATGAACATTTGGGTATGAGAAAGCTCTGTTCGAAATGGGTACCGCGTTTGCTCACAGTGGACCAAAAACAACAATGTGTTGATGATGCTGAGCGCTCTTTGGACCTTTTTAAGCGTAATAAAAATGATTTTTTTCATGCGATATGTGACATTGGATAAAACATGAATCCACCACTACACGCCGGAATCAAATCGGCAGTCAGCTGAGTGAAAGCCGTCCGAAAGCGACCAAACACACAACAGTCGGTTGGGAAGGTTTTTGCCTCTGGGATGCGCATGGAAATAATTTTCATTGACTATGCTGAGAAGGAAAAAAAAAACCATCAGTAGCGAATATTATATAGAGTTGTTGGTGCATTTGAAGGCAAAAATTGGGAAGAAATGGCCTCAAATGAACAAGAAAAAGGTGCTTTTTCATGAAGACAATGCACCGTGTCACAAATAAATGGTTACGATGGCAAAAATTTACATGACTTGAAGTTGAATGCTCGCAGGAAAGACATTTGGCTCTAATAAAGAAGTTATCGTCGAAACTGTAGCCTATTTTAAAGGCAAAGACAAATCCTTCTACAAGAAAGGTATAGAAATATTAGAAAGCATTGGACTGATTGTATTCTCCTTGAAGGAGACTATGTTGATGAATAAAAAGTCGAATTTTGCAAAAAAAAAAATATATTTTTAAGTAGCTAGACCAAAAACTTTTGAGCCTACGTGTTACATTATGGGAGACTGTAGGGTAGGAATCCCCCAATAATATCCACAGCACTAAGTTAGCCGTTACTTAATGGAGATCCATAATCCCCGTCCCTAGTAGGACGAAATTAACTATTTAAGATCACCACTTTATGTTTATTATATTAGAGCTGACAATTGTTTCGACACACTGGAGCAAGATGTAAATTAACTATAAAGTATGTTACAAAATTTATATAAGTTACCTGGTTATCAGGGCTAAATTAATTAAAAATATTCACCATAATACCTAAAACAAGTTTAATAAAGGACACCCACCCCCATCCAATTCATCGTTGAGTAATATATCTGAGGATTTTTTCTGGTTAATCCCTACCTGCTCTAAACAATTCAATACTTTCCCTTTCTTGTCATTGTGCAATATTCTGAAATCTTCATTGAAAGTATAATTTTTCATCTTTTAAATATTTAGCATAGTGATATATGTTAGTTTTAGTGTTCCGTACGGAACACAACTTATAAGATCACTTCGGTGTCTGTCTGTCCGTCTGTCACATCCGATTTTTTCCGAAACTATTTGATATAGAAAGTTGAAATTTGACATTAATATTGGAATTGACGGCCTCATCAGAGCTATGTAGTTTTGAAAGTTAAATTTTGACATAAGGGACTAGTTCAGGTTAAAAATAATATGTAATACTAGCGCAAACTCTGCTTTATATTTTTAAAAATTGTGAAAAATCTCTGTCCTCCCCTTATCTCGGAAGTACCGATCAAGAAATTTTGAAAAAATTCTGGAATATTTTTCACGAAGTTTAAACGAAAATTTTTCGTGAGTGCATAACCTTTAATAATTTAAAAAATTATATAAAAAAACAACATTATGTTTTAATTTTCAATATATTTAAAGTCACTTGACAATTGTTTCACCGTACAATGGCTTCTTCAGAAGTAAATAAGAAAGAAATAATTTTATTATGAATTTCCAACAAGTATCGGCTAACACAATTAAAGATTTAATAATTTATCCGGTATATAAAAAAAATTTCAAGATCATCAGTTTTCAGTAAAGATTGGAAAAAAACTTTGTTGAAAAACTCATTTGGGGTATATTTTGTGAAGTCGTTGATCATTTTATAGCTCCGTAACATCATCAAAAATTTTGTTTTAAAAGCAATTAACGTACGGAACACTAATTGCGCAAGTTCGACTTGGCCTGTTATTCATTCTATAACTTTGTTTATGTTCCTTTATTGTTTTATAAAAACCTATATAGGACAAACTGGCAGATCTTTTTATAAAAGAATAAAGGAACAAAAACAAAGTTATAGAATGAAAAACAACTTATCTCACTACACTAAACATTTAACAGAGGAAAATCCCCTTTCAATGAAAAGAAAGGGAAATTATTGAATTGTTTAGAGCAGGTAGAGATTAACCAGAAAAAAGTATCAGATTTATTACCCAACGATCAATTGGATGGGGGGTGGTTCTTTTTATTAAACTTATTCTAGATATTACGATGAATATTGTTAATTAATTTAGCTTTTATAACCAAGTACCTTATATACATATTTGTAACATACTTTGTAGTTAATTTACATCTTGCTCTAGAAGAAGGCATAATGTGTCGAAACAATTGTCAGTTCTAATACAATAAGTGGTGATCTTAAATAGTTTTTTTTAAATTTTCGTTCCTAGTTAACAATATCCACATTTTGTTTATTTGTTTACGTCCTTTTCGATCAGTAGCAAAGATTATGAGGTTAGAGTTTTCACACCATTGACTATAGTTAAAATATTTTGAAGCAACAGTTCCGTTGCATCTTTGATCAGACTAAGAATTTTCGTTAGAAGAGCCTTTTTCAAAAAAGCATATAAAGCCTCTATGTCAGTCAAAATGACATCAGGAACATTTTTAGCATAATTAGATGGATTTTCAAAGCTTAAAGAAACCTTCAGCAAAGGGAGTATTTGAAAGGATTCTTTAAGTTCTTCAGTAGATCTGTCGTGTAAAATTTGGCGTAGTTTGGGTCTGTCTTTGTATAACATGCGATACTAAAACGAGATCTTAAAGAAATAGGTGTAAATCTCTAGATCAGGGGTAAAGAAGAGATTAAGAATAATAGAGAACTTTCCGTCACAATCAGAAATTCATGTTGGTTCGTCGATAAACTAACCAAGGCCGTAACTAATTGCTAAGGACTCATCTTTACAGCCTCCACCCTCGATAGTAGTAGCTAGTTGATATTATGGACCTTAAAGACTTCTAGAATGGTTATTGCGATTTGTTGATTTGCTATATTCAACCACATAACGTCAAAATTCTTAGGTTCTAGAAGTTTTTTTTCTCGCAAGCAGAAATTACGTTTGAGCTGGCAATAAAACTCATCCAGGATAAAGAAAGTTAACTGTCTTACTTTATGAATTGACTTTAGTTTCGCAAAGGGCGTATATTTGGGGTTTATTTGTTTGCAGGTGTCGATGTACTGAATTAATTGTCTCGTTTAAGCTTCGTATGTTGCAAACATTTACTTTAAAATTTTAATCTCCGCATGATGATGCCCCAGAACTAGCCTTTAGTATGGTAGTTAGGAGTCATCAAACTACACCTACAAAAGAGTCGTATCGCAAAATAAATGACGGTACGAATTACGCAGTGGACTGGCAAGAGATTAAATTATTTATTTTTAACAATATGATATTTGCATCGTAATATTTGCCCTACTAAAACAATGACGCAAACCAACTAAAATCCGCATTTAAATATAACTCCGCAGATAAGTTATTAAAGCTATGCACAGATGTTTAATAAGGGCGCAACCAAAGTGGATGAGGGTCGATCCTTTTGGTTTGATTATTAATTTGCGTGGCTTTTGTGGGATTCACAAAAGATATTCGGCAGATTATAACGCCCCCTTCGGTTGTTTTCACTTTAGGCATTCAAAGGAGAATGCCGAATATTGGTTTTCGCTTTGAAGTGTTTTGGTCTTTTGTTGAAAGATAAATCATTTAATCTAATGTTACGTTATTAAATAATCGAGACATTTATTATTATATGCTGACAATTGTGAGGAATGTGACCAAATATTATTGTAAGGGTGTTATTCATACTGAAGTAGGCAATATGATAATATATGTATGTATGTATATACACATACATACATATATATATATATATATATATATATATATATATATATATATATATATATACATATATATATACATATATATATATATATATATATATATATATATATATATATATATATATATATATATATATATATATAATACATATATATACATATATATTTATATATATATATATATAATATATATATATATATATATATATATATATATATATATATATATTATATCTATAATATATATAAAATGCAACGTCTCTCTGTCTGTCTGTCTGTCTGTCTGTCTGTCTGTCCGTTAGTGACCTTATCACTGGAGAACCACTATCCGATTTACGTACTTTTTTTTTTTAAAACATACATATGTTCTCTGGCCAGGTTATAGGCTATATTTTATTACGATAGGTCGCATAAGGAATGAGCAAGCAGTGACGATAATAGTGAATGAAGTCGGAAAAAGAAAAAAGTTTATCGCTAGCGCGTTCCGTTGCAATACACAGTCTAAACCATTAAATATGGAACACTATTATGTAGTAGAGAATATCTAGAATCTATAATATATATAAAATGCAATGTCTCTCTGTCTGTCTGTCTGTCCACTGGTGCGTTTATCACGCGAGAACCACTTATCCGATTTACGTCTTTTTTTAAATTCATACATATATTCTTTGGCCAGGTTATATAATAATAATAATAATCTATACCTATAATATAAACAAATTGCAACCTCTCTCTGTCTGTCTGTCTGTCCGTTAGTGCGTTTATCCCTCGAGAACCACTTATCCGATTTACGTGATTGTTTTAAATTTCGTACATATGTTCTCTGACCAGGTTTTAGATATATATTTTTTTACATCTATAATATATATAAAATGCAACGTCTCTCTGTCTGTCTGTCTGTCTGTCCGTTAGTGCGCCTATCACTGAAAAAACCGCCTATCCGATTTACGTACTTTTTTTTTAAAACATACATATGTTCTCTGGCCAGGTTACAGGCTATATTTTATTACGATAGGTACCATAAAGAATGAGCAGTGACGTAAAAATAGTGAATGATGTCGCAAATAAGTTTGCCGTTAGCGCGTGCCTTTGCAATACACAGCCTAAACCATTAAATATGGAACAATATTATGTATCTGTATATGTATAATCTATAATTATATAAAATGCAATGTCTCTCTGTCTGTCTGTCTGTCCATTAGTGCGTGTATCACGCAGGAAACCACTTATCAGATTTACCTGTCTTTTTTTAAATTCATGCATATATTCTTTGGCCAGGTTATATAATAATAAAAAATAATCTATATCTATAATATATATAAAATGCAATGTTTGTCTGTCTGGGGGGGGGGGGGGGGGGGGGGGGGGCTGTCTGTCTGTCCGTTAATGCGCTTATCCCTCGAGAACCACTTATCCGTGTTTTAAATTCATACATATGTTCTCTGACCAGGTTATAGGTATATATTTTATTACATCTATAATATATATAAAATGCAACGTATTTCTGTCTGTCTGCCCGTTAGTGCGCTTATCACTGGAGAATCACTTATCCGATTTTCGTACTTTTTTTTTTTAAACATACATAATCTTCTCCGGCAGGTTATAGGCTATATTTTATTACGATAGGTAGCATAAGGAATGAGCAGTGACAATAATAGTAAATGAAGTCGGACACAAGTTTGCCGCTAGCGCGTTCTCTTGCAATACACAGTCCAAAACCATTAAATATGGAACAATATTATGTAGCAGAGAATATCTATAATATATATAAAATGCAATGTCTCTCTGTCCGTCTGTCTGTCTGTCTGTCCGTCCGTTAGTGTGCTTATCACTGCAGAACTACTTATCCGATTTACGTGTTTTTTTTAACCATACGTATGTTCTCTGGCCAGGTTATAGGCTACATTTTATTAGGTGACATAAGGAATAAGCAGTGACGATAATAGTGAATTAAGTCGGAGAAAAGTTTGCCGCTAGCGCGTTCTCTTACAATACACTCCCTAAAGCATTAAATATGGAACACTATCATGTAGCAAAGAATACAATATATATAAAATGCAACGTCTCTCTGTCTGTCTGTCTGTCCGTTAGTGCGCTTATCACTCGAGAACCACTTATCCGATTTACGTGTTTTTATAAATTTATACATATGTTCTATATAATTCCATGTAAGCCTAGATAATGGGAGATAAGGTGAGATAATTAGAGATAAGGAAAAAAAAAGTCGAGATAAGCCTCGATAATGGGAGATAAGGTGAGATAATGGGAGATAAGTATAAATAATGGGAGATAAGGAGAATATAATGGGAGGGATAAGCAGAGATAAGTCTAAATAAATGTGGAAGTTATGGTGAAAGATAATGGGAGATAAGGGGAAATAATGGGAGATAAGGAGAAATAATGGGGAGATAAGTCGAGATAAGCTAGATAATGGGAAATAAGGTGAGATAAGGAGAAATAATGGGAGATGAGCAGAGACAAGCCTAGATAATGGAAATTATGTAGAGATAATGGGAAAATAAGGAGAAATATTGGAGATAATGGAGAAATAATGGGAGATATTTTTATTACGTTGGGTAACATAAGGAATAAGCATGACGATAGTAGTGAATCAAGTCCACGCGAGCGGAGCCGCGGGCCCGGCTAGTATATATATATATATGATATATATATATATATATAAGTATAATATATTATATATATATATATATATATATAGTATATATATATATATATATGTGTATATATATTACAATAGAGGTTTTCAATGGATGGTGGAATGTAATACACTAAAATTCCGGTTTCAATCCATTCGTCTAACAATGAATTTGCACGACGTTTCGCAAAATCTCATTTGGTATTTTCAAGTGCTCCCGCTGCTGCTGCTGCTA
>CM032447.1:2575003-2815514 GCA_019049505.1 Pachyrhynchus sulphureomaculatus | reverse complement strand
ACATTGCATTTTATATATTATAGATTATAGATATTTCTCTGCTACATAATATTGTTCCATATTTAATGGGTTTAGGCTGTGTATTGCAAGGGAAGCGCCAAACTTTTTTCTGACTTCAACCTTCACTATTTACGTCACTGCTTATTCTTATGCTACTTATCGTAATAAAATATAGCTATAACCTGGCCAAAGAAACATATGTATGTTTAAAAAAAAAAGTACGTACAACGGCATAAAGTGGTTCTCCAGTGATAAGCGCACTAACGGGAACAGACAGACAGATAGAACGACAGACAGATAGACAGCAGACAGACAGAGAGCCGTCCCCTTGTATTATTTTATATCTATTATAGATTATCTATTATATATATATTATATATATATATAGTATAATATATATATATATATATATAGGTATATAGGTATATATGTATATATTAATATAGACATATACATATATATATATATATATCTATATATATATATATATATATATATAATATATTATACATATATATATATATATATATTATATATATATATATATATATATATAATATAGGTATAGTATTCCGGTACTATGGAAACTCTAATATACTGAAATAGCTGGTTTCCAGGCAGCACTGTTTGTTCTGACGGTGAAATGAAAATTACTTTACCGATGCCTATTTTTTTATTGCAATCAGTTGACTATTTTATTATTTTCATGCCTCAAATAAAGTAACACAAACAACGTCTCTCTTTCTAAACAACTAAAAACATGCGAGTAAAATACTGCACTAAACCCAACACATAAGGTTCAGAATTTCACCTCAAGAAAATATCATGTTTTGGTTTAATTAAACATACTGTTACAAAAAGTATTTGTTACTAAACTTCAGCCCCAACAACAAACGTAAACGTGATATCTTTGACATTTTCTCTACTGGATGCCAGGGTGTCTATCGTTCTCTCTTCAATTTCAGAGAAAATGTATTAAGTAAGCCTACATCCAGCATTGGACAGAACTAGGTTTACATTGATAATAAAATTTATTAAATTTTTTAGATAATTTCGTGTACCAAAGTAGATAGCGGAATTTTCGTATAGGAAAATCTGTATAATCACCAAATCATAATCTATTGCTTATAACTGGAAAACTTAATATTTTAGACATCATCAAAATTTATTCTCCGACTTAATATATAAAAAGCTAGCACAAAGAGTTTGTATTACAAAAAAAAGTCCAGAAGTCAGCTTTTTTTGAACAGTGGTCGAATACACGAGAAAATAATATATAAATTTAAAATTCCACACTTGCGATCACATCAGCCACGATTACATAAAACCCTTTTTGTCGACAAAATGCACTTGATATGAAAATTCTGATTCTGAGCGACCGAGATGAACCGTTTTTGTGGGAGAGATTATCATCGAAATGACAAGGTTATACTTGTAGATCGTGTAGTATATCTGAAGTTTACACTGCTATTCCCAAATTATACTGTCAATGACAAACTAAAGTAGCTGATACATAAAATGTCTTTTGATATAGAAATAAGTTTTTTTTTAATTGTGTTAAGTTGGTTTATTTTTGAAAAGAAGTCCCTCATTAGGGAACTGCTGGGTACATATCGAAGGTTCGTCTTTAATTTCTACACCTGATGCTTATTGGCTTGTATAAATTAATATGAATTTAGAGAACACATAAAAATTACATTAAATAAGAACGAGGCTCGTTTTTAAGTAAGTACCGTTTTGAAATATGGCCTCTGTAGCGTTGCGGTCGCCGTTCAGCGCATGCACACTGAGTACCTGCATCTACTAGGTAGCCACAGGCGCCATTTCATTTGTTTCTGTCTAAAATGCAAATACCTCGGACCATTAAAAATCCCGCAAATTGTGAAATATGCACCGAAAAGGAAGTGGCCAAAAATTGATGGGTACATTAGTGAAATGTATGGTGAAGAAATGCTATGAGCGACAATTAATGTTCACACGTGCGTCATTGAACTCAAGATGGCATCACATCATATGGCAGAGGACAAACTTTATCTCCCCGTATAGCCCTGATCTAGGCGTCCCCAGTGATTATCATTTGTTCCTGCACTTGAAGAAATACTTTGGCAGTAGTCAGTGGGGCGACACCGACGATGACGCCAAAACGGTCGTGCTGCAGTGATTAGCAAACCAGCTGGCAGATTTCTATGAGGATGGAATACAGAAGCTAGCTTTGCGATACGAAAAGTGCCTTCATATAGGTGGAAATTATGTTGAAAAGCCGATTAATGTTTAATATCAAGACGGTACTTACTTCAAATGTGAGCCTCGTATATCAAATCTTCGCTTTAAAAGCGGTGCTTTAAATATTTGGCGAGTAGGCGAGTAGAGTGAATATTCGAAGGTAACCAAACCCAATCTTAATAAAAAAGATTAAGTATTCAATTGATTTTCCTAATCTGTTAGTACTTTTAGCAGTCAATGTTTCTCAGTTGAATTGTCGGCATAACAATTTGTTTCTGCTACCATCTCATCCATTGTTCCAACGCGATATCTTGTTAAATTTTCCCTTTTTACAATGTTTAATTGTGCGAACTTTTTGGTGATGAAAATTTAAACCTTTTTATGAGTTCTCTAGAAACTATTGTTACAGTTCAGGAGCTTGTTTATTAATTCTTATTCTAGAACTTTCCTTATTTTTTGGATAACTTTCAGATTAAATAAGAGTGAATATGACTATTATCAATTTTTAATAACTTTTATGTAAACTGATTACTTCAAGTAGAGATTATATTCTAAATCTAAGAGAAAATAAAAACCGGTCAAGTGCAAGTTGAACTTGCACAATTAGTGTTCCGTACGTTGATTGTTTTTAAAATAAAAATTTTTGTTAGGGTGGTATACCAAATGATCAGTGACTTCACAAAACACACCCCAAATGAGTTTTCAACAAGTTTGTTTCCAATCTTTACTGAAAACTGGTGACCTTTCAATTTTGTTTTTTTTTTATATACAAATAAATTACACAGGGGAACAGCTGTTTTGGTGTGTCGAGTTTTTTTGAGCTGATTCTATATCAATTTGATGTCCTGAATCTCAAATAACGTATTCAAATAACCTAGGAGCTCAAATTTTTAAGATATACATTTTAGAGAAATATAAGTTACATTATTGTAACTCAAATCCGTAAGTGTAGTAAAGAAAAGTAGATACGAAATTTTTATTTTAGTTATACAAAATACAATATTATGTCGTACTTACAAACAAAAAAAAACATTGAAGAAATGAAATAGTCACTCAACACTTGGAAAGCTTCTTTTCCGCGACATTCTTGAATGTTTTTTTAAAACAGTCCCTTTTTAAACTCCAGCAGTATCTGCCATCATGTGCATGTCTCATCTTCCTTGGTAGCAGTCCTCCATAACTTTAATATCTTGGTGAAATCTTTCACCTTGTTCCTCACTCATCGTCCTAAATTTTCTGGAAAAACCGTCTAAGTGGCTGTGTAAATAGTGTATTTTAATACTCATATTGCACCCTAAGGATTTTGAAACTATTAAGTATCTTGTTAACCATTTCAACATAGTTTTGAGCTTTATGTTTGCCTAGAAAATTTTCTACAACTGCAACAAATGATGTCCAAGCTTCTCGTTCAACTTGATTCATTGAATTTATGAAGGCAGGATCCTTAATTAATTGTCTTATTTGTGGGCCGTCAAATATCCCTGCTTTGAGTTTTTCTGTGCTCAACTGATGCATTTTTACCCCTATATATGCAAAACAAGACCCATTCTTATCAAGAGCCTTTACAAATTGCTTCATTAAGCCCAACTTTATATTGTAACGGAGGAAGTATGATTTTTTTCTCTTTCAACCAAAGCGTCGTTTAATGACATTCTTTTCCCCAACGTCCATGTTTTCTCTCTGAGGCCAATCTTTTTTCTAACCCAGTGGTGTGTTTTGTCCTACTATCCCAGAGGCACAAGAAACACGGATATTTCGTGTAACCACTTTGCTGCCCAAGAAGAAAGTTTACCATTTTTAAGTCTACACAAATCATCCATTGATGTTCGTAATACTTTATCTTCTGCAAGACCAAAGCTATGGTATTTATATTCTTCTTTCAGTTTCGTTGAGTGAGCTAGTGGTATTGAACCATATTTATTCCCATTATGTAGAAGGACACATTTTAAACTTCGCTTTGAACTGTCAATAAATAGGCGCCAATCATCTGGAATATATTCAGAAAGTCCCATTTCTTTCATGAGTCCCCTAATTTCGTGACAAAATACAAGATTGTCTTCTTGAGAAAAGATGGTAGCAGATCTTTTTCTCTTGTACGGTAAAAGGTAATTTTTTGGTTCCTTGTTCCAGTAAATTTTTGTCGTTCAACCTAGAAGCCAGTACTTCAGAAGCTTTTTTCAATAAATTGAGATCCCTGGTGAGATCATTTAATTCATTTTGATTGAAGCGTTGAGGAACTGATAACGTCCCCTCATAGTCACTGTTAGTTTCATTAGCATCAGAATCTTTTATTAGCATCGAAGAGCGATCAGAGGGAAAATATTCGTCATCAGAGATATGTGGTAGCTGATGAAATGTTGGAATCGGTATTTCATCTGAGTGCGGGATAGGGCGTATTGCCGAGTCTAAATTGGGATAAGTCCACTTACTGCGGTTATTTCGATTGATTCCATTAGTATTTACTAAACAGAAATAAACAATCATTGAAGTGGTTTTTTGGTTCTCTCCAAACCATTGGTACGCCGAATTTTAGACATTTTCTTTTCCCGGTAGTCCACTGCCGTAAATGCTCTGTACAAGTTTTTACATACGAGATGCGGGGCCCACGTTTTGTCCTGATAACCAAGCTTAACTCCAAAGTAATCCAAGATACGCAGCACAAAGTCAGTAATAGTTTGTCTGTTTTGTTGAATAATGTATTCTCCGCATATATAGCAAAACACATCAGGTTGATTTACACAACTTCTTCTTGAACTGGAACCTGAACTCATTTTAATTCTGTTCAATAACACAAAAACACTCTTTTTCTTTAACATAAAAATAACACGCCGAATTCGATCTTCTCTCATTAGTAAGAACGCACAAACTGACGAGACTTACCCGAGTTAGGTGATTAAAAGGGTCAGTTCAGGTACCTGATAGGCAGTGGTTCCACTATTTATAGATTTACCTGGAATTTACTCAATTACAGACTGACAATAAAAAACCATTGTACCTACATTAATGAATATATAATAATTTTAGAACTCTCATAAATGAATATACTGAATAAAAACCACATTGGTAGATAAGTTGATGTATCTAAAAAAGTAGAGCTGATAGAGAAAAACGGATTGCATGTATAGATTTAGCGTCCCAAATATAGTTAAAATTAGCTCTAAAATCCCAGGCACCAAAACAAAAATATTTTTTTTTTGTTGCCCTGTGTTTAATTTTCGTTCAATCTATACCCCGTGGAGAATATTCCAGAATTTTTTCAAAATTTTTTGATAAATACTTTTCGAGATAAGGTAGGGGAAAGCGATTTTTCGCGATTTTTTAAAAGTAGTACGAAGAGAAAAGTGTGCGCAAGTATTACATTATATATATTTATATATATATATATATATATATATATATATATATATATATATATATATTTTACTCGTGTTTTCACAAGCTTTCATTTGACACCACACTCGATGACCTAGTAAAATTTTTTTTTTTTCACTTCCGATTTCACCCCTCAAAACGAACCCCTTAAGTCAAAATTTATGTTACGGTGGTATAAAATGATCAGTAGTGACTTCACAAAACACACCCCAAATGAGTTTTCAACAAAGTTTGTTTCCAGTCTTTACTGAAATCTGATGGCCTTGAAATTTTTATTTTTTTTAAATACCAGATAAATTATTAAAGGTAATGCACTCGTGATAATTTTTGTTCAATCTACCCCCCGTGAAGAATATTCCAGGATTTTTTCAAAATTTTTTATTAAGTACTTTTCGAGATAAGGCGCGGGACAGCGATTTTCGCGATTTTTTGAAAATAATACAAAGAAAAGTGCGCGCAAAGTATTACATTATATATGTATTTTTTACTCGTGTTTTCACAACCTTTCATTTGACACCACACTCGACGACCTAGTAAAAAATTTTTTTTTTCACTTCCGATTTCACCCCCCAAAATTAACCCTTAAGTCAAAATTTAACTTTCAAAAACTACATGGCTCTGATAAGGCCATCAATTCCTATATTATTACCAAATTTCAAGTTTCTATGACAAATAGTTTCGGAGAAAATCGGGTATGGACAGACAGACAGAACACCGAAGTGATCTTATAAGTGTTCCGTACGGAAACACTAAAAATATGGAAATAAATATGTACCTACCTCGTTTCGAGGTAAGTGATATGCAATAAATTGGCAAGGTATAACTAACTAAATTTCATTGCTGCATACTTAAATTTCAACTGATATAAACCATAACCCAAACAGGCACTTACCTAATTGATTGCACTGATATACTGTCCTAATTCATCTATAAATCCTAAAAACTTCAATCAATTTAAAATTAGTTATTTGATTTATCAGACTAAAGGAACAGAATTTAATTATTTAACAAATATACAGACATTCAATACACGTGAGAGGAGAGAAGAAAACTTCGTATATTGGTGTATATTTTATTGTACTATCCACCAGGGCTCAGACGTCGTTAAAAAGTCCCCATCCACCCAGCCAGAAAAAAATTCATCATGTCCTAAAAACCAACACTGACAATCAAACTTTTAAAAATATTTTAAAAAGCAGACATTGAAACATTGAAACAAATGAGGAAGAGTGCGCTACATAATAAAATAAACTATTTATTTATTTTAACATGTAATGTAATGTCCCACATTTGAACCTTGATGACTGAATACCTCGTGGTTATTTAAAAAAAAAACCCTGTTCTAGACTACGCATATATATTTTAGCTCATAGAGGTGATATTCCTTCCTTCCTTAATAGCTACTGTTTCTCCACTGCAAGAGATAGGCCTCTTCAAATTGCTTCTAGTTGTCTCTATCCTGTGCAAGATGGAGCCATTCTACTGCCTGATATCAACTTGATATCATCGGTACATCTTTTCAATGGTCTTACGACATTTCGTTTGCTCTCCCAAGTAATTTTATTGTCCATCTACCATCATTCGTTCTAGCCACATACTCTGCCCATTGCCACTTTAATTTTGCCACTCTTTCACTGATATCTGTAATTCTTGTCGTTCGTCTGATAGCCTCGTAAACTAACACCTAACATCTGTATTTCCATGGCCCATTGAGTGCTTCGACGTCGACAAAGACTCTTTTTTGTAAGGGTCATGGTTTCCAGCCATACGTACGTACTGGAAGTATGCAGCTCTCGTACCTTTTTCTTTTTAAGGTCATGGGGATATGTCCGTTTTTTAGAATGAATCCCAGTTTTTGAAATGCAGTCCAGCTAAGACCAATTCGCCTTTGCTGATGATGCAATATTAAGAGTAGAAAATGAAGATGGTTTACAGCGATTAATACATCATTGCCAAACTACAGCAGAAACTTACAATATAATATTATCAGTGGAAAAAACAGAATCAATGGTTATAGCTCATTAGATGTAAATTAGCCGTGTATAACAAAACAGTAGCACAGAACATGCACTGCACATACCTGGTAGTACAGCTATCTAGCTCAAAAAATCTATATCAAGAAGTATTCAGTCAGGCAAATAAAGCATCGAAAATATTTAGCTGTTTGAGGGACTCAATATGGAAAAATGCCTACATGTCTACCGAAAACAGAACCGTGGTAAGATCGGTTCTAAACGTCGCTATATTTGAGATTATATTACAGCGCAAATTAATTTTTCTTCACAAAATTCGTTGCGGCATATGAAAGTACTACTCTTCCCCATCAAAATGTATTTGAAATTTTTCAGAAGTCTTATTTCTTCTCTGAGAAATTATCTTTCTAGTAGCAACATTGTTTATTTGTTATCATACATGATGTCCCATTTTAACGTACAAGACTTCTTAATTTATTTATATTAACTTTTAGTAAAAGAAGTTTCAGACAAAAGTTGAAGGGTTTTGAAGGGGCAATAAAATGATATAATTATGATGACCTTGAATGATCATTTTGAAGGTTATTTCAAGTTAACTTTGTGTTTTTTTAAATAGTAAACCCATATTTTTTAAGATAGCCTCATGTTTCTCTAGCAAAAATACGCAACTTTTGTTCCAAAAATTTTTTCTCGATAATAATTTAGACTTCAGAATTCCGACCCGTCATATTCTATCCGCCATTTTGAATTTCTTAAGGTTAGGGACAAACCATAAGTCGGTGGGGGTTAAACAGACAACACATTCGGATTCAGCATCTCTCGCCTGCCGGATCTACTTTTTTTTGGTATGGTTGTAACCACAAACATGGAGGGTGGACTGAGCTTTTCATATTCCGCTGTGAAGTAAATACGGACGCAAAAGTGTGAGAGAAATAAAGCGAATGTACGGGTACATTCGCCTTGGTTATTATGTTATTACAGGCCTGCAGAAAAGGGACAGGTATTGGCTGCACAGTCGCTTTATCTCTCTCTAGAGAGTGGTCAATTTTATAAGGCTAATGCGCAGTCCATCCTCCATGTCTATGGTTGCCTCATGAGAGTTACAGAAATGAAAACACTGCGCAGTATCAAAGGATGAAAAACCAGAAATACCACCAAAAAGATGGCACGAAAGCTGGATATCTACATCACAAGAGGCTTAAAAATAGAGAAACCCAGTCTTATAGGAGGAAGAAGAAGAGGAAAGGTGATCAGTTTAGTAGAACGTTATACGTGAGATGACGACACGATTATCCGATTAATATCTAGAAAATTGATGGGCAATGCTGGCCAGTGGTATGATAAAAACATTAAATATGATGTCAGTTGGAATGAAAAGAAACCCTCCATGATTCGGCAATTTCGTATATAAAAATCCCTTCGATTTTCTAAGTTAATTATAGAAGTTGCAATTTAGAAGGCTAAACCTGGACAAAATTTGGATGACTACTGTTTTCAAAAACTATCGAGATTGAGAGCATTCAATGTAGTCTCAATTTATAAATTTTATTCTTCCGGCAGTGTGTATCTAGAAAACATTTCAATTCTACCAGATTTAAGGAATAAGAAAAGTGCATTACAACTGAACTTTTTTTTTATGGGTCTAGCTCACGTGCTGCAGGGAAGTCCCTAAAGCGTTACAGGAGCACGTGTGCGGAAAAAAAAAAAAAGCGATTCACGTTGTTCTTGAATCGCTGTAAATTGTAGTCGGTGGGAAACACAGTCCTTGATAAGCCATTCCAAAGGGATTATGTTCTCCATATAAAAGATTGCTTGAAAAGCGTTGTACGAGGAGTAACAAGCTAAACCTCATACGGATGTGAAGTATCAGCGCGACGTGTACTTCTAACATGCACCGCTCTGGGAGGAATTAAGCGGGCTACATCCTTCGAACACTCTCCATGAAAATACTTGTAGAATAGATTCAAGTCGCCAACCGTTCTTCGATGTCTCCAATTAGACGAACAGCCCTTCTCTCAACAGAATCCAACAAATGCAGTGTATGTTTGGGAGCGGGGCCCCAAACATGGGAGCAGTATTCCATAGTTGGTCGAATTTGAGCTTTGTAAAGAATTAACAGATGTTGTAGAGTGTAAAGCTTTCTGGTTCGAAATAATATTCCCAACTTTTGAGAAGCTCTCCTTGCTATGCCTGCAACATGTTCATGCCAGGACATATTTGCTCCCAAATTAACGCCCAACAAATTGAGTGACGATGTTAGGGGAATGGAGTGCCCCGATATAACTATGTCGGGTTCAGCAACGTTAACTTTTTTAGAAAAAACTGCCGCTTGGGTTTTTGTAGCGTTAGATTCCATTTGGTTACTGTCACCCTAAGATAGAATTTCTTCCAGGTCTTTGTTAAGTTGAATGACTTCCTGCTGTCTGCGGATATTCGCCTGAGCAGCCGATGTCCGAGCGTTGAAAGTGAATGAAGAGATAAGCGTACTGTCATCTGCAAAGCTCGGTTTTTTCCAGCAGATCGTTAATGTAAATGAAAAAGAGAGTAGGAGACAGTATGGAGCCTTGGGGCACACCGGCGTTAACAGTAAAGGTGCTAGAAAGAAATCCGTCGACTGCGACTCGTAAAGAACGCTTTCTGAGGAAACATGAGAGCCACAAACAGAACTTTTCAACAAACAGAACTTTTCACTCAACTAAATATACAATTCCTATTGCAGAACATAGTAATGTAACGTAAAAGAAACCAAAGTTTTTGCTATTATACTCAACAGTTTTCTTTTTGTAAGCAGTGTATTATTCTTCCATGCCGTTCACACAGCATAAATTTACAGTTTTTCATTGCGTAGTTAAAAAATGATACTCTTTGTTGACTGACATATATCAAGTTCAAATCTATGTTTTTAGTGGCGTATTAACCGATAAATTATCGCACTTTTTGTTCAGTGGCGTTATTTATCGGTATCTATTAATAACTGATTTAGATTCATTTTGACAGGTTTTAGTTGTCACTTGGCCTTGTTGAAATGTTTACGATGTATTCTAGTTTTGTTAAGTAGTTATTTTTTTGGTCAAGAACATATTAATAGGGAAATTTTGCGTGATTAGAATTACTTCATGTGTACCTTCATATAATGTAATTAGTTCTTTTTGGTGCCGCTATAGCGTGCAGTCTACCAAAAAAAATTTAAAATCTACCCTGCTACAATATTGCTGTACAATAATAATTGATAAAACGAACAATTTGTTGTAATAATGATTTTATTACGAATATATTTACAATTAATAACAGGTACGCTGAAAAGTTTTTGGTCTAGTTACTTAAAAAACATTTTTTTGCAAAATTTGACTTTATTCATTAATATACAAGAGCGATATAATCAGTCTAACGCTTTTCTAACATTTCTTTGTCAGTCTTCTTGATCTCTTTTTAACCACAATCCTGAGATTTACACAGTCAGCGTAAATCCGCCGTTAGGTTCTTCCGACCATAAACTACTTTCGACATCGAGTATTCTACCAATCAATGACAGAGAGGGGCCTAAACCGCGCAAGATTTGGCACTACAAGTCTGCTAAATCTTATGGAATATTTTCGAACTTTCCCTTGGTTGGACGTTTGTTTTCGATCCGACGACCCATCTGACTGCTCCAGGGAGATTTCCGATGTTATTTTGGCCGGTATGGAGGCTTACATCCCTTTTTCGAAGAAATGCCCTTCCAACGGCAAGCCTTGGTTTGACCGAAAATGCAAAGAAGCTGTTGCTTCTAAATATCTTGCATACCGACAATGGCGCGAAAATCCTAACACCATAAATCGTAACACATTTGTTCGTGCCAGGAACAGATGCAAAGAAATTATCGACGAAACCAAGGAGGTACACATCAACGGATTAGAAACAAACTTCTCGCCTGTCCCGGCAATTCAAGGTCCTTTTGGTCGGTCGCTAAGGCAGTTAGTCAAAATTTCACCAAATCCACCATACCACCACTCACCACGCAGACAGCAGGAAGTCGTTCAACTTAACAAAGACCTGGAAGAAATTCTATCTTGGGGTGACAGTAACCAAGTGGAATTTAACGCTACAAAAACCCAGGCGGCAGTTTTTTCTAAAAAAGTTAACGTTGCTGAACCCGACATAGTTATGTCGGGGCACTCCATTCCTCCAACATCGTCATTCAATTTGTTGGGCGTTAATTTGGGAGCAAATATGTCCTGGCATGAACATGTTGCAGGCATAGCAAGGAGAGCTTCTCAAAAGTTGGGAATATTATTTCGAACCAGAAAGCTTTACACTCCACAACAACTGTTAATTCTTTACAAAGCTCAAATTCGACCAACTATGGAATACTGCTCCCATGTTTGGAGCTCCGCTCCCAAACATACACTGCATTTGTTGGATTCTATTCAGAGAAGAGCTGTTCGTCTGATTGGAGACCCGGAACTGACCGTCGGCCTTGATTCGCTGGAACATCGAAGAACGGTTGGCGACTTGAGCCTATTCTACAAGTACTTTCATGGAAAGTGTTCGAAGGATGTGGCCCGCTTAATTCCTCCCAGAGCGGTGCATGTTAGAAGTACACGTCGCGGTAATTCTTCACATCCGTATGAGGTTCAGCTTGTTACTCCCCGTACAACACTTTTCAAGCAGTCTTTTATATGGAGAACATCATCCCTTTGGAATAATTTGCCCAGGACTGTGTTTCCCACCGAGTACAATCTATAGCGATTCAAGAACAACGTGAATCACCTTCTCCGCACACGTGTCGCTCCTGTAGCGCTTTAGGGACTTCCCTGTAGCACGTGTGCTAGACCCAAAAAAAAAAAAAAATAGCTTTCTTGTAGAAGGATTTGTCTTCGCCTTCAAAATAGGCCTCAGTTTCGGCGATAACTTCTTCATCGAAGTCCAATCTCTGTCCTACGAGCATTTTTTTGTCACTGGGGACCAAATCTGGAGAATGACCGCACACTACAGTGGCACCTTCCTTTGGTGATCTCTCGCTTCCCCGTTCTTCCATCTTCTATCCAATATTTGACAATAATTTTAGGACAGAAAATATAATATTTTTCTGACACTGATCAAAAAGATTAAATTACACAGGTCAACATTTTATCTAGGCTTGTACTCGGTAAACCAACTAGGTATCTTAGGGTTTTTGGGGTCGCTGATCATGATGAAGGGGTCGGTTAACCTTCATCAGGTCAGGTTCAAGGTCATTTGAAGGTCAAATTGAGCCAATGCAGCCAAAAAATCTGAAAAAATTCATACGTATGTTTTTTGGGTCACTGAATCCGAATCCGGTGTTATTTTTTCATATAAGGTCTCCTGAAGGTCACTAGAGGTTACTTCAAGGTCATTCTGAGGTTATTTGGAATAAAACAGTTATGAGCAGGCCAAAAAATCTGAAAAGAATGGTGTATACGTTTTTAAGGTCTCTGGTTCAGAATTAGAGGTCGGTTAATTCGAAAAAAAGATGACTGACAAAGAAAAGGCAGCTTGGAGAAGTTTCAAAGAAGTGACGAAAAAGTTTTGGGAAACAATAAAGATTCAATTATAAAGAAATCGTTGCGAAAATGGTAAATAACTTCAAGGAACTAGAATGTCTGATGAATCTCAAGGTTCATTTCCTAGATTCTCACATTGACTACTTTCCCGAGAACCTAGGAGACTTCAGTGAAGAGCAAGGAGAACGTATGCATCAAGATCTGAAAGTATTTGAACAAAGATATCAAGGAGTTTGGGGTACGAATATGTTAGCTGACTACTGTTGGAGCCTTAAAAGAGACACAAATGTAAACCATAAAAGAAAATCAATTCGGAGGTCATTTGAATCCCAACGCAAACGTGCTCGAATTGATGATTAGCTTAGTATATTTAGTTATATCAAAGATTAGGACATTAATTTTTTATGTAAATTTTTAATTTCTGACTATACATTAAAATATTTTTGTCGTCGCCGCCGCCGCCGCCGCTGACAGTAGCCCCTCCAAAAGTTAATGACCCTCCAAAAGTGAATCCCTCTTCACAAATGAATCCGTGAGTGCCTGCGTGTGTATGAGTGTGTGTGTGTGTATTACTGTGTATGTGTGTGTGTGTGCGTGCGTGTGCGTGCGTGTGCGTGTGTGTGTGTGTGTGTGTGTGTGTGTGCATTTAAACGAATTATAAGTCAGCAAATTCTAAGAATTCTGGGAACACGCTAGGGCTCTTGTAAATTTAATTGGCAACGTTTTTTACAATTCTCCATAAACTTCAAACTTGAGATGGAGGATTGATCAACGGAGCGATCAGAAGGGTGAAGCGAAAGAGAGAAAATTCTTGGATGATCAGAATAATATTTTAATATTTCACAAGAAAAAACGATTTCACCCCGCGCGCTGTCTTTACAGTGTGATATTTTTACCTTTTTTGAAAATAGGGTTACTCTTGGATTTTTAAACAATTCCGTTTCGTTGTTTTTATATATAGTAGATGCTATGCTATAAAGTCACTCCCTCTTCAAGTACAGATGCACATAACGGGAAATGTGGAGGACCTTACTGGCACAAATCAAAATGAGAATATTGTCAGAACGTTCCGATGAAGTTCCAGAATCTTACAAAGTATTAAAGTAGACATAACTTCCGGTGTATTCTTGGAGACACGAGTGAGAAGAAGACAAACATTCCGATTCAGAATTCCAACAAACACGTGCAACGGTTTATTTTGGCGGCTATCCAATGATTTGACTTCCAAATGACCTTAATACCGACCTGATGAAGGGTAACCGACCTCTAATTCTGAACCAGAGACCTAAAAAAACGTATACACCATTTTTTTCAGATTTTTTGGCCTACTCATAACTGTTTTATTCCAAATAACCTCAGAATGACCTTGAAGTAACCTCTAGTGACCTTCAGGAGACCTTATATGAAAAAAAAATAATACCGGATTCGGATTCAGTGACCAAAAAAAACATACGTATGAATTTTTTTAGATTTTTTGGCTGCATTGGCTCAATTTGACCTTCAAATGACCTTGAACCTGACCTGATGAAGGGTAACCGACCCCTTCATCGTGATCAGCGACCCCAAAAACCCTAAGATACCTAGTTGGTTTACCGAGTACAAGCCTAGATAAAATGTTGACCTGTGTTATTGATACTTAATTTTTTTTCAATAACAATTGAAGCCAGAAGAAAAGAAATAAGTTACATAGTGTTGGTAATATGGGAAGAAAAGTCCCGAAACTTTCCAAGAGATGGCAACGCAAACAAAAAAAAATCGTATAATTAGTGTTCCGTACGGAACACTTATAAGATCACTTCGGTGTCTGTCTGTCTGTCTGTCTGTCTGTCACACCCGATTTTCTCCGAAACTATTTGACATAGAAAGGTGAAATTTGGTAATAATATAGGAATTGATGGCCTCATCAGAGCCATGTAGTTTTGAGAATTAAATTTTGACTTAAGGGGTTAGTTTTGAGGGGTGAAGTCGGAAGTGAAAAAAAAATTTTTTTACTAGGTCATCGAGTGTGGTGTCAAATGAAAGCTTGTGAAAACACGAGTAAAAAATATGTATATAATATTATACTTGCGCGCACTTTTCTTTGTATTTTTTTCAAAAATTAGCGAAAAATCGCTGTCCCGGGCCTTATCTCGAAAAGTACTTATCAAAAAATTTCGAAAAAACTCTGGAATATTCTCCACGGGGTGTAGATTGAACGAAAATTATCACAAGTGCATTAACTTTAATAATTTATATGGTATATAAAAAAAAACAAAAATTTCTAGGTCATCAGATTTCAGTAAAGATTGGAAACAAACTTTGTTGAAAACTCATTTGGGGTGTGTTTTGTGAAGTCACTGATCATTTTATACCACCGTAACATAAATTTTGACAAGGGGTTTGTTATGAGGGGTGAAAGCGGAAGTGAATATTTTTTTTTTTACTAGGTCATCGAGTGTGGTGTCAAATGAAAGCTTGTGAAAACACGAGTAAAAAAAATATATATATAATGTAATCCTTGCGCACACTTTTCTTCGTATTACTTTTAAAAAATCGCTGTCCCCTACCTTATCTCGAAAAGTACTGATAAAAAAATTTTGAAAAAAATTCTGGAATATTCTCCACGGTGTATAGATTGAAGGAAAATTATCACGAGTGCATTACCTTTAATAATTTATCTGGTATAAAAAAAAACAAAATTTCAAGGTCACCAATTTTCAGTAAAGTTTGGAAACAAACTTTGTTGAAAACTCATTTGGGGTGTGTTTTGTGAATCACTGATCATTTTATACCACCGTAACATAAATTTTGACAAGGGGTTTGTTATGAGGGGTGAAATCGGAAGTGAAAATTTTTTTTTTTTTTACTAGGTCATCGAGTGTGGTGTCAAATGAAAGCTTGTGAAAAACACGAGTAAAAAATATATATATAATGTAATCCTTGCGCACACTTTTCTTCGTATTACTTTTAAAAAATCGCTGTCCCCTACCTTACCTCGAAAAGTACTGATAAAAAAATTTTGAAAAAATTCTGGAATATTCTCCACGGTGTATAGATTGAAGCAAAATTATCACGAGTGCATTACCTTTAATAATTTATCTGGTATATAAAAAAAAAAAAAAAAAAAAAAAATTCAAGGTCACCAATTTTCAGTAAAGTTTGGAAACAAACTTTGTTGAAAACTCATTTGGGGTGTGTTTTGTGAAGTCACTGATCATTTTATACCACCCTAACAAAAATTTTTATTTTAAAAACAATCAACGTACGGAACACTAATTGTGCAAGTTCAACTTGCACTTGACCGGTTTTTATTTTTAGCTAGTGTCAAATCTCAGAAGATTCGGGTAATATTTTTTGTCTATTAGTTTGCGGGTTACAGCTGTTTCAGGCACGCTCTTTTTGATTTTTGCAAAACGATGGAATCAAAAAATTTTGTGTGTCGATTGAACATTGCTTTTTGATGGGAAAAGGACAGCCAGAATCCAAGAATGGCTTGAAAAGTGTTACGGCGCATCTGCTCCGTGGAAAGCAATTATATACCGATAGTTTAGTAAACTGCTGCCGTACAAGCAGCGATGATGCACCACGTTCGGCAGGTCCAAATGAGTCACCACAAAAATCCCCCATATTGTTCTGAATAACCACAAAGTGAAAATGAGAGACACAGTAAACATAAACCCCAGTAGTGACAGTCCGACTCGGCACCAAGGGGTTCGACTTTGTAATGATCACATGACCTGTCGCCATATTGCTGGTATGAAGCCCGCGAGTTTTTAAAATAATGAAATTCCTTTTTTCAAGAAAAATCCTATTCTGTAGAATAAAAATGCATTTTGCTGAAAGTTTTTTTTTATCAAGTTCTTATTAAAACAGATATAGAAAAAACAGGGAAAAAGGCAAAAAATAAAAGAAAAAATACTCATTGTTGAATTTATATTTCGCACTTGATATTTAAAAGTTAAAAAAACCGGTCAAGTGCAAGTTGAACTTGCACAATTAGTGTTCCGTACGTTGATTATTTTTAAAATAAAAAATTTTATTAGGGTGGTATAAAATAATCAGTGACTTCACAAAACACACCCCAAATGAGTTTTCAACAAAGTTTGTTTCCAATCTTTACTGAAAACTGGTGACCTTGAAATTTTGTTTTTTTTTCTATAAAAGATAAATTATTAAAGGTAATGATAATTTCCGTTCAATCTATACCCCGTGGAGAATATTCCAGGATTTTTTCAAAAATTTTTTGGTCAGTACTTTTCGAGATAAGATAGGAGACAGCGATTTTTCACGATTTTTTAAAAGTAATACGAAGAAAAGTTTGCGCAAGTATTACATTATATATATATATTTTTTATTCGTGTTTTCACAAGCTTTCATTTGACAGCACACTCGATGACCTAGTAAAAAAAATTTTTTTTCACTTCCGATTTCACCCCTCAAAACGAATCCCTTAAGTCAAAATTTATGTTACGGTAATATAAAATGATCAGTGACTTCACAAAATACACCCCAAATAAGTTTTCAACAAAGTTTATTTCCAATCTTTACTGAAAACTGGTGACCTTGAAATTTTGGTTTTTTTCTATACCAGATAAATTATTAAAGGTAATGATAATTTTTGTTCAATCTATACCCCGTGGAGAATATTCCAGGATTTTTTCAAAATTTTTTGATCAGTACTTTTCGAGATAAGGTAGGGGACAGCGATTTTTCACGATTTTTTAAAAGTAATATGAAGAAAAGTGTGCGCAAGTATTACATTATACATATATTTTTTACTCGTGTTTTCACAAGCTTTCATTTGACACCACACTCGATGATCTAGTAAAAAAATTTTTTTGTCACTTCCGATTTCACCCCTCAAAACGAATCCCTTAAGTCAAAATTTATCTTACGGTGATATAAAATGATCAGTGACTTCACAAAATACACCCCAAATAAGTTTCAACAAAGTTTATTTCCAATCTTTACTGAAAATTGATGACCTTGAAATTTCTGTTTTTTTTTTATATACCAAATAAATTATTAAAGGTAATGCACTCGTGATAATTTTCCTTCAATCTATACACCGTGGAGAATATTCCAGAATTTTTTCAAAATTTTTTTATCAGTACTTTTCGAGATAAGGTAGGGGACAGCGATTTTTTAAAAATAATACGAAGAAAAGTGTGCGCAAGGATTACATTATATATATATTTTTTACTCGTGTTTTCACAAGCTTTCATTTGACACCACACTCGATTACCTAGTATAAAAATTTTTTTTTCACTTCCGATTTCACCCCCAAAAACTAACCCCTTAAGTCAAAATTTAACTTTCAAAACTACATGGCTCTGATGAGGCCATCAATTCCTATATTACTACCAAATTTCAACTTTCTATGACAAATAGTTTAGGAGAAAATCGGGTGTGACAGACGGACAGACGGACAGACAGACGGACAGACACCGAAGTGATCTTATAAGTGTTCCGACGGAACACTAAAAAAACACAATGATTGAAACAAAGACTAAAATCTGAGAAAAATAGCTCGCTAAACCAAAAATCAGAAATCCAAGCAGTTATAGTACATAAAGCAGTAGCAGCAGCAGCAGTAGCAGTAGCAGTAGGAATAGCAATAGCAGTAGCAGTAGCAGTAGTATTAGCAGTAGAAGTAAACGTAGTAGCGGCAGTAACAGGAGAAGTAGCAGTGACAGTAGCAGTGGCAATAGCAGTGACAGTAACAGTAGCAGTAGCAGTAACAATAGCAGAAGCAGCAGAAGTAGCACTATCAGTAGAAGTAGCAGTGACAGTACCAGTAGAAGAAGAGGTAGCAGTAGCAGAAGCGGTAGCAGTAGCAGTAACAGTAGCAGTGGCAGTAGCAAAAGCAGCAGCAGTAGCACTAACAGTAGTAGTGGTAGTAGTACCAGCAGTAGTAGTAGTAGTACTAGTAGAATTTTAGTAGTAGTAGTAGTAGTAGCGTAAAAATGTTCAATATATATTCGTTTTAACTTTCACTTTATATCTTGAATTCAGTAGCTTAGTTACGTTGCTGATAAAGATAATAATATAAATATAGAGAATAGATTAGAAATATAAAGACAAAAAAAAAATAACAACAAACTAGAAAAAACCAACACCTTGACGTGCTAAAGGAGCTTAAATCGTATTGTGTCAACAATGGCAACTGAAAGTAGTCACATTTATATTTTTCACCTTACTGAAACAATTGAAATAATTCACTGGTAATATATCTATCTTCATCAGGAACGTAACTGCTGCTGCTACTGCTAATGCGACTGCTACTGCGACTGCTACTGCTACTGCTACTGCTACTGCTACTGCTACTGCTACTGCTACTGCTACTGCTACTGCTACTGCTACTGCTACGGCTACTGCTACTGCTACTGCTACTACTGCTACTGCTACTGCTACTGCTACTGCTACTGCTACTGCTACTGCTACTGCTACTGCTACTGCTACTGCTACTGCTGCTACTGCTACTGCTACTGCTACTGCTACTGCTACTGCTACTGCTACTGCTACTGCTACTGCTACTGCTACTGCTACTGCTACTGCTACTGCTACTGCTACTGCTACTGCTACTGCTACTGCTACTGCTACTGCTACTGCTACTGCTACTGCTACTGCTACTGCTACTGCTACTGCTACTGCTACTGCTACTGCTACTGCTACTGCTACTGCTACTGCTGCTGCTGCTGCTACTGCCACTGCCACTGCTACTGCTACTGCTACTGCCCCTGCTACTGCTACTGCCACTGCTACTGCTACTGTTGCTGAGTCAATTGTCCATGGTTAATGGATTATAACCGCTTAGATTTCTAATTTTCAGTTTAGCGAGCTATTGTGAAGGGATTTTTGTCAGATTTTAGTCTTTGGTTAAATTATTGTGTTTTTTTGACTTTTCAACATTAGGTGAGTAATTTATTTTTTTCTTTGTTACTCAAACACGAATATTATTTGAATAAAATACTTCTATGCTGACACTAAAGACTTTTTTTCTCCGAAACTATTTGACGTAGAATGTTGAAATTTGGCAGTAGTATAGGAATTGATGGCCTCATCTAAGTCGTATAGTTTTGAAAGTTGAATTTTGACTTAAGGTTCAGTTGTACAGGGTGAAATAGAAAGTGAAAAAGAAATTTAACAGGTCATCGAGTGGGCTGTCAAATGCAAGTTTGTAAAAAACACGAGTTCAAAAATGTATGTAATGTAATACTTGCGCACACTTTTCTTTGTATTATTTTAAAAAGATTACTTATGATAGCTGCCAACAAACAACTTGCACCTGTTTTTTTTTTTTGTTTGAAATTTTCACCACAACCGTTACAAGAATCACCCTTACTAACAGCCATTCTGCGTAACAAAATTTGCCGTCATTTCGTAGAAATTTACCAGATTTATCAGTCCACCCAGAAATAATATTTCCAACCATAGATTAGGTGCAGTCTAACTTAGCCGACGCATAAGACAAAATGAACTCTGATATTACCTTATTATGGTAGACTTGTAAAACGCGTTTGTTAATGTAAAATATAGACAAATTTTCAATATTCTTAAAGAAGAAAATATAAAGTTTAAGGCTTCCCATCTTATTTTCTTTACGATTAAAATGTTCAAACAATTAAATGCTGAATATTCTTGCTCTTTTCCTCATCTCTACATAATCTGTAGAAAGCATTCTAAACTATCCAAGCAGTCATTAGATTCTGAGGAGGAGCTTTATCATTTCAAATAAATTTAAATACATAGAAGTATACATCGTAAGAAATAAAAGAACGTAACATTCCGTTAATAAAAAATGCCTTTGTTGTTACATTTAATATCTTCATTTAGATATCTAAGAATCGGATGTTTCGTCATAGAAAGAAACAAGATAATAAATGATTTTGGATGACAAGTGGTAAAATATCCGCAAGTCATCGCAGCAGATCACCAGGTGGCTGATAGCAATGATATCTGTATAATGATTTGTAATAAAGAAAGAATAGAGCAAAGAATAACTTTAGATTTTCTGGCATCGTGCTTGGTGGGCAACCATTCAGTGGTTTATTAAAGTATTATTTAATTTGTCTATTTTTACTTTCCTTGCTAAAGGAAAGTATTGTGTTTGTGGAAAAATTAAAATCTGAAATTCTTGTTTTCTTTACGTTTTACTGTTCCTAGATCACGAAAAATATAGTCACTCATTTCCATCGGCCTGTCTGTCTATCGGTTTGTCGGTCTGTCAATATGTTGGCACGATAACTCTCAAATGAAATGAAATATTGTGCTATATATTCTTTTCAGGGTTCTTGAACTACAGAAATATGGAAACTGAGTAATTTCTTATACTATCAAATGTAATGGGGTGAAAGAGATGGGGAATCTTATTTAATTTCTATAGTATTATTAAATTTTTTTCAGGTTTTTTTGGATGGGAGAATGGGTTAATTTGAATAATAATTTACAATAAAACATATAAGGTGCCAAAAGGTTGCAGAAGGGAGGTAAAAGAGTGACTTCGTATTTGTCTTGTTATATATCTTTTTTGGTTATTTTTTCAGTGAAGAAACATTACTTTCTTCATTATTTTCATTATTAACCTGGGAAGAAGGTTCAAAAGGTGGGGGTCATTGCATCCTTTCAATAGTATTAAAGAGAATTCTTCATGTTTTCCTTGACTGGGATATTGGATATTTAATAAAAAGTAATTTTTCTATAATATAATAATGACTGGGTGAAAGGAATGAGGTAGGGGCCTAAACGGAGATTGAGTGTATGTCGTAAAATACTTTTGTTTTATTGTCCTTATTTTTCCACAAATTCCCATTTATATAGAAATAGTTAATAGAAAGGATTGAGATCTGATACAGAGTAACTTAAAAAAATGTTGAGTTAAATATAGAACAAGGTTTTGAAATATACACTTAAATTGAAAGAAATGTACTTATGGAACAGCAGGTAAACTAATATACTTACTTTCTTTGCTAACGGGAAAACAATAATGCAAAACAGACATCGCGAAAAAGCATTAATTTATTTAAGCATTACGCTTACCTCACAATTTTTTTATTATACTATCTGTGTAGTTCAGATTTGAATTTTATTCTTTTACCTATTTCGTTGGCGGGAAGTATATATTTTATTTGTTGTGATTTTAAAAGAGATAATGGAAGTTTTTTAATTTTTAAATATTTTTTAGATTATTGAAACAAGGTAACTTACTATAGTATATTTGTTTAGAATTGATAGCAGAATTCTCTCATTGTAGATACAAAAACATGTTGGGGCGCGTTTAAAAAAAAAGAGATATTTTGGGTAGAAAACCTCTGCTATACAATAGAGTCATAAAATGTAAATGAGGGTTCATCGGTAGCATAGCTATCCCAGCGCAACCTGCTTTTAGTGTTTAATAAATAAAATTATCTTATAAATAAAGTTATAGAATTATTAGATTTATTACCAAAAATTTTTTAATCTATAGATCATACACAGATCTATATATATATATATATATATATATATATATATATATATATATATATATATATATATATATATACAAATTCACAATTCACGATATGTAAGTACTTTTAAAAACAATGAAAAACAATAGTCATCTTCAAAATCTGAAAACTTGACTTCTCTTAAATTGATAATTAAGGGTTCTATTTCCACAGTTTTTTCCATGTATTCGTCAAGTTTCCACATTTTATTTTCTTCTTCTATAACAAGTCGAATGGCATTTTTCCAATTATCCTCTTTGATCCTCTCTATCCTGTCGAGTAATCATAGCCTTACGTCTTGAAGTTTGAACGTGATGTTTTTCTTTGCAACGAAACCATTCATTTGTACCCAATTTAGCTTTTTCGGATTCAATTCGTAATAATATGGAGGTAATCTAAGCACTGTAATATTCCGTTCCTTTGCCATCTTATCGACTGCGTATTTCTTCAACTGTGCCTTATTTTGTTTCGCAATTTTGAGAAGTTCCGCTTTTAATATACCATCTTCCTCGTGGGGGAGCGGGATAGAATATCTCCCCCGGTACGTTCTGCCTGTCGTAGGAGGCGACTTAAAGAACAACCTAGATGTTAGATGCCCAGATCCCACCAGCATCTCCCGGTGTGATACCATCGCATTGGCTTAGGCCACGTGAAGTTGCTTAACGTTTCGTGGCTGTGCCGATGTCCCGGACTGTGGGACCAAATAGCATGATGAGGCACCTGGCTACAAAAAATTCCGGAGGTAAGAAAAAAAAACTCGAACATGAATTCAGTGCACATGCAACACCTGCAATCAAATAAACCTCATGTACTCGCTCTCTGTGAAACCAAGGTCAGTTCATTGACCAGCACAGTCAACTATCTCTATCCTGGGTACGACTTCTATTCCCGATTTAGACGTAACTTTGGAATCTGCCTTTTTGTGAGAAGCGACCTCTCTTACCAACGAGAAGAGGCTCTGGAGCCCCCAAACTTTGATGTTATATGGTTAAAAATAACGACTCAACCAACCACAAGGTTCTTCTGTATCCTCTATCGACCACCAAGTGATACTAACTTTAGAACAATTTTCGCTTCTCTTGCAGACACCATCGATCATTTACAAATTAACTATCCAAATGCCGAAATTTCTATCCTGGGCGACTTTAATGTCCACAACATCAACTGGCTTAAATATTTAAATACTACCGACGAACAAGGTCGTGAAGCCCAATTATTTTCAATCAGTTGTGGCTTAACTCAGCTTATTGACGAACCAACACGAATCCCTGATCGAGACGGGGAGTTCACTAGACTTCTTGATCTGTTTTCAACCACCAATCCGGAGATTTACACGTTCAGCGTAAATCCGCCGTTGGGTTCTTCCGACCATAAACTACTTTCGACATCAAGTATTCTACCAATCAGTGACAGAGAGGCGCCCAAACCGCGCAAGATTTGGCACTACAAATCTGCTAAATGGGAAGATCTCATGGAATATTTTCGAACTTTCCCTTGGTTAGACGTTTGTTTTCGATCCGATGACCCATCTGACTGCGCCAGAGAGGTTTCCGATATTATTTTGGCCGGTATGGAGGCTTACATCCCTTTTTCAAAGAAATGTCCTTCCAACGGCAAGCCTTGGTTTGACCGAAAATGCAAAGAAGCTGTTGCTTCTAAACATCTTGCATACCGACAGTGGCGTGAAGATCCTAACACCATAAATCGTAACACCTTTGTTCGTGCCTGGAACAGACGCAAAGAAATTATCGAAGAAACCAAGGAGGCACACAATCAACGGATTAGAAACAAACTTCTCGCTTGTCCCAACAATTCCAGGTCCTTTTGGTCAGTCGCTAAGGCAGTTAGTCAAAATTTCACCAGATCCACCATACCACCACTCACACGGCCAGATAATTTTATTGCAACGACACCTGTTGAGAAAGCGAACTTGTTGGCTGAACTCTTTGCTTCACATTCTACTGTCGATTTCCAAGGAAAAACACCATCTACTATTCCCATAGTGTAGTCAAGGATGCCCGATATTGTCTTCAGACAGCGTAACATAAAACGTATTTTGATGAAGCTAGACACCAAAAAGGCTTCTGGCGCTGACGGAATACCTGCCATAGTTCTCAAAAACTGTGCGAGGGAACTAACACCAGTTTCCTGTAGACTTTTCAACCTATCCTACAGAAAGGGAATATTTCCTTCCTGCTGGAAATGTGCCACAGTTCAGCCGATACCTAAAAAAGGCAAGAAGACCGTGCCAAATAACTACCGACCAATCGCACTACTTTCAATAATACCGAAAGCCATGGAAAAGGCTATCAATCAGCATCTTCTAAAATATCTTGAAGGATTCAATATTATTAGCGATCATCAATATGGCTTTCGTAAAAATAGATCAACAGGAGATCTTCTGACTTATGTAACACATGTTTGGAACAACGCAATTGAACACTTTGGAGAATCTCGAGCGGTTTTGCTCTTGACATATGCAAGGCATTCGATCGTGTTTGGCACGATGGGCTGTTAGCTAAGCTACGTTCTTATTGTATGTCTGAAAAGTTCTGTTTGTGGCTCTTATGTTTCCTCAGAGAGTGTTCTTTACGAGTTGCAGTTGACGGATTTCTTTCTAACACCTTCACTATCAATGCCGGTGTACCCCAAGGCTCCATACTGTCTCCTACTCTCTTCCTCAGGCGGCAAACATACACTGCTTTTGTTGGATTCTATTCAGAGAAGAGCTATTAGTCTGATTGAAGACCCGGAACTGACAGGCGGCTTTGATTCGCTGGAACATCGAAGAACGGTTGGCGACTTGAACCCATTCTACAATTTTTTTCATGGAAAGTGTTCGAAGTAGGTGGCCCGCTTAATTCCTCCCAGAGCGGTGCATGTTAGAAGTACACGTCGCGCTAATACTTCACATCCGTATGAGGTTCAGCTTGTTACCCCTCATACAACGCTTTTCAAGCAGTCATTTATACGGAGAACATCATTCTTTTGGAATAATTTGTCCATGACTGTGTTTCCCACCGAGTAAAATTTACAGCGATTCAAGAATAACGTGAATCGCTTTCTACGTACACGTGTCGCTACTGAAGCGCTTTAGGGACTTCCCTGTGCTAGACCCATAAAAAAATAAAAATAAAAAAAAATTCCCTTAAAATGGAATTTAACTTACATTTCAAACAGCTGATTGATAATGATGGTAAAAAATGTAAACAAAGTAAAAACTAACTTTTACCAAAATTAAAAAAAAAAAAAAAAAAAAACAGAATAAAAAATAAACCGAATCATACCTTCATGGAGATATGTCGAATGCGTGTTGTTGTGTCTGTTACGGTGAAATGTGGAAATAATTTTTATTTTATTTTATATTAACAGTATATTTAAATAGTTGTGATATTAATGTTTTATATGACGCTTAATATGTTAGTAGCCGTATAATAACAGAATTTTCGATACTTGTTTGGGAAACAATAAAAAGTCCTTTTTGGGTAAGTCCATAATCTTATTAATTTCTGTAGTTTCATGTGCTCTTGTATACATATATTATTTTAGTTATAAATACAACTGATAAAGACCAAGATAATTTGGTTGAAACGTATTATAATAAATGTACATGTATATACGAGGCTGGTTTGAAAAGTCCGAGAGATGGCACCACCGGCGCGTATCGAGGTCATGTTTAGTTAGTAGCATCTCTTGAATGAACGCACACCAAGTTTCAGCCATATTGGTCTATTTCTTTGTGTTTGGCATTCGTGTGAATCAAGGAAGTCGAGTGATTTTCAAGAAATGGGCGAAAAAAGAATTTCGTGTGGTGATTAAACATTACTTTATGAAAGGCAAAACGCCTCAGGAGACTAAAGAGAAGCTTGATAAACATTATGGTGACTCTGCACCTTCGATTAGAACAGTTTATAAGTGGTTTCAAAATTTTCGGACTGGCCATGTGGGCACAAGTGACGCTGAACGTTCTGGACGGCCTGTGGAGGTTACGACTCCAGAAATCATTGATCAAATCCATGATATGGTGATGGATGACAGAAGAGTTAAGGTGCGTGAGATTGCTAGTGCTGTGGGCATCTCGACTGAACGGGTACATAATATTTTGCATAAACATTTGGACATGAGAAAGCTATCCGCAAGATGGGTGACGCGATTGCTCACGCTTGACCAAAAACGGAATCGTGTGAAGTGTTGCAAGGATGGTTTGCAGCTGTTCCAGAAGAACCGGAGGACTTTAAGCGTCGTTTCGTCACTGTGGATGAAACATGGATACATTACTATACTCCTGAAACCAAATAACAATCTAAACAATGGGTTACCAAGGGGGAATCTGCACCAAAAAGGCGAAGACCGTTCCTTCGGCCGGAAAGGTTATGGCGACTGTCTTTTGGGATTCGCAAGGGATAATCCTCATCGACTATCTGGAAAAGGGTAAAACTATTACAGGTGAATATTATTCATCGTTATTGGACCGTTTGAAAACCGAGCTGCAAGAAAAACGCCCGCGATTGGCCCACAAGAAAGTCCTTTTCCATCACGACAACGCACCAGCACACACCTCAGCAGTTGTGGTCGCAAAATTAATGAAAATAGGATTCCAACTCGTTTCACATCCTCCCTATTCTCCAGACTTGGCTCCCTCGGACTACTATTTGTTCCCCAATTTGAAGAAATGGCTGGCGGGACAAAGATTTTATTCAAACGAGGAGGTGATTGCAGACACTAATGGATATTTTGCAGACTTGGACAAATCCTATTATTCGGAAGGGATCAACAAACTAAAACATCGTTGAACGAAGTGTATAAGCCTAAAAGGAGACTATGTCGAAAAAAAAAAAGGTTTACCCCAAACACATAAGTAGTTTTTATTTTTGCACGGACTTTTCAAACCAGCCTCGTATATATATATATATATATATATATATATATATATATATATATATATATATATATAATATATATAAAATACAACGTCTCTCTGTCTGTCTGTCTGTCTGTCCGTTAGTGACCTTATCACTGGAGAACCGATTTACGTACTTTTTTTTTTAAAACATACTTATGTTCTCTGGCCAGGTTATAGGCTATATTTTATTACGATAGGTAGCATAAGGAATGAGCAGTGACAATAATAGTGAGTGAAGTCGGAAAAAAGTTTGCTGCTAGCGCGTTCCCTTGCAATATACAGCCTAAACCATTAAATATGGAACAATATTATGTAGCAGAGAATATCTTTAATCTATAATCTATAATATATATAAAATGCAATGTCTCTCTGTCTGTCTGTCCATTAGTGCGTTTATCACGCGAGAACCACTTATCCAATTTATGTGTCTTTTTTAAATTCATACATATATTCTTTGGCCAGGTTATATAATAATAATAATAATCTATATCTATAATATATATAAAATGCAGCGTCTCTCTGTCTGTCTGTCTGTCCGTTAGTGCGCTTATCATTGGAGAACCACTTATCTGATTTACGTGCTTTTTTTTAAAACATTCGTATGTTCTCTGGCCAGGTTATCTATATATAATATATATAAAATGCAACGTCTCTCTGTCTGTCTGTCTGTCTGTCCGTTAGTGCGTTACGTACTTTTTTTTTTTAAATATACATATGTTCTCTGGCCAGGTTATAGGATATATTTTATTGCGTTAGGTAACATAAAGAATAAGCAGTGACGATAATAGTGAATCAAGTCGGAAGAAAGGCTACCGTTAGCGTGTTCTCTTACAATATACTGCCTAAACCATTAAATATGGAACAATATCATGTTGCAAAGAATACAATATATATATAAAATGCTCTGTCTGTCTGTCCGTTAGTGCGCTTATCACTTGAGAACCACTTATTCGATTTACGTGTTTTTATAAATTTATACATATGATATGTTCTATATAATTCGATATAAGCCTAGATAATGGGAGATAAGGTGAGATAATGGGAGATAAGTATAAATAATGGGAGATAAGCAGAGATAAGTCTAGGTAATGTAAGTTATGATGAGATAATGGGAGATAAGGAGAAATAATGGGAGATGAGCAGAGATAAGCCTAGATAATGGAAATTATGTAGAGATAATGGGAGATAAGGAGAAATAATGAGAGATAAGCAGAGATAAGTCTAAGTAATGGGAGTTATGGTGAGATAATGGGAGATAAGGAGAAATAATGGGAGATAAGGAAAAAATTATTGCGAGATAAGTCGAGATAAGCCTAGATAATGGGATATAAGGTGAGATAATTGAGGATAAGTATAAATAATGGGAGATAAGGAGAAATAATGGGAAATAAGCAGAGATAAGTCTAGGTAATGGGAGTTATGGTGAGATAATGGGAGATAAGGAGAAATAATGGGAGATAAGGAAAAAAATGGGAGATAAGGAGAAATATTGCGAGATAAGTCGAGATAAACCTAGATAATGGGAGATAAGGTGAGATAATGGGAGATAAGGAGAAATAATGGGAGATGAGCAGAGATAAGCTTAGATAATGGAAATTATGTAGAGATAATGGGAGATAAGGAGAAATAATAGGAGATAAGGGGAAATAAGGGCAGATATTTTATTACGTTAGGTAACATAAGGAATGAGCAGTGGCGATAGTAGTGAATCAAGTCCACGCGAGCGGAGCCGCGGGCACGGCTAGTATATATATATATATATAATATATATATATATATATATATATATATATATATATATATATATATATATATAGATAGATAGATAGATAGATAGATAGATAGATAGAGCATTTATTTGTTCCTAGCAACAGTACAGGTTACAATAAGTGCATAGCACTATGGAACATCGTTAAAATTAAATAACATGCAAATTTAAAATTAATCAATCATATGCTTAAGTATTACAAGACATTGTTAAAAATTAGTCAAAATACAATTTATGATTAAACAGATACTTTAGTATATACAAGCATCACAACAAAGTACTTAGAACAACAATGTTCATGTCTTATCCTATCTCATTCTTATCAGGAGCACTGAAGAATTCACCCAGTGTGTAGAATGCTTTGCTCAACAAATAATTTGTGATATTTCTCTTTGCTTTAGCATAAGACATATTTCGAATTGCTAAAAGAAAACTATTATAAATATTTATCATTTGTACGTTTTTTTTGTATATAGGTAAAATTACATTTTTCAGTCACTAGGTTTACCTTATGTCTGGTTGTATAAGTGTGAATGTGTACAGCATTTTCAAACAGATCTTCATTTTTTTGTATAAATGTAAAAGAATCTAATATATACATTCTAATAAGCGTCAAAATCTTATACTCATTAAATACTGATTTACAGCCTTCTCGATAGTTCATCTGAAATATACTTCGTATGCATTTTTTTTGACGAACCATCAGTCTTTTGACTTCTGACGAATTACCCCAAAATACCAAACCATATCTCAGCCTGGACTGAACAAATGCATGATAGGCCGTTATGGCCGCATCAGTGCTAACATGCTGAGCCACCACTTTTAGAGCATAGAAGTATTTAGCTACGCTCAACGCTACATCCCCAACATGCGCTCCCCAGTCCAGCCGCCTGCCAATCGTCAAGCCAAGAAAAGAAATGTTTTCTGAATTTTTAAATTCTTTGTTTTTATAATAAAATGTAAGAGCCCGTTCAACACGACTTCCAAAAACAAGGCATTGAGTTTTTGATACATTTAACAGCAGGTTGTGGGCTGAGAAATACATGTCAAGAGCGTCACAAGCCACTCTTACATTTTCCGTCATCCTTTCCGTGCTTTCCTATGTAAAAATCGAATTTGTATCATCTGCATACAGTATAATACATTGCTCAGTGACTTTACTAATTCATTTGTGTACATTATATATAGTAAGGGTCCAAGGATGGATCCCTGTGGCACACCCCTGGCAACCTCAAGCATGTCAGAAGTGATAAGTTTACCATAAGACTCACTCTCTACAACCTGCTTCTATGTTCCAGATATGATTCCATTAAGTCTAGGGCTTTTCCCCTGATACCATAATTTCAAATGCCTTTGTCAGGTCTATACACATAGCCAAAGTTAGCTTTTTATTGTTTAACGAATTAAATACATTTGATAAAGCCTGATATATGGCTCTTATAGTAGACTTACCCATCCTAAAGCGATTTTGATTTTCTGAAATAAGCGAGTTTCCTTCCAAAAAAATTTATTAGTCTGCTGTAGATTATTTTTTCAAAAATTTTACTGATATTAGGAAGAAGAGAAATTGGTCTATAATTCTTTTCATCATCAAGGTTACCTTTTTTGTGTATAGCTTTTATCAGAGCATTTTTCAGATTATGCAATTTCTTTCAGAATTAGAACTGGTATGTTATCGTCCCCTACAGATTTTTTGTACGCCGTACTCTGACCAGAGAATGTGTTTACATGATTAGAATTTAAATAAGGGCATATATATATATATGTATATATATATATATATATATATATATATATATATATATAATAACTGCTGGGAAATGCCCTTGTAAGGAGAAGAGATGAGCAATCAAAGATCTAAAGGCTCTAGTATCTGCTTTTTATTTTTATTATCGAGCTTTCGCTGCCTAATGGTAGCTTCTTCTGGATTCTAAAAATGCAAACCAGGTACAGAAAACAAACTAAAACGTTCGTTTTTTAAAACGTGATTAAATGAATTGTACGACTGAATGTGAAATTACTTACAAAAATTTAGCAGTTAGTTCATCTCTGGTGAAGACAATGAAATTTGCATTTTTGTTGGCCAGGTAGTATGCATGATTACACAAAACATGATTAAAAGACACTTAGAGAGTTACACAAATATTAAAAATAAAAAATTTTTGTCAATAAACATTAGTTAAAACACTTTTTAAAGACAGAAACACAACTGCAAGAAACCAAATTCAACCCTTGAAATAACAAAATAAAGAAGTTTATTCATAACAATTTCGGCCAGAATTGGTGAAATAGCACTTCCCATTGGGATGCCAATTTTTTGTCTGTAGAATGTACTATTGAAGGAGAAAAATGTATTTTCATATAAAAAAGTAATGATTAGTAGGAATTGTTCTTTAGGAATATTACATATCTCTTCTATTGATGTGAAATGTTCATTTAATATTGATATAATAAGGTCTAGAGAGATGTTAGTAAATAGTGAAACTACATCGATATTAAGGTAGGAAAGTTGCAATACATTGAAGGCCTTTCCCAGTCCTTGTCTTCTCTTTTTAAAAATACAAACATTAAAATTGCCAACTACAACATAAAAAGAATGAATTGTTTTTATACCAATTTAAAAGATAAAACCGATACTTTACAAAGATCTAATATAATCTATGGCATTCCCTGCCAATGTGGTTTGGTCTACGTTGGACAAACTTCACAAAAGCTCTCTAAGAGATTAGCGTTGCACAAAAGTGATAGTAAACACAAACCTAACGCAACTAGCTTGAGCTTACACGTAAATAATACAGATCACAGAGTACAATACAACAACAGCTTCATTCTGGATGTTGAGACTAATTATTTCAGAAGAAGTTTCTTGGAAATGTGTTACATAAAAACCTGTAAAAATAATCTCAACCACAAAAAAGACATCGAAGGATTGAGCTCCATGTATACTTATTTGCTAACACAAAACTATACCAAACCAATAAAAAAGAACGATCTTTATGAAAAAATTAGTTTCTAGTAAAGTTGACGTTTCTGATCTCTTTCTGTCATTTTTTGCTATTTATTACCAGTTACTTTTCTATTTTCTTGTTAAAATTACATAATAAAAAATTAAATATGACTAATAATATATAACTTCCAGTATTAATTTTCGATTTCAAATTTTTAAATTTTTAAATTAGCCTATGAATCTCTTGATTATAAAATTAAAGAATTAATATAATTAATAATCAATAACTCGTCGAAGAGTAACATTCATCAAATTTAAGTCCCCCTTTTCTTTTTTATAAAATTATAACTAAAAAATAGATATCATTAATAATAAATAATTTATCTAAAATTAGCATCTACCTAAAAAATTTACCACATCCCTAACTTTAATGCTTTTTATGTTTTTTTGTCGACCTGATGACGACATAGACTACCAACATTATCCGGTTCGGACTCAAAGATCACTAAATAGTTACTAAACTCGACGTCACAAAAATTTTAAAATGGAGTACCATTTCAACATCATGGTTTCTTGCAGTTGTGTTTCTGTCTTTAAAAAGTGTTTTAACTAATGTTTATTGACAAAAAATTTTTATTTTTAATATTTGTGTAACTCTCTAAGTGTCTTTTAATCATGTTTTGTGTAATCATGCATACTACCTGGCCAACAAAAATGCAAATTTCATTGTCTTCACCAGAGATGAACTAACTGCTAAATTTTTGTAAGTAATTTCACATTCAGTCGTACAATTCATTTAATCACGTTTTAAGAAACGAACGTTTTAGTTTGTTTTCTGTACCTGGTTTGCATTTTTAGAATCCAGAAGAAGCTACCATTAGGCAGCGAAAGCTCGATAATAAAAATAAAAAGCAGATACTAGAGCCTTTAGATCTTTGATTGCTCATCTCTTCTCCTTACAAGGGCGTTTCCCAGCAGTTAAACTTAGGATTGTTTGTTGCCAGTGCCCTGTTACTGTCCTTCCTCTTTCTTATATATATATATATATATATATATATATATATATATATATATATATATATATATATATATATATATATATATACATATACACATATATACATATGTATATATATATATATATATATATATATATATATATATATATATAACTTGATTGGTTTTTCTTGGGTACTTAGGTTCTTTTGGAAAACACAAACTAGTTTATTTGACGTTTCGCCTTATTTTTTTTAGGCATTCTCAAAAATTCTTTATTTTTTAATATTCATTCTAAAATTAGAAAACACAAGGTTAAAATCTTTTAAGTCAAATTACACTTTTAAAAACATATAGCATTTTTACGCACACTCGGACATTTAAAATATTACACCATAACAAAAATATAAAACAATTTACTAACGTGTATGAAGTCAACTATTTGTGTGTTTGTGAATTTCAAATTCTGTATTTCTTTCAGCATATCGTGTCTCGTATTTTTTTACTGATTTTTTAAAAATTTTATTATCTATAATGGGTGTCTTAACGAAAAAAACTATTATTGATGTTAAGTATATATACCATTTTGTATTATTAAGAGGATATGCATGCCAGCATGTTTATTTTTTAATTAAATTTGTGTAGATATGACTGATTCCTTTTATGTCAGTCCTATCATTCACAGTGTTTTCATCTTTTTTTATTTCAATCATCTCTTTGATCTCTAGTTTGGCATAATTCCGCTCTTTGCAGAGGACCTTGGTTTCATTGAATTTAAAGTCATGTTTTTCTTCTGCTTCGTGTTTACTAAGGGCAGTGGAAGCATTCCTAGTATATTTGTGTCCATTCAGTCTGTTTTTTAGTAACTGAGAAGTCATGCCAATATATTTCTTCGGACAATTCGCACACGGTATTGCATACACAACATTAGATTCATTCATGGTGGGGATATGGCTTTTTAAGTTTGTAAATAATGAACTTTATGGCAAACTATAATGTTATATTTTTTCAAGACCCATTTCAGCTTCTCAGAAAGTACTTTTGTATAAGGAAGTGGTAAAAATTTATCACAGTTTTGTTTACTATTTTTGGTGTTGCTTTTTGAGTTATTATAAAACTTGTATATTCTCTTTTTATTGTTCGATTGATGTCATTCTCTTTAAAATTGTTTTGTGTTAACACAGTTTTTACCTTTTTTAGCGCGTCTGGTCTTAGTTCAGGGGAAGTCAATTTTATTGCTCGGTCTGTTAGGCCCACTATAACGCTGATTTTCTGGGACATTGCATGACTAGAGTGAAAATTCAAATATCTCCCTGACCAAGAAGGTTTTGTGTACAACTCTGTAAGGATTTTATCTTGCTTTCTGATAAGAGTCAGGTCTAGAAAATTTATTTTACCATCCTTTTCAATTTCTGATGTAAATTGTAATTTTTTGTGGAAGCTATGAAATTTGTATAGAATTTCGGTAATTTTATCATTTTGGGCTGCTAATAAACAATCATCTACGAATCTCTTGAAAAACAAAATGTTACCTTTTATTTTTTTAATGACCTGTTCTTCCAGGTATTCCATTACTAGTTGAGCAATGACTGATGAAATGGGGGAACCCATGGCACAACCGTCGATTCGTAGATGATTGTTTATTAGCAGCCCAAAATGATAAAATTACCGAAATTCTATACAAATTTAATAGCTTCCACAAAAAATTACAATTTACATCAGAAATTGAAAAGGATGGTAAAATAAATTTTCTCGACCTGACTCTTATCAGAAAGCAAGATAAAATCCTTACAGAGTTGTACACAAAACCTTCTTGGTCAGGGAGATATTTGAATTTTTACTCTAGTCATGCAATGTCCCAGAAAATCAGCGTTATAGTGGGCCTAACAGACCGAGCAATAAAATTGACTTCCCCTGAACTAAGACCAGACGCGCTAAAAAAGGTAAAAACTGTGTTAACACAAAACAATTTTAAAGAGAATGACATCAATCGAACAATAAAAAAGAGAATATACAAGTTTTAGAATAACTCAAAAAGCAACACCAAAAATAGTAAACAAAACTGTGATAAATTTTTACCACTTCCTTATACAAAAGAACTTTCTGAGAAGCTGAAATGGGTCTTGAAAAAATATAACATTATAGTTTGCCATAAAACTCAAAATAAACTAAGTTCATTATTTACAAACTTAAAAAGCCATATCCCCACCATGAATGAATCTAATGTTGTGTATGCAATACCGTGTGCGAATTGTCCGAAGAAAATATATTGGCATGACTTCTCAGTTACTAAAAAACAGACTGAATGGACACAAATATACTAGGAATGCTTCCACTGCCCTTAGTAAACACGAAGCAGAAGAAAAACATGACTTTAAATTCAATGAAACCAAGGTCCTCTGCAAAGAGCGGAATTATGCCAAACTACAGATCAAAGAGATGATTGAAATAAAAAAAAAACCTGTCAAGTGCAAGTTGAACTTGCACAATTAGTGTTCCGTACGTTGTTTTTAAAATAAAATTTTTTGTTAGGATGGTATCAAATGATCAGTGACTTCACAAAACACACCCCAAATGAATTTTTAACAAAGTTTGTTTCCAATCTTTACTGAAAACTGGTGACCTTGAAATTTTGTTTTTGCACGCGTGATAATTTTTGTTCAATCTATACCCCGTGGAGAATATTCCTTCTTTCAAAATTTTTTGATCAGTACTTTTCGAGATAAGGTACAGCGATTTTTCGCTATTTTTTAAAAGTAATACGAAGAAAAGTGTGCGCAAGTATTACATTATATATATATTTTTTACTCGTGTTTTCACAAGCTTTCATTTGACACCACACTCGATGACCTAGTAAAAAATTTTTTTTTTCACTTCCGATTTCACCCCTCAAAACGAACCCTTTAAGTCAAAATTTATGTTACGGTGGTATAAAATGATCAGTGACTTCACAAAACACACCCCAAATGAGTTTTCAAGAAAGTTTGTTTCCAATCTTTACTGAAATCTGATGACCTTGAAATTTTTGTTTTTTTTATATACCATATAAATTATTAAAGGTAATGCATTCGTGATAATTTTCGTTCAATCTACACCCCGTGGAGAATATTCCAGAATTTTTTTTTCGAAATTTTTTGATAAGTACTTTTCGAGATAAGGCCCGGGACAGCGATTTTTCGCGAATTTTTAAAAATAATACAAAGAAAAGTGCGCGGAAGTATAATATTATATATATATTTTTTATTCGTGTTTTCACAAAAAAAAATTTTTTTTCACTTCCGACTTCACCCCCCAAAACTAACCCCTTAAGTCAAAATTTAATTCTTAAAATTACATGGTTCTGATGAGGCCATCAATTCCTATATTATTACCAAATTTCACCTTTCTATGTCAAATAGTTTCGGAGAAAAGCGGGTGTGACAGACAGACAGACAGACAGACACCGAAGTGATCTTATAAGTGTTCCGTCCGGAACACTAAAAAGATGAAAACACTGTGAATGATAGGACTGACATAAAAGGAATCAGTCATATCTACACAAATTTAATTAAAAAATAAACATGCTGGCATGCATATCCTCTTAATAATACAAAATGGTATATATACTTAACATCAATAATAGTTTTTTCGTTAAGACACCCATTATAGATAATAAAATTTTTAAAAAATCAGTAAAAAAATACGAGACACGATATGCTGAAAGAAATACAGAATTTGAAATTCACAAACACACAAATAGTTGACTTTCAGGGTATATACACGTTAGTAAATTGTTTTATATTTTTGTTATGGTGTAATATTTTAAATGTCCGAGTGTGCGTAAAAATTCTATATGTTTTTAAAAGTGTAATTTGACTTAAAAGATTTTAACCTTGTGTTTTCTAATTTTAGAATAAATATTAAAAAATAAAGAATTTTTGAAAATGCCTAAAAAAAATAAGGCGAAACGTCAAATAAACTAGTTTGTGTTTTCCAAAAGAACCTAAGTACCCAAGAAAAACCAATCAAGTTTATGTAAACAAAAGGTTCGACAGAAAAAATTATTATATATATATATATATATATATATATATATATATATATATATATATATATATATATATATATATACACATGTAAAGAAAAACTATCATTTACTTTTATTACGGATAAAAAGTATAGACTCGAATGTCATTCGCCAGCTGATGTGCAACATTGTCTACAATTTAATAATTCTTCTATCTCCTAATTGAAATGTTCTTTTATTGTTGTCGTAAAAAAGAAATGAAGAGAACGAAACATCAGCGTTAAAAAAGTTATTAAAAATGAAATGGTATCTTATTGTTTAGGTTTTAATTTTGAAGTCGCCCGGGGTGACGATAAAACACTTTTCATTCAGGTAGGTCGGTTGAATTTTCGGTATAGTTGGGGAGCAAACGATGATATTTTGAAAAAATATGAGAGTAGTAATAATATATTTGAAGATCCTAGGGAATAAATAATCGGTGAAATTAGCCGACACTTGAGAGATAGCCATTCTATATTAATAACACAAAAACAAATTTTTGTTTTGTCTGTTTGGATGGTACTTTTTTAGAAATTTGCCTGGTTGTCAAATTACTGCTTTGACAAAATTTTGGACAAGTTCGTTGCGTTTCGTAGTTTTAACCATTTTTACTTATCTGTCTACAGCCTGTTAAGTAAGAACGTGACCGCTCGTGTTCTTGAAAAAATGTAATCGAGAACATTTTTTGCCATCAATGTATTCTTTGGTGTACTAACCACGGCGCAATTGCCTTAGTAGGTTCTCCAATCGCCTCCAACATCTTCGAGACCACTGTCGACGACATTTTCTGCATACCCTGTAAATTTTACGAATCTCGCCAGACAACTGAGTCAAAGTCCTCAGAGCCTTTACTCTGAGTTTTCTCTTTACGAAGGACCAAACGTTTTCAATAGGATCCGGCGATTGTGAGGGCCACTCTAGTATCTTATCGTGGGCTCAAGTGAGCCGCTTCGCGATGTAATCTTCGCCCAGTAAAAATTTCTTAAACGTGCTTTGGAAGTTTCTGTTTTAAGTTCTTTTTTAATTACCCAACCTCGCAGCCGTAGAGTATGATGCTTTTAAAGATTGCGTTGCAGTTTCTGTTTAATTATATTTCCTTTGAATAAATAACAGAATTAATCTGTTGTCTGATGGCTTTTCCTTTGCTTATTCTGTCTTCTATTCCTTTTTCTGGCTCTGTCTAATTTTGCTCCTATGTAGATGTAGTCATTACAGGCATTAATTATTTAATCACCGTGTAAGGTAAGTTTTTTTCTGGTTCTCGCCCAATACTGAGATATTTGGTTTTTTTTTGTGGTTTACCGTCCTCTGCTTTCAGATTCCTAAAACAGCTTTCTTGTAATTAATACTTGGTCATCCGCAAAATGAAAAGTATATATCGTTGTTTCATCACTCTTCTTTTTCTTCTTTTTAAAATTTCTCTTAGGTAAATTTTCTGCAAAGTGGGCGATAAACAGCAACCCTGTCTAAGTCCTTTTGATACTGGGATATATCTGATGTGTTTTTTAGTTTTATTCTAGAATATGACTAATCGTACAGTTATTTTATTGCAGTATTATTTACTCTAACAGTTTGCCAGCATTTTCTAATCGGAACAATATCATATGCCTTTTTTAGATCCGCGAATAGTAAGTGAACCTCTCTGTTTGTTGATGTCTTCTTTTTAATGATTTGGGCTATATTCATTTTCAATGATATTTCGGAGTATCTTCCCATAGATTCTGCTTAAGGTACAATATACATCTGTAATTTTGACATTCAGATTCGCTTCCGTTTTTGTGAATGGATGTTATCCAGGCTTTCTTTAAATTTGTGATATTGATTCTCTATGTATATATCGTTCGAATAGATGTCTTAACGCTTCTATTAGTTTGGAAGTACCACTCTTTAGTAATTAAGCAGAAATACCCTTTGATCCAGCATCTCTTCCATTTTTCATTAACCTGACTGTCTTTTAGACCACATCTGCTGGTTCATTGACCGTGTATTTGTAGATCAGTCATGTATTAATTCCTATATGCGGAAAGTTCTTGGATATAATGTTGCTATCACGTATTCATTTTTTTGGATCTACCATGATAGTAGTGTTTTGATGAATCTCCATGTTTCTGATGATTTGGTTCCTCCTAGGTACAAATTCAGTTCCCTACATTTTCTGTTTCATTTTGTATAAGGCAACAACGCGAGAAATGCTGGCCTACGTGTAGTAGTAAAGCCCTGGGACCGAATGAATCCCTTGAAATTTTGGAATCTACATCCACCCCCAGCACATCAGTATGATGAGTGATGAGTTTTAGAAGCTTGTAAAAAACATCAATTATTCGGCGAAATATTGCTCGACCTTTAATAGTGTACTGCGGCAACCCTGTAATACCACATCTAACTCTGCGTCCTACACACAAATTGTAGTGTTGTCAGCAAGAGGGGTATAATGAACATCCGGATCTGTATCCCTATTGAAAACGTTTGGTCACTTGTAAAGAGAAAGCTCAGAGGAAAAACTTTGAGGACTTTGACTCAGTTGTCTAGCGAGAATCGAAAATTTTGAACAGTTAGCAGAAAATCTTGTCGACAGCATGCCTCGAAGATGCCAGGCGACTATTGATGCAGGAATCGATTCGAAAATTTACTAAGGTAATTATGCCTTTATTAGTACACCAAAGGATACATTGACGGCAAAATTTTTTTCTTGAAACACATTTCTTCCAAGAATACGGACGTTCACTTTTTTACTTAGACTGTAGTTCTAGTTATGGTATTCTTTCTGTGCCTTTCATGCGATACAATTTAAATTATAATTTGGTTCAATAACTTTATCATCGGCGAACTGAAGGGTGTAGAAACATGTTTCTTCCAAGTCAATGCATATTTCCTTTTGCATAGATTTAGAGCTCTTGTAATGTAAAGTGTATGTGATATTCAACGTCATTAGAACTCTACAGAAAGGCAAACACTTGAAACAAATAATCGCCTCAAAATGAAGTGCCTCGTCGAGTTTTTTAGAGATACTATCTATAATATGCAACGTGTCTCTGTCTGTCTGTCCGTTAGTGCGCTTATCACTCGAGAACTACTTTATTTCCTATATACAGCCTTGGCCAAAAGTATTAGGCACCCCTAATAAACACGTGAAACTGAGCTTAGTATTGAAAAACGAATTAAAATTCAAACCCTACATGAACAAGGCAAGTCCCAAGTAGAAATAGCCAAGTTAGTGAAATGTTCTCGGTGATCAGTGCAATGTGCTATTAAAAGGTTTGTGCCAACAAAATGAGAACGGGCAGAAAACGTAAGACTAATGAGCGACAGGACAGAAAACTCATCCGCGAGTCTGTTAAAAATCGAAAAAAAAACATCATCTGAGCTCGCTGCAACTCTGTTGGAAGAGATTGGGATGCCGATTAGTTCTCGAATGGCAAGGAGAACACTGACAGAAGCTGGATTAAGAGGGTGCAAAGCTAGAAAGAAGCCTTGACCAATAGGAAGAAACGCTTAGAGTAGGCTCTGAAGCACCAACATGTTAGCGAAGAGGATTGGTCTAATGTTGTATGGTCCGACGAATCCAACTTTGAGGTAAGTTTTTATATGATTTATTTTAACAGTTAACTACATACAATTACTCTTGATTTAATCCATTTTAGTCAAGATAATAACTAATTTTTTTAACTGAGTATTTTTTCTATTCTTACAGCTATTCGGAACGTCAGGTGTGACATTCGTGAGGCGGCGTGTCGGCGAGGAATACCATCTAGATTGCGTGGTACCTACTGTAAAACACGGAGGAGGCAGCATTATGATCTGGGGCTGCATGGCTGCTAAAGATATCGGCGAAATGTTGGTTTGTGAAGGCCGCATGAACAGCCAAAAGTACATAAATGTACTAGAAACTGTACTGATGCCTTCGCTAACGCGCATTTTTGGCGACACTAATTTAGACGACATCAAATTCTAGCAAGATAATGCACCTCGTCATAAATCAGCGGCTACGATGCGCTGGTTTAGAGGCAATAACATTGTCTTGTTCGATTGGCCGGCGTAGTCTCCAGATCTAAACCCTATCGAGCATCTTTAGGGTATTCTGAAGCGCAAGATACGGGAGCATAGCATAACATCAAAAGCAGCGCTAAAAAGCGCTTTGATTGATGAGTGGGATGCCATAAGTACAACTGAATTTACTAGGCTTGTACGCGGCATGCCCAAAGAATTGCTAATGTAATTAAAGCTAAGGGCGGACACACCAAATATTAATTTATTTCATAATCTTACCTCAATATACGATTTTAGAAAACATACGAATTTAATTTTTTTAGCCTGAAACACAAGAAATGAAGTAAATTGTAGGGTGCCTAATACTTTTGGCCAAGGCTGTATATTCTCTGACCAGGTTTCAGTATATAGCTTTGTGACGTTAGGCAACATCAAGTCGGAAAAAAAGTTTGCCGTCAGCGCGCTGTCGTGAAAAAAACCTAAATAATAATTCTGTAGTCCACGCGAGGGGAGCCGCGGGCATAGCTAGTTGTTACATATACGAGTAATACAATTTCTGTTTGCGCTGCGTGACATATTCCAGAAACTCGACGAGGCACATTACAATACGGCAACGGTAGCCGGCCAGCATCGGCTACATCTTGTTCTACGTATTTGTATTTCCGTATGGCCATTTTGTTATATTAAACTCTTACTACTAGAAATCTGGGGGTATTATGTTGCCTATTTTTAATATTGGCCCGTCATACCAGTTCTCCACTACAGTCTGTCAAGTACGAACGTCACCGCTCGTATTCTTGAAAAAAAAATATATAATTTAATATAACCTCAGATCAGGAAGTTCGGTTGAGGCTAGAACTGAAAAAAAACTATCAGTTCAATCCAATTACTGAAAGCTGTGAATTCATCAACGTATAACACTCAATCTACTGCTCTGATTTGGCACCCTGTGACTTTTTTTTATCAAATATTTCAAGAAAGACTTAAATGGTCAAAAATCTTTCTCAGATAATGAATTAAAAGTTGCAAACAAATTATTTTTTTTTTGGATGTAAGGCAACAACGCGAGAAATGCTGGCCTAAGTGTAGTAGTAAAGCCCTGGGACCGAATGAATCTCTTGAAATTTTGGAATCTACATCCACCCCCAGCAGATCAGTATGATGAGTGATGAGTTTTAGAAGCTTGTAAAAAACATCAATTATTCGGCGAAATATTGCTCGACCTTTAATAGTGTACTACGGCAACCCTGTAATACCTCATCTAACTCTACGTTCTACACACAAATTGTAGTGTTGTCAGCAAGAGGGGTATAATGAACATCCGGATCTGTATCCCTATTGAAAACGTTTGGTCACTTGTAAAGAGAAAGCTCAGAGGAAAAACTTTGAGGACTTTGACTCAGTTGTCTAGCGAGAGTCGAAAAATTTGAAGAGTTTGCAGAAAATCTTGTCGACAGCATGCCTCGAAGATGCCAGGCGACTATTGATGCAGGAGTCGATTCGAAAATTTACTAAGGTAATTATGCCTTTATTAGTACACCAAAGGATACATTGACGGCAAAATTTTTTTCTTGAAACACATTTCTTCCAAGAATACGGACGTTCACTTTTTTACTTAGACTGTAGTTCTAGTTATGGTATTCTTTCTGTGCCTTTCATGCGATACAATTTAAATTATAATTTGGTTCAATAACTTTATCATCGGCGAACTGAAGGGTGTAGAAATATGTTTCTTCCAAGTCAATGCATATTTCCTTTTGCATAGATTTAGAGCTCTTGTAATGTAAAGTGTATGTGATATTCAACGTCATTAGAACTCTACAGAAAGGCAAACACTTGAAACAAATAATCGTCTCAAAATGAAGTGCCTCGTCGAGTTTTTTAGAGATACTATCTAAAATATGCAACGTGTCTCTGTCTGTCTGTCCGTTAGTGCGCTTATCATTCGAGAACTACTTTCTTTCCTATATACAGCCTTGGCCAAAAGTATTAGGCACCCCTAATAAACACGTGAAACTGAGCTTGGTATTGAAAAACGAATTAAAATTCAAACCCTACATGAACAAGGCAAGTCCCAAGTAGAAATAGCCAAGTTAGTGAAATGTTCTCGGTGGTCAGTGCAATGTGCTATTAAAAGGTTTGTGGAGACTGGCTTCCATGCCAACAAAATGAGAACGGGCAGAAAACGTAAGACTAATGAGCGACAGGACAGAAAACTCATCCGCGAGTCTGTTAAAAATCGAAAAAAAAACATCATCTGAGCTCGCTGCAACTCTGTCGGAAGAGATTGGGATGCCGATTAGTTCTCGAATGGCAAGGAGAAGACTGACAGAAGCTGGATTAAGAGGGTGCAAAGCTAGAAAGAAGCCTTGGCTTTTAGAGACCAATAGGAAGAAACGCTTAGAGTGGGCTCTGAAGCACCAACATTTTAGCGAAGAGGATTGGTCTAATGTTGTATGGTCCGACGAATCCAACTTTGAGGTAAGTTTTTATATGATTTATTTTAACAGTTAACTACATACAATTACTCTTGATTTAATCCATTTTAGTCAAGATAATAACTAATTTTTTAATTGAGTATTTTTTCTATTCTTACAGCTATTCGGAACGTCAGGTGTGACATTCGTGAGGCGGCGTGTCGGCGAGGAATACCATCTAGATTGGGTGGTACCTACTGTAAAACACGGAGGAGGCAGCATTATGATCTGGGGCTGCATGGCTGTTAAAGGTGTCGGCGAAATGTTGGTTTGTGAAGGCCGCATGAACAGCCAAAAGTACATAACTGTACTAGAAACTATACTGATGCCTTCGCTAAACCGCATTTTTGGCGACACTAATTTAGACGACATCAAATTCCAGCAAGATAATGCACCTCGTCATAAATCAGCGGCTACGATGCGCTGGTTTAGAGGCAATAACATTGTCTTGTTGGATTGGCCGGCGTAGTCTTCAGATCTAAACCCTATCGAGCATCTTTAGGGTATTCTGAAGCGCAAGATACGGGAGCATAGCATAACATCAAAAGCAGCGCTAAAAAGCGCTTTGATTGATGAGTGGGATGCCACAAGTACAACTGAATTTACTAGGCTTGTACGCAGCACGCCCCAAAGAATTGCTAATGTAATTAAAGCTAAGGGCAGACACACCAAATATTAATTTATTTCATAATTTTACCTCAATATACGATTTTACAAAACATACGAATTTAATTTTTTACCCTGAAACACAAGAAATGAAGTAAATTGTAGGGTGCCTAATACTTTTGGCCAAGGCTGTATATTCTCTGACCAGGTTTCAGTATGTAGCTTTGTGACGTTAGGTAACATCAAGTCGGAAAAAAGTTTGCCGTCAGCGCGCTGTCGTGAAAAAAACCTAAATAATAATTCTGTAGTCCACGCGAGGGGAGCCGCGGGCATAGCTAGTTGTTACATATACGAGTAATACAATTTCTATTTGCGCTGCGTGACATATTCCAGAAACTCGACGAGGCACATTACAATACGGCAACGGTAGCCGGCCAGCATCGGCTACGTCTTGTTCTACGTATTTGTATTTCTGTATGGCCATCTTGTCATATTAAACTCTTACTACTAGAAATCTGGGGGTATTATGTTGCCTATTTTTAATGTTGGCCCGTCATACCAGTTCTCCACTACAGTCTGTCAAGTAAGAACGTCACCGCTCGTATTCTTGAAAAAAAAAAATTTCGAGAACATTTTTTGTCATCAATGTATTCTTTGTCCAATCGCCTCCCGCATCAATAACACAGGGGAACAGCTGTTTTGGTGTCGAGGTTTTTTGAGCTGATTCTATATCAATTTGATGTCCTGCATTCAAATAACGTATTCATTTGTACCTAGGAGCTCAAATTTTTAAGATATACAATTTTAGAGAAATATAAGTTACATTATTGTAACTCAAATCCGTAAGTGCAGTAAACAAAAGTAGATACGAAATTTTTATTTTAGTTATACAAAATACAATATTATGTCATACTTACAAACAAAAAAAAAACATTGAAGAAATGAAATAGTCACTCAACACTTGGAAAGCTTCTTTCCGCGACATTCTTGAATGTTTTTTTAAACAGTCCCTTTTTAAACTCCAGCAGTAATCTGCCATCATGTGCATGTCCCATCTTCCTTGGTAGCGGTCCTCCATAACTTTAATATCTTGGTGAAATCTTTCACCTTGTTCCTCAGTCATGTCTCCTAAATTTTCTGGAAAACGGTCTAAGTGGCTGTGTAAATAGTGTATTTTAATACTCATATTGCACCCTAAGGATTTGAAACTATTAAGCATCTTGTTAACCATTTCAACATAGTTTTGAGCTTTATGTTTGCCTAGAAAATTTTCTACAACTGCAACAAATGATGTCCAAGCTTCTCGTTCAACTTGATTCATTGAATTTATGAAGGCAGGATCCTTAATTAATTGTCTTATTTGTGGGCCGTCAAATATCCCTGCTTTGAGTTTTTCTGTGCTCAACTGATGCATTTTTACCCCTATATATGCAAAACAAGACCCATTCTTATCAAAAGCCTTTACAAATTACTTCATTAAGCCCAACTTTATATGTAACGGAGGAAGTATGATTTTTTTTCTCTTTCAGCCAAAGCGTCGTTAATGACATTCTTTTCCCCAACGTCCATGTTTTCTCTCTGAGGCCAATCTTTTCTAACCCAGTGGTGTGTTTTGTCCCTACTATCCCAGAGGCACAAGAAACACGGATATTTCGTGTAACCACTTTGCTGCCCAAGAAGAAAGTTTACCATTTTTAAGTCTACACAAATCATCCATTGATGTTCGTAATACTTTATCTTCTGCAAGACCAAAGCTATGGTATTATATTCTTCTTTCAGTTTCGTTGAGTGAGCTAGTGGTATTGAACCATATTTATTCCCATTATGTAGAAGGACACATTTTAAACTTCGCTTTGAACTGTCAATAAATAGGCGCCAATCATCTGGAATATATTCAGAAAGTCCCATTTCTTTCATGAGTCCCCTAATTTCGTGACAAAATACAAGATTGTCTTCTTGAGAAAAGAATGGTAGCAGATCTTTTTCTCTTGTACGGTAAAAGGTAATTTTGGTTCCTTGTTCCAGTAAATTTTTGTCGTTCAACCTAGAAGCCAGTACTTCAGAAGCTTTTTTCGATAAATTGAGATCCCTGGTGAGATCATTTAATTCATTTTGATTGAAGCGTTGAGGAACTGATGACGTCCCCTCATAGTCACTGTTAGTTTCATTAGCATCAGAACTTTTATTAGCATCAGAAGAGCGATCAGAGGGAAAATATTCGTCATCAGAGATATGTGGTAGCTGATGAAATGTTGGAATCGGTATTTCATCTGAGTGCGGGATAGGGCGTATTGCCGAGTCTAAATTGGGATAAGTCCACTTACTGCGGTTATTTCGATTGATTCCATTAGTATTTACTAAACAGAAATAACAATCATCGAAGTGGTTTTTTGGTTCTCTCCAAACCATTGGTACGCCGAATTTTAGACATTTTCTTTTCCCGGTATTCCACTGCCGTAAATGCTCTGTACAAGTTTTACATACGAGATGCGGGGCCCACGTTTTGTCCTGATCACCAAGCTTAACTCCAAAGTATCCAAGATACGCTCGCTTTACAAAGTCAGTAATAGTTTGTCTGTTTTGTTGAAACATGTATTCTCCGCATATGTAGCAAAACACATCAGGTTGATTTACACAACTTCTTCTTGAACTGGAACCTGAACTCATTTTAATTCTGTTCAATAACACAAAAACACTCTTTTCTTAACATAAAATAACACGCCGAATTCGATCTACTCTCATTAGTAAGAACGCACAAACTGACGAGACTTACCCGAGTTAGGTGATTAAAAGGGTCAGTTCAGGTACCTGATAGGCAATGGTTCCACTATTTATAGATTTACCTGGAATTTACTCAATTACAGACTGACAATAAAACCATTGTACCTACATTAATGAATATATAATAATTTTAGAACTCTCATAAATGAATATACTGAATAAAAACCACATTGGTAGATAAGTTGATGTATCTAAAAAAGTAGAGCTGATAGAGAAAAAACGGATTGCATGTATAGATTTAGCGTCCCAAATATAGTTAAAATCAGCTCTAAAATCCCAGGCACCAAAACAAAAATATTTTTTTTTGTTGCCCTGTGTAATCGCTTGGCATCTTCGCAGCATGCTGTCGACGAGATTTTCTGCATACTCTGGAAATTTTTCCAATCTCGCGAGACAACTGAGTCAAAGTCCTCGGAGTCTTCCCTCTGAGCTTTCTCTTTACAAGGGAGCCAACATATTCAATGGGGTTGGCGCCCGTCGATTGTGGGGGCCACCCTAGTATCTTATGGTGCTTCGGAATTTGACATCATGAGCACGAAAATATTGTCGAATGATCTTATGGGACACATTCGAACCCGATTTTCTAAATTTTGCCGCTCCTTGACGCAACGGCAATTGAGTATCCCGTAAAAACAAAGATATGGTTCATTTTTGACTTTCGGAGTGACTTTGCCTACCGAGATACGTTTTGGCAAGTCTTCGACATTTTTCGTCTCGTTAAAATGATTTATTCACTTCTTCACAAACGACACCGACTTTTTAATATATTTATCGGCCGCAGAATGTGTCATTTTAGGACCTCTTGGATGAGAAAAAAGAAAGACTCTCTCAAACCGACACGCAAATAAGTTACTTATTTTGAATTTTAAGTAATTTCGACGAAAGTGCGGAATCGACTGAGACTTTTATTAAAATGCGTCGTAGTTAAAGGTTCCCTCTACCGATTTTTTGTTGAATCACTACAATTAGATCTACCAAAAATGAATTATCGCGGACACGTTCTTACTTGACTGTAAATAAAAATGTTAGAAATTCATTCATCATTACAGAAATAATTCTACGCTACGAATAATTCACCTTAATAGAGGAGCATGATCTTAATACCATGGGAAACTCCATACTGAATAGTTAAAATCAAAGCTAAAAATTACCGTGTAATAAATAATGTCTTCATAAACATTTAGACTTCATCTATTAGTTCATATTAACCAGACTAAAACAAAAACAAACCGTACCATCGTTCTGCAAGTCACTGGTTCTCCCCGGGACTCCACCGGGTGATATCTATATCGTGCCGGTCCCCCGGGGCTCCCGTTTTGTGGGTGGTCCCGTTCAAGAATACACCGAGAGAACTAATTGCGAACAACCGCTGTGGAACAACTCATTCGCACCTCGAGGGAAGAATTGGGATAATGAAGGAGGAAAAAGGATGGTAGTAGACAATAGGAAGATGAAAGAATTTAGTCAAGGTGCTAATGATAAAGTAATATTATCAACATTCAGATCATTAGCAGTTTTTTTTTAATACCTATTGCTTACATTATGTGTTTTATAATGTTTTATTATTAAGTTTAAATTAAAATATTTTGTCTGCTAAGTGCTGTACCGACTCCTGAATCAGTCCAGCAAATTGTCAACTCGCAACAAGTGGACAATTTTCAAGATGATCATCCGAGCCGAAATGACATACTACAACCCAGCATGATGTCAGATGTCACGCACCCGCAGATCCAGAACAAGGCCCTCTGCAACACTCAGCTCCTTAAAGTCTTCCAGATACCCACAATCCGGGAATTCAGCAGCAACGCCCAAATTCCTGGTCAAAGCCACCCACCACTCCAACCCCACAGTCAGGACCACCTACCGCCGCCCGCTTCGCGCCAAGGCCACTGCCGTCTGGCAAGACCCAGCGATCACCTGCTCCCGGATTAGCTTAAGTTAGCTTAATTAATATTAAGTTAAGTTGAAAAATCTTAAATTTTCTCAATAAATTTACATAAATTCCATAATTAAGCTTAGTTAAATTTTAAGATCCAAATGTTAACCATGTTCTTATCAAATCAGGGTACAGGGTGAGTCAAGTTCTTTATCTCATCAGTTTAAAATTATTTTTGAGTATACAGGGTTCTTCAAAAAGTGTGGCCGATATAACATTTTTTTTTTTTTTGATGGAACATCCTATTTTCTAATTTATTTTTAAATTCTGCGATAAATTTTATAACTTTTTTATTAATAATGTTATATACCTAAACCTAGTAGTTTTTCTAATATTTCAATTTTTTAAAAAAAAATACTAGTTTTCAGTTTTGTAAAAATTTGCCAGTAGCGCCATTGTTTCTGAAGGTGGAATAATTATAATTGGTACGAGCATTCTATAGAGATGAAAAAAAGGTATATGTAAAGAAATTTGAGTTAGATGCTACAGGGTGTTCAAAATAAATTGATGCATTTCGACTATTTCAAATTGAAAAAATCTCAATTTTTTTTAAATGACACAAGCTGAAGTAATTCGTTTTGAAAAAAATTTAGATGAATAATAATGCATGTTATGGCTGCAGCAGCAATAATCTTGACATCTTTATTATCTCTTCAGATTCAAGATCATTCTTCTTGCTAAGTAGTTTCTAATTCTGCTGAATGGCGATTTTTCGTTCGTTTCGTGTGTTTAACGTGAACTTGAACATTGACATGGAAGATCATCTTGATCGTCTCAACTTCCTGTTTCAAGCTACAGTACAGTACTTCATACATTTAATCGTCACGCTTCCGATTCTTAGTTTCCAGCCTTTTCGATCTTTCCAATCTCCCGGTTGTAAGTTGGGTTCAGACATTACTTTTCGTTTTCCTCCTCTACACGTTGGTTTTGGTCTTCCGTTTTTCCTTCTTTCTGCCAATGTCTATTTCAAAATTTATCTGGGAATACGCTCTTCGTCTATCTGTTCAACATGGCTATACTAAATATGACAATGAATAAAACCTTACGTTTTTCTTATTAAAAGTCTTTCATCAATCCGTACTGAATACACAGGCCGACAAAACTGGACGAAACTCCAGACCCTGACACTAGAGTATACTTTCACAAAGGTTTTTGGTGCACTCAACACGATTTTTACCTCCGAATTGTTCCATCACATCAGGTTTTCGAGATATCCTAACCTAGATATGTGCAAAAAACATGGTTTTTCGCTATATTCGAGATTATGTTACAACCCGGATTAATTTTTCTCCACAAAACTCGTTGCGGCATATGAAAGTACAATCTTTCCCTTCAAAATGCATTTGGAATTTTTCAGATATCTTATTTCTTCTAGGAGAAATCATCTTTCTAGTAGCAACATTATTAGTTTGTTATCACACATGGTGTCCCATTTTAATGTACCAAGCTTCTTATTTTTTTTATATCAACTTTTAGTAAAACAAGTTTCATACAAAAGTTGAAGGATTTTGAAGGGGCAATAAAATGATATAATTGTGATAACCTTGGAAAGTAATTTTGAAGGTCAACTTGGGTTCTTTAAATGAGAACACTTATTTTTTATGACGGCATCATATTTCTCTAGCAAAAATACACAACCTTTATTCGAAAAATTTTTTTCGATAATACTGAGTTCTTCAATACTTCATTGATAAAAGATATTCCACTCTTACTCGCCGAGCAAGCATAAAAGCAAATGAACGTAACATAACCTCAGGCATCAAGTGAAAATTGATAAAAGATATTACATTCTCAAATCCTAAAACAATTAGAACACAACAGAAAGGAAAACCTAACAAACTCTTAACCAAATTGGTATGGTTGTAACGAAAACGGTGGTAGCGGGTAGGTACTCTGTTCATGAGCCCAGTGGGAGACAGACCTACTTCAGGAAAGCAACCCTGCCCACGCGAGCCTTGATTCTCTTTCACGCCTTTCTTGAAGGAGAATCATGTCCCAACCTTTCATATCCATAAATTACCAGTTCCCTTCTCAAATCCTATTTTTTTCCACTCAGCAAGACATCTGGCCCACGTGGTGTTTTATGGCCAAAACCTCTCATAAATCTATAAAACGAAAACTTTATAGAAGGCCCTCAGTCCCCAGTAGTTTGAAAAATCCCAAATTTATAATCAACGTATCTTGCCAGCTACAACGTATGGAGCCGAGATATGGGTTTTAACTAAAAGAATAACAACAAGAACATATTAGGAATTTCAGAAACAAAAAGAAGAGGAGAATACTGCCTGAAGTTGCCTACGGGACACTTGCTCTTCAACAAAGGCTACGAAGACAACAGTAATGGAGGAACTGGATTATTGATACACAGAAGGCTAATACTATATACTGAGAAATTCCAAGCAATATCTAATAGAGTTATATACATAACAATAAGATTGAACAACACCTTAACACTAAAAGTAATACAGGTCTATGCTCCTACGACAAGCCATGAAGATCAAGAAGCAGAAGAATTTTATGAGGAAATATCTTAGGCGCTTCACGACGACAGAACAAAGTATACATTCGTAACAGGAGACTTTAACGCCAAGTAGGAAAGAAAGCAGAAAATACAGAGAGTTAAATAGGAAATTTTGGCCTTGGAGAGAGGAACAACCGAGGACATATGCTGATGACATTTCTGGAAAGGGATAAACTCTATAATATGAATACTTTCTTTCAGAAAAAGGAGAAGAGGAAATGGACATGGATTAGTCCTGATGGTGAGACAAGAAATGAAATTTATTATGCACTAACAACACATAAGAACATAGCATCAGACGTGAAGGTCCTAAATAGATTTACAACGGGTAGTGATCATAGGCTGGTCAGAGCAAAGGTATTTTTTAACAAAAGACTCGAACGAAAACGTTTACACAACAAGAAAACAAATAAAACAGACAGACAAACACTAAAAGAAAACATAGAACAATACCAAAAACAGATTACAGCCAACCTTAATAACAACACATTCTACAGGAGCAAGTATAGACGAAAGAAACAGAAAAATAATTGAAACGCTCAAGACCACCGCAGAAAAAATAGCTCCCCAACCTACTAGGTGAAAGAATAACAAGCTCAGTGAAGAAACAAAAAGAATGTTGGAACAACGAAGACAACTTATACACGAAGGAAAGGGATTAACTGTCGAATATGCAGAATTGAATAAGACAGTACGAAAAGCGGCTAAAGAAGACATAAACAAATACAAAGAAAACATGGTTATATATCTTATGGAGAAAAACAAATTATTAAAAGTTTTTAGAAGAGCAAACGCCTGTAAAAGTGAGATAATTAAATTGAAAGCTTGAAATAGAAAGAAGGATACGTATGGGATGGGCAGCATATGGAAAATTGAAATATGTACTGAATATGAACACTCCTCAAAGATCAAAAACCCAAATTTATAATCAACGTATCTCGCCAGCTACAACGTATGGAGCCGACACAAAAGAACAATAGAAAAACCCAACCAACGAGCAATGGAAAGGAAGATGTTGAGTATTACTTCGAAGGACAAGAAAACTAATAAATGGATTAGACAACAAACAAAGGTGGATGATATTACCAAACGGATACCATCTCTGAAATGGAGCTGGGCCGGCGATGTAGCGAGAGTGACGTATAAGTGGAGTGGCAAGATCATTAGGTGGAGACCATGGGGTGAAAAGCGAAGCATAGGAAGACCCCAACAGAGATGGAGCGATCTGAAGAGAATCGGAGGGCTTAACTGGTACCAACAAGCACAACATAGAGAAAAACCGGTCAAGTGCAAGTTGAACTTGCACAATTAGTGTTCCGTACGTTGATTGTTTTTAAAATAAAAATTTTTGTTAGGGTGGTATAAAATGATCAGTGACTTCACAACACACACCAAATGAGTTTTCAACAAAGTTTGTTTCCAATCTTTACTGAAAACTGGTGACCCTGAAATTTTGTTTTTTTTTTATATACCAAATAAATTATTAAAGGTAATGCACTCGTGATAATTTTCGTTCAATCTATACCCCGTGGGGAATATTCCAGAATTTTTTCAAAAGTTTTTGATCAGTACTTTTCGGGATAAGGTAGGGGACAGTGAGTTTTTAAAAGTAATACGAAGAAAAGTGTGCGCAAGTATTACATTATATATATATATATATATATATATATATATATATATATATATATATATATATATATATATATATATATATATATATATATATATATATATATATATATATATATATATATATATATATATATATATATATATATATATATATATATATATATATATATATATATATATATATATATATATATATATATATATATATATATATATATATATATATATATATATATATATATATATATATATATATATATTTTACTCGTGTTTTCACAAGCTTTCATTTGACACCACACTCGATGACCTAGTAAAAAAAAATTTTTTTCACTTCCGATTTCACCCCTCAAAACGAACCCCTTAAGTCAAAATTTATGTTACGGTGGTATAAAATGATTAGTGACTTCACAAAACACACCCCAAATGAGTTTTCAACAAAGTTTGTTTCCAATCTTTACTGAAATCTGATGACCTTGAAATTTTTGTTTTTTTTATATACCATATAAATTATTAAAGGTAATGCACTCGTGATAATTTTCGTTCAATCTACACCCCGTGGAGAATATTCCAGAATTTTTTTCGAAATTTTTTGATAAGTACTTTTCGAGATAAGGCCCGGGACAGCGATTTGTCGCGAATTTTTAAAAATAATACAAAGAAAAGTGCGCGCAAGTATTATATTATATACACTAACGTGCATAGAAATCGGCCCACTGTAAACTTTTGACTTTACCTATATTTTTTTTTAAAATTATTCATCAGATCAAAAAAAGAAATATGCTGTTTGAAAGACAATTTAATGTGAGTATAAATTTATCAAGGCTTATCGTTTATATGCGTAGCAACCGGTAAAAAAATGAAACGTGTTTATGTGGTGATTGTAACGAAAATAACAAATTTGTCAAATATTAAAATTATTGCGTTTGCAACTGAAATTTGCATATTAATTCGTTTTTCATAATCTCATTAGTGTTTAAGTGTGTTAGTTTAATGCATACTACACCACAAAAAGCCGCCCAAGTTTTTGCTTTAATCGAAAATGGACTTAGTCAGCGAGCTGTTGCTAGACAATTGAATATGACACGCGCAGCGGTTCGAAGAGTATGCAAACGTTATGAGGAGACTGGATCCTTTCATAGGCGACCTGGAACAGGCAGAAGGCGATTTACAACCGCTCGTGATGACCGCTTTATTGTGTCAACAACATTAAGAAATCGTCACCTTAATGCCGTTCAAGTGCAACGACAGCTCCGTGAGGTGCGAGGAGTGGCTATTAGTCAGTGGACAGTAAGACGAAGACTGCAGGAAAATAACCTGACCCCTAAAACACCTGCGATTGGTCCAAAACTTACTCCAGCTCATCGGCAAGCCCGCCTGCGTTTTGCACGGGATCATCTGAATTGGACGTTGGAACAATGGGGATCTGTTCTGTTCTCAGATGAGACCAGAATATGCCTCCATGGTAGCGACCGAAGAAGGAAAGTGTACCGAAGACCAAGAGAGCGATTTGCAGATTGCTGCTAATCGTATGAGAGATGTTATTAGCGCAAGAGGAGGTCATACCCATTATTAAAAAATTAAGTTTTAAGTTTTAAATTGTCAATAACCCTATTTATGTTAATAATAAAAAAGCTTAATTTGCTTAATGCATTAATTTCACTATGTTAAACATAGGAAGTCGAAATAAGTTTTCGTAAATTTATACTCACATTAAAGCATATTAAATTGTCTTTCAAACAGCATATTTCTTTTTTTGATCTGATGAATAATTTTTTTAAAAAAATATAATTAATGTCAAAAGTTTACAATGGGCCGATTTCTATGCACGCAAGTTTATATATTTTTTAATCGTGTTTTCACAAGCTTTCATTTGACACCACACTCGATGACCTAGTAAAAAAATTTTTTTTTCACTTCTGACTTCACCCCCCAAAACTAACCCCTTAAGTCAAAATTTAATACTCAAAACTACATGGCTCTGATGAGGCCATCAATTCCTATATTATTACCAAATTTCACCTTTCTATGTCAAATAGTTTCAGAGAAAATCGGGTGTGACAGACAGACAGACAGACAGACAGACAGACAGACAGACAGACAGACAGACAGACAGACAGACAGACAGACACCGAAGTGATCTTATAAGTGTTCCGTACGGAACACTAAAAATGGAAAGATTTGAGAGAGGCCTAAACCCAACAGTGGGTAGAGAGCGGCTGAAGGAAGAAGAAGAAGTAACGAAAACGCCAAACTAATTAATTTCAACGTACGAGAAGAAATAAAATATCTGTAAAATTCAAAATGCCTTCTGAAGGGGAAGAGTAGTACTTTCAGATGTCGCAACGAGTTTTGTGAAGAAAAATTAATTCGCGATGTAATATAATCCCGAATATAACGAAAAAACCGTGTCTTTTGCATATTTAAGTTAGGATATCTCGAAAACCTGATGTGATGGAGCAATTCTGAGGTCGGATTTCGATTCAGTGCACCAAAAACTTTCGAAAAAGTATAGTCTGATCTCAGAGTTTGAAAAATGTTGGCCTGTATTGTTAATCTTAACAATGGGTCACCTATTAGATCAAATTTCCTTTTATTTCCTAAACACCTTGTAACTTGTGAACTTGCCCGCACGTTGTGGTGTCATTTTGTAGCCTATGAAAAGGTGTTTAATTGCGCCCCACGTAGACTGCGTCTTTTTGTATGGTGTTAACTCGCCCGCTTTTTGCGGCGTCTTTTTGTACCCTGTAAAAATTATTTTTCCCACGCTTGGGCGCAATTTTCTTGCAACCTCTTTTTAATTTCTGATAATGAATTGAGTGAATCCTGATTTTAAAAGAACTAAAGAAATTAAACACACACTAGCTCAGTTTTCCTTGGTAGAGAGATATGGGTAAGAGATAATTTTTGTACGTCTTTTTGGAATTATTTTTTTTTTTTTTATTTTTAAAAAGCCTCAGCTGTACGACTTTTGGGCACCATTCATTTTAAAATAGAAAGGATCTAACTTCAGCTAAAAAAATGAAAAAATACTGAAAGGGTGTACAGTTGTTAAATAAAAAAACAGTTTGGTACAGCCGTCATTATCCTGAAAAGTAAGATAGGTATTCAGTGAGACACTAGCTTTAATCAACAAAAAGAAAATTTATTCATGATTTTAAAATAAAAGTTCTAACCTTTGCGGTTTTAAGGATTACAAAAAAAATTCTAGCCTAACAGGTAGTTATTATTATTAGAGTCCCTAAATCAGACATTTTACTTCTAAAACCTGACTACACCCGAAATCGAAGAATCGTGATTTTCACTTCACGTTTTGTCAGTTCAAATTGCTATTAAGGCACTACTTCGGGAATAAGTCTATTGAGGAATGTTCTGGTAACTTACGGTTTTTATTTCGGCTTCTAGGCCTTCGATGGAACACAACCGATTTCACACTTTGTAGGAAACACTTAGAGCCCACTACGGCTTTACGCTAGAAAAAAACTTGTGCTTTACTTAGCTCTCATAATTGTTGCTATGAGCCTCTACTGCGGCTCGGTCGAAGTAAGCCTCGCTGCGGCTCGATGGAAAATTAGCCTACTTGGCGGCTTGGTCGAAACAACCTACTTGGCGGCTCGGTGGAAATTAGCCTCCCTTCCTGTCCGCCGGACTCTTAAATAAACCGTGGGCACTCTCTCGGCAATATGGCTACGCCGGAACCAAAACTGCGGATACAAATATTTAACCAATCCCGGCGTATCGAGAGATTCGGTCGCAAACCCGCACAGCACACTAATATACCGAACGGCTTGGAATTTCTGATTAATATACCGCTCAATACAAAAATGAAAAGAAGTACAATTTAAAGTGAAAAATCAGTAACATTACATGGTCTTAAAATCTAAAAAAAAATGAATGTTACATTTCATCCATAAAAAGAATACAGTATTTCATTTAAGAAAAATGTCATCAAAAATAAAAATAAACGCAATTTATGTATTTCCAAATGAATGACCAATAAAGTGTATCAATATATTAAACCATCTGTTAAGCAGGATGACTTAATAAGCGGCCATCGCTTATCATTAATGACGATTAGTCAACTGTCAAGTCGAAATCAGACCGCTCTGCCGAAACTAATGACTGGTAAGCGATTTAATTAACACTCGGTAGATGAGGCCCTGATAAAGGTTAAATGTGTATTAAATATAATTTGTTTTTAGTGTTAAAGATAAGAAGAGTTATTTAAAGTAAAGGGATTAACTACAGGTGTGGTAATTATTTTAATAACTTGAGCAAACAACTTTCATAGATAAGTCGGTATTTTATATGTGAACGAGAAACCTTTTACCAATAACAAAATATATTGAGTTTTTCAAGGGTTTAACTCTTCAGAATATCGCGATCCAAAAATTAGTTGGAGATTCTTCGTTGGATGGATGGAGACAGGATTATATGCAACATAAAAGTCTTGAAATATGCATGCAAATATGCATGAAAAATGATTAAAATATGCTTGAAAAGGGTCAAAATATGCAATATTAAATAATAATAAAAATAGTAATTTTTAGTTTTTTATTTCAAAATCAGCATAAAATTAACAAGTTATCGACGATGCACAGTGTGTCGCGTAGAACATGCTAGGTGGACAAAATTCATGTTATGATTTCCAGGAAATCTTATTTGCAAAACGTAAACAACACCACCAAACCCCGAATTCCGAGAAAAGGTTGTTTATCAAATTTGCAAGTGGCGAGTCATAAGCGTCAGAAGTCAGGTAATGAGTTTAATGCAGCTCTTTCAATCAATCAGTTGCAATTTAGCGACACTTTCGTGCACATCTTATAGTGACATATTGTAATATTGTGAAAGTTTTTGTGATGAATATTAATACTGAGGGTAAGTACTATTTTTAATGTATTTTTTTAATCAGAATCTATTAATTTGAATTTTTAGTATTTTTTTTAAATAGCCTATATATTTTAGCGTGTTTTAAAAAAAAAAAAAACTTTGAAAGTTCAGAATATACAGACATTCACCTCTATCCGGGCTAGTTTTTAGATATTACACAGAAATAACTTTATTCTTCGTAAAAATACACATATTGTTTAGCACACTTCAGTACAACATATTTTTTTTTCTTTTTTTCCAGAACACGTTTACTCTATTTCAAGGGTAGCCTTTTTTGAGGAGTGGTTGAAACACACGAAGAATGAAAAAAACTCGCGTGTATATGACTTTCTTTCTTCAAAATTTCACTTTGGTGACATTACTGAAAGCAGCCAAAAAGAAATAAAATCGAAGATATCCAACTTGTCTAATAAGTTTGGTGCCAAATGGTTGGCTTCAGGAAAGTCGAATTAGCGTTTTTTAATTAAAAATAAGAATTGGTTGGATGAAACAGACATACAGTTTACTGCGAGTTCTTTTGCGCCACAACCTTCAACATCAAGTGAGAATGTGACTCCTGCAGGAAGACCTCGCAAAGATTTCGAGGAATCGTCGTTTAAGACGAAGAAACGTCGCGTCGTGGATCTCGTAGAATCCCGAAGTGTCAGTGAATTGGTGACTGCTGCCGAAATTGCTGTGCGTTCAGCAGGGCAAAGGAAAATTGCCAATGTAATTAGAGACATTAGTGAGAGCCCAGATAATATTATTAAGTTTAAAAATACCAGTTCCGTTAATCCTAGGCAATTAAGTAGTGACGAAGCCTTAGCTTACTATATAGATTCTAAGTCAACAACGCATTCTTACAAACAAACTAGGAAGTGGTCCATGAAGGCGGGGCATAATGTGTTTCCGTCACATTTTAGTTTAAAAAAGTCCAAACAGGCCTGTTACCCTGCAGAGGAGCACATTGCTATAACAGAAACTCGTGCTGAAATAAATTTGCAAGCCTTATTAAATAAAACAGTGGAACGTCTAGTATTAGCACAGAATGAAGTTATCAGCAGTGTGCTCCCAACAAGTTCATCGTTTACACTTGTTAGTAAATGGGGATGTGATGGAAGTTCTGGGCACAGCACATACAAACAGAGATTTGAGAACACTGAATATACGGACGAGTTTCTTTTCGCATTTTCTTTAGTTCCCCTTAAGTTATATGATGGGTCCAAAATTATTTGGCAAAATCCTCGGCCTTCATCAACTTTATATTGTCGCCCAATCAAATTTATATTTGCCAAAGAAACGAACGACTTCACGTGGTGGAGACAAATAGATTGTTGGAAGAAGTTAATGCTCTTCTTCCAACACTTATCAACTTTGGTGATTCTCAAATCTCTGTAAAACACGAACTTTTGCTGACAATGACAGACGAAAAGGTGTGTAACGCCTTAACGGAAACTAGTTCGTCCCAAAAGTGTTTCATCTGTGGCGCCACCCCCAAGACGATGAACGATGACCCCGCGATGTTTAACAGCAATCAAGAACATTTTGGCTTTGGTTTATCTACACTTCATGCTTGGATTCGTTGCTTCGAATGTCTTTTACATATCAGTTACAAGTTGAATATTAAGAAATGGCAGGCTAGAATCAACGAAGACAAAGCAGATATCAAGGTTCGTTCCGAGGAAATCAAATTGAAATTTAAGAACGAGATGGGACTCATTGTAGATAAACCAAAGCCAGGATTTGGTTCTTCAAATGATGGAAATACAGCCCGTATTTAACAATGCTGAGATGAGTGCTCAGATCACAGGGTTGGATGTTACAATTATAAAAAAGTTTGATGTTATTTTGAGAATATTGTCTTCTGGATTCGAGATAAACTTAGTTGAATTCAAAAAATTTTGTTTTGAAACCAGAAAGCATTATCTTACTCTCTATTCGTGGTACTGTATGCCTGCTACTGTGCATAAAATATTAATTCACAGCACAGAAGTCATCAAAGCGGCATTGCTTCCAATTGGGCAGCTTTCCGAAGAGGCTCAAGAAGCACGGAACAAAGATTGCCGCAGATTTAGGGAGTACAACACCCGCAAGTGCTCGCGTGTTGCCACGAATAGAGACTTACTGTGCATGTTAATTATAACATCTGATCCTTTGATCAATAGCCTTCGAGAGATTCCCAAAAAAAAGCCGGAAAAAAATATGTACAGATGTATTAAAGTTAATTGTAAGCCCTAGCATAGAAGAGTCAAGATTGGAATCGTCATCATATTGTCGCACAATGCCACAAAATGATGACGATTATACAGTAAACGACTCATCAGAAGACTCTGATGATGATTATTAGGTTCAGCTACTATTTTTAGTTATGTAGTGCTTGTACTAAGCATGTAAACCTTGACTTGTAAATTTTTCTTTATCAATAAATGAGTATTTTTATTTTACATATAATTACAGTCAGTGTCATTATGCTAAATTTATTACAGAGCATTTATAACATTTATTTTAAAATTAAACAAAAACAATTTTTGACTGGAATTTTCAAAAACAATTTTTTTTTGAACCGAACAGCAAGAAATATGTACCTTAAAAAAATCAAAAACATTTTAAAATACCAACTACTTATGTATGTATAATGCACAAGTTACCTACCTGAAAGGCAGAAATTATTTGAGTTTATCCTTTTTGTGTCAATAAAACTAAGTAATATGGATTAATTGTTTTATTTTTAATTGACAAATGCAATTTTTCATCTGGCTATTATTAAAAATAATAATACAGTGTCTTTCATTTAGTTGCACATTCAAGTTTGTAGAAAAAAATTCGTGCACATACGCTACACTATTTTGTTTTTGTTATACAATGTTTTGTGCAGCTGGACAAAAAATACAGGTAAGCGAAATGCAGCTAAATGAAAGACACTGTATTATAATTTTTAATTCTAATAACCATACAAAATACCCTTGCTCTTTAGTTCCGTTATCTACCTGCTAAGCTGATGCAATCCTACCGCGATATGCAAGGGTGGCTGTATTACACAAATTTTATCGATATTGAGTACCTGCGGTAAATTGTGAATAAAACCCACATTTATTAACCGATTTTCATGATTAATACCTTATTTTATTTTCCAGATACGCAGCTGTCAGAAAAATGTATAATATTTTGTTTTTCTTTTGTTATTGCGCTTTTTTACCGAAAAAAATAATGAATTTTACACGAAAAAAAATTTTTTCTCTCCATTAATTTCTAAATAACTCCAAAACGATAAAAGATAGAATAAAATAATTTTCGATCAGCTTTAATAAAATTTTGTTACGCATTTTTTAATGTTTTATGTATAAAAATCTGACAAGTTGTTCCCGAGTTATCGTTAAATATGTCTGCGTAGCTGACTAATTTAGGGGAAAAAATTAGCCACGCCCATAAAAAAAAACCAACGCAATGAATTTTTTCTCTTAAAATAACTTAATATGCCTAGAATATACATAAACAATTGAAATAAGTGAAAAAATAATTTTATCCAGCTAACTTGTACTAGTCGACACACTGTGCGATGTTTCAATTTAATTAACAATTATTTAACATTTTTTAAAATTATTAATTTGAATTTGGGTGATATGTTAGCACTTATTGTTTCTGGCAAAAGTTCACCCGTCCCATTAATAAAACTATCAATTTGACACAAAGGTTCAAAACCTGGGTTATTGCACAAAGTGTTTTCAAACTTTTCTTTAACTCTTCACGGGAATACATCTGGCAATGTGGAGTTTATTTGACGGATTTTATTCATTAACTGAATTGATTCGGTCAACGCCAAACCTCGAGTTTCAAGCTTTTTAATACCCGCAGGTATGTGGGAAAAGTGAGTGCTAATCAAAGCTATGTTTTTTTTTAATATCAGAATCGTTAAATGCTTCCTTGGATTGACGAACTGCCATAGCCTCTGCACTATCGAAGTCATTTACTACACCTTTGATGGCCTCGAAATGGTCATTGTAAAATAGTACAGCTTCAATCCATGTTCCCCATCGAGTTACCACTGGTTCGGGAGGTAAAGGCACATTTGGCAGTTTTTCTTTATAGGCGTTATTACGAGCAGGTGCCTTAAGAAACACTTTTTTTGCTGATGAAATCGGTTTATTTACATTTCCGTGGATCGTACTTCTTCAGCGAGTCGATGGACTCCGTGAGCAAAGCACGTCACATGAATTAAATTTGGATAAAATACTTGGAGGACTTTGGCTGCCTTGATCATATAGGGCGCAGCATCCGAGAGAAATATAAATACTCTTTCATCTGCAGAAGAATCAGGAAATATTTTTTTAATACCCTCATTCACAAATCTGGCGATCGTAGAATGATTTGTCTTGTCAAGTTGTTAAAACTGATATCTTGTTTTAAAATAAAAATTCGTCTTCGAGAAAATTGTTTATTTGATCCACGCTCAAACAAATATTCTTAGAAACTAACTACTTATCACTTAATATTCCGACCAAGAAACAAAGGAATCAAATACCGTCGTAATTTTGGGTATTCCCTTGACACTATAACGTATTCGATTTTTAGACTATTGCAGGTAATGTTCCGGCGATAAGATCGGTGCAAATGCATATAATCTGGTCTCTAATAATCACAAATCGATTAGACGAGAAGTTGTGGCTTGTCTTTTCGCCCGCACATTGAGGCGCAATTTTGCAGCCCCTTATAATTTCTGAGAATGGATTGAGTGGATACTAATATTAAAAGAAATAAAGAAACTAAACATACACTAGCTCAGTTTTCTTGGTAGAGTAATATGGGTAAGAGATAATTTTTGTACGTCTTTTTGGAAATAGTCTCTATTGTTGTTTAAAATTTTTGGTTGTACAAATTTTGGGCACCATTCATTTTAAAATAAAAGGGGTCTAACTTCAGCTAAAAAAATGAAAAAACACTGAAGGGTTATGTGGTTGTTAAGGAAAATTTTGATATGGTACAACCCTTTTGTCCTGAAAAGTAAGATAGGTGTACAGTGAAACACTAGCCTTAAACAAGAAAAAAAAAACATTTATTTTTTTTTTCTTTTTTTTATGGGTCTAGCACACGTGCTACAGGGAAGTCCCTAAAGCGCTACAGGAGCGACACGTGTGCGGAGAAAGCGATTCACGTTGTTCTTGAATCGCTGTAGATTGTACTCGATGGGAAATACAGTCCTGGGCAAAGTATTCCAAAGGTATGATGTTCTCCATATAAAAGACTGCTTGAAAAGCGTTGTACGAGGAGTAACAAGCTGAACCTCATACGGATATGAAGTATTAGCGCGACGTGTACCTCTAATATGCACCGCTCTGGGAGGAATTAAACGGGCGACATCCTTCGAACACTTTCCATGAAAGTACTTGTAGAATAGACTCAAGTCGCCAACCGTTCTTCGATGTTTCAGCGAATCAAGGCCGTCGGTCAGTTTCGGGTGTCCAATCAGACGAATAGCTCTTCTCTGGATATAATCCAACAAATGCAGTGTATGTTTGGGAGCGGAGCTCCAAACATGGGAGCAGTATTCCATAGGTGGTCGAATTTGAGCTTTGTAAAGAATTAACAGTTGTTGTGGAGTGTAAAGCTTTCTGGTTCGAAACAATATTCCCAACTTTTGAGAAGCTCTCCTTGCTATGCCTGCAACATGTTCATGCCAGGACATATTTACTCCCAAATTAACGCCTAACAGATTGAGTGACGATGTTAGAGGGATGGAGTGCCCCGACATAACTATGTCGGGTTCTGCAACGTTAACTTTTTTAGAAAAAACTGCCGCCTGGGTTTTTGTAGCGTTAAATTCCACTTGGTTACTGTCACCCCAAGATAGAATTTCTTCCAGGTCTTTGTTAAGTTGAATGACTTCCTGCTGTCTGCGGATATTCGTCTGAGTAGTCGATGTCCGAGCGTTCAAAGTGAATGAAGAGATAAGTGTACTGTCATCTGCAAAGCTGTAGATTGGATTCTCGGTCTTTTCCAGCAGATCGTTAATATAAATGAGGAAGACAGTAGGAGACAGTATGGAACCTTGGGGCACACCGGCGTTGATAGTGAAGGTGTTAGAAAGAAATCCGTCGACTGCCACTCATAAAGAACGCTTTCTGAGGAAACATGAGAGCCACTAACAGAACTTTTCAGACATACCATAAGAACGTAGCTTAGCCAACAGCCCATCGTGCCAAACACGGTCAAATGCCTTGGATATGTCAAGAGCAACCGCTCGAGATTCTCCAAAGTGTTCAATTGCGTTGTTCCAAATATGTGTTACATAAGTCAGAAGATCTCCTGTTGATCTATTTTTACGAAAGCCATATTGGTGATCATTAATAATGTTGAATCCTTCAAGATATTTTATAAGATGCTGACTGATAGCCTTTTCCATGACTTTCGATATTATTGAGAGTAGTGCGATTGGTCGGTAATTATTTGGCAAGGTCTTCTTGCCTTTTTTAGGTATCGGCTGAACTGTGGCACATTTCCAGCAGGAAGGAAATATTCCCTTTCTGTAGGATAGGTTGAAAAGTCTACAGAAAACTGGTGTTAGTTCCCTGGCACAGTTCTTGAGAACTATGGCAGGTATTCCGTCAGCGCCTGAAGCCTTTTTGGTGTCTAGCTTCATCAAAATACGTTTTATGATACGCTGTCTGAAGACAATATCGGGCATCCTTGACTGCACTATGGGAATAGTAGGTGGTGTTTTTTCCTAACTTTTGCAGTTCTATTATTACAAAAAACCTTAGCCTAATAGGTGATATTGCTAACTAAAGTCCTTAAATCAGGATTAAAACTTTACTACACACGATGTTGATGGTTCGTAAGGTTCACTTCACGAGTTATTAGTTCAAAACGATGTTAAATACACTACGGATGGATATTCTGGTGACTTAGGGTTGTCCTACGAGCTTCTAGGCCTTGAATTGAGCACTAAAACCGTTTTCACACTACTCCATCACTAATCTATCAGTACGGCTACATGATGAGAAGAGCCTACGACGGCCACTTGTTGAAAAAAAAGACCTACTACGGCTTCATGTTGAAAAAAGCCCACTACGGCTACATGTTGAAAAAAGCCTAGTACTCGACTTGGCTCTATTTTTTACTCCCCTCCGTATAAAATCACGTCTTCAAGATGGCTGCTTCCCGGATACAAATGTACAGCCAATCGACGCATTTGAAACGAATTAAATAAATCCGGTAGGAAACCAGCAATGCACGCTGTAATATAAACGGCTTAGAAATCCGAGTGAACTACACTACTTAAAAGTTAGTAAACACTACTCGATATAAATATGAAAAAAAATGTAAATTATAATGAGAAAACAGTAACATAACACGATCTTAAAATCTAGGAAAAGATTAATGTTACAAAGTCTGAAAATTACCAACCCAAAGAACAAGCAGGCTTCCGAAAAAGATTTAACACAAACAAATATTTACACACGATCAGACAACTTATAGAAAAGGTAACTACTGAATACAATATTATAGCCGACTTCCGAAAAGCCTTTGACAGAATGAAATACTGGGCAATTGAGAAAGCAATGAAAAATGCAAGAGTCGATCAAAGGTATATTAATATACTGACAAAAATCAATGAACAATCAAAACTGAAAGTGAGATTACACGAAAATATCAAGGAAGTAAAAATAAAGAGAGGTGTTAGACAGGGTGACATCATATCACCCAAAATATTCACCCTGGTACTAGACGATATCTTCAAGAACCTTCACTGAGCAAACAGAGGACCTAACATATCCGGAGAGAGACTCAACAACTTAAGATTTGCTGATGACATCGCACTTTTTGACGAAAATGAAATCGAATTGAAAGCAATGCTCCAAGAATTACAAACTGAAGCAAAAAGGTCGGTTTAGAGATGAACATCACAAAAACCAAATTCATGATGAACGAAAAAATTACCATTAATGACGTAATATCGGACAAAAAGTGAAAAGGGTGGATTCATAAGTATATTTGGGACCGAAAGTTACACTCGGACAAGTAAATCAAGAACTGGAGATCAATCGAAGGATACGCCTGGGTTGGCCAGCTTACAGTAAAATGAAGCAAGTATTTCATACCAAATTGCCTTTAAAACTTAAAAGTAAAATATATGACGAATGCATTCTACCAGTAACAACATATGGTATGGTTCTGACACGGAAAATTATTAGAAAATTGCAAGTTCATCAGAGAACAAGTAAAAGGAAAGTGCTAGGTATATTACTTAGGATCTGCAGACCAAGTGATTGGATCAGGAAAAAAACCGGGTCAAGTGCAAATTGAACTTGCGCAATTAGTGTTCCGTACGTTGATTGCTTTTAAAATAAAAATTTTGGTAATGTAGGTATAAAATGATCAGTGACTTCACAAAACACACCCCAAATGAGTTTTCAACAAAGTTTGTTTCCAATCTTTACTGAAAATTGATGACCTTAAAATTTTTGTTTTTTTTTTTTACCAGATAAATTATTACTTGTGATCATTTTCGTTCAATCTACACCCCGTGGAGAATATTCCAGAATTTTTTCAAAATTTTTTGATAAGTACTTTTCGAGATAAGGCGGGTGGACAGCGATTTTTTTTACGATTTTTTAAAAATAATACAAAGAAAAGTGCGCGCAAGTATTACATTATATATATATTTTTTACTCGTGTTTTCACAAGCTTTCATTTGACACCACACTCGATTACTAAGTAAAAAATTTTTTTTTCACTTTTGATTTTATCCCCCAAAACTAACTCCTTAAGTCAAAATTTAACTTTCAAAACTATATGGCTCTGATGAGACTATCAATTCCTATATTATTACCAAATTTCAACTTTCTATGACAAATAGTTTCGGAGAAAATCGGGTGTGGCAGACGGACAGACAGACAGATAGACAGACAGACAGACGGACAGACAGACACCGAAGTGATCTTATAAGTGTTCCGTACGGAACACTAAAAATATAGGTCCATGATATAATTAAGAGGACATCTTCCCTCAAATGGAACTGTGGCCAGAAATACTGATAACTGTAGCGGAAAAGTGACCAGATGAAGACCATGGGGGGAAAAAAGAAGTACTGACAGACCTCAACAACGTTGGTATGATGATATTAAAAGAGCAGTGGGGTTCATTTGGTTTCAAATTGCTTACAAAAGGGACATATGAAAGCACATGAGAGAGGCCTATATCCAAAGGACAGAGAATGGCTAGAAGAAGAAGATGCATTTCTCTATTTGGTCTAACAAGCAGCGTAAATCTACTGTGATCTTATCAACCATCTACTATATTCTTCTCATAATCAGATGTTAGATTTCCTTCTCTCAAAGCACCGAGCTACGTTTCGGCAAGTTGTCGACCTTTTTCGTCTCGTTAAAACGATTTACCTACTTCTTCACAAACGCTACCGACTTTCTAATATAGCGGACGCGGAATGTGACATTTTATGCCCCTTTGGATGAAAATAAAGAAAGACTGCTTCGAACCGATGCCCCAACAAGTGACTCATTTTGGATGTTACGTAATTTCGACGAAAGTTCTGAATCAACTGATACTTTTACTAAAATGCGTCGTAGACAAAGTTCCCTCTACCGATTTTTTTTCGAATCGCTAGAATCGCATCTAACAAATATCAATTGTCGCAGACACGTTTTTTACTTGACAAACTGTATACTTTCCATTCCTCTAGTTTTTCCTCGGTTGTTAATATTTTATCAAGATGATTTGTGAATCATATCTCGCGCTGCTGGATATTAGTGTGTCTTGGTAAGTAAAAATAGAATAAATATATTTACTTTCTAACAGCAATGAAATCCTGCACAGATGAAAATTAACGAGGACAAGAAATCATTACAAAATTATTCGTGAATTTTAATTTCAAATGAAAAATTACATGATACTATATGAAATTCTCTTCTAGAAAATAACGACTATTTATTGTTTCATTAATTACAAAAAATACGTTTAAAAACAATAACGAAGAGAACACCTGGTCTTTTTTAAAACCACAAATATTCCACATAAAAAGAAATAATTTATAATTCCTATTTTGCTTCATATGAACTTGGCATAAAATATGCCAATGATTTGTCGACCATTTCCGATTCAAGAGCTAATAAACAAATAACATTTTAATAGCTTTTACCGTCTTTCAAAACAATCTAAGTGGTTAATTTATTAATCATTTTTTTTATTGATTTCTTTTTGATCATTAAATTAACAAACCACATAAACTCATTAATTTGAGCTTTGAATATTTATGAATAAACCTACTAATGGATGGCAAAAATATTACCAGTTACCAATAGTTCTTGCATCTGTCGAAATTAACTACCAACAAAATAAATTACAAATATTTAGGTAATGAATTTACTTATCACCGTCAGCGTAAATCCGCCGTTAGGTTCTTCTGACCATAAACTACTTTCGACATCGAGTATTCTACCAATCAGTGACAGAGAGGCGCCTAAACCGCGCAAGATTTGGCACTACAAATCTGCTAAATGGGAAGATCTCATGGAATATTTTCGAACTTTCCCTTGGTTAGACCCCAGGGAGGTTTCCGATGTTATTTTGGCCGGTATGGAGGCTTACATCCCTTTTTCGAAGAAATGCTCTTCCAACGGCAAGTCTTGGTTTGTCCGAAAATGTAAACAAGCTGTTGCTTCTAAACATCTTGCATACCGACAATGGCGTGAAAATCCTAACACCATAAATCGTAACATCTTTGTTCGTGCCAGGAACAGATGCAAAGAAATTATCGACGAAACCAAGGAAGCACACAATCAACGGATTGGAAACAAACTTCTCGCTTTTTCCAACAATTTCAGGTCCTTTTGGTCAGTCCCTAAGGGAGTTAGTCCAAATTTCACCAAATCAACCATACCATCACTCACACGGCCAGCTAATTCTATTGCAACGACACCTGTTGAGAAAGATAACTTGTTGGCTGAACTCTTTGTTCACATTCTACTGTCGATTTTCAAGGAAAAACAACACCTACTATTCCCATAATGCAGTCAAGGATTCCCGATGTTGTCTTCAGACAGCGTATCATAAAACGTATTTTGATGAAGTTAGACACCAAAAAGGCTTCTGGCGCTGAAGGAATACCTACCATAGTTCTCAAAAACTGTGCGAGGGAACTAACACCAGTTTTCTGTAGACTTTTCAATCTGTCCTACAGAAAGGGAATATTTCCTTCCTGCTGGAAATGTGCCACAGTTCAGCCGATACCCAAAAAAGGAAAGAAGACCTTGCCAAATAACTGCCGACCAATCGCACTTCTTCCAGTAATATCGAAAGTCATGGAAAAGGCTATCAATCAGCATCTTCTAATATATCTTGAAGGATTCAACATTATTAGCGATCACCAATATGGCTTTCGTAAAAACAGATTAACAGGAGATCTTCTGACTTATGTAACACATGTTTGGAACAACGCAACTGAACCCTTTGGAGAATTTCGAGTGGTTGCTCTTGACATATCCAAGGCATTCGACCGTGTTTGGCACGTTGGCTATGCTACGTTCTTATGGTATGTCTGAAAAGTTCTGTTTGTGGCTCTCATGTTTCCTCAGAGAGCGTTCTTTACGAGTGGCAGTCGACGGATTTCTTTCTAACACCTTCACTATCAACGCCGGTGTACCCCAAGGCTCCATACTGTCTCCTACTCTCTTTCTCATTTATATTAACGATCTGCTGGAAAAGACCGAGAATCCAGTCTACAGCTTTGCAGATGACAGTACACTTATCTCTTCATTCACTTTGAACGCTCGGACATCGGCTACTCAGACGAATATCCGAAGACAGCAGGAAGTCGTTCAACTTAACAAAGACTTGGGAGAAATTCTATCTTGGGGTGACAGTAACCGAGTGGAATTTAACGCTACAAAAACCCAGGCGGCAGTTTTTTCTAAAAAAGTTAACGTTGCTAAACCCGACATAGTTATGTCGTGGCACTCCATTCCTCTAACATCGTCACTCAATTCGTTGGGCGTTAATTTGGGAGGAAATATGTCCTGGCATGAACATGTTGCAGGCATAGCAAGGAGAGCTTCTCAAAAGTTGGGAATATGATTTCAAACCAGAAAGCTTTACACTCCACAACAATTGTTAATTCTTTACAAAACTCAAATTCGATCAACTATGGAATACTGCTCTCATGTTTGGAGCTCCGCTCCCAAACATACACTGCATTTGTTGGATTCTATTCAGAGAAGAGCTGTTCGTCTGATTGGAGACCCGGAACTGACCGGCGGCCTTGATTCGTTGGAACATCGAAGAACGGTTGGCGACTTGAGCCCATTCTACAAGTATTTTCATGGAAAGTGTTCGAAGGATGTGGCCCGCTTAATTCCTCCCAGAGCGGTGCACATCCGTATGAGGTTCAGCTTGTTACTCCTCGTACAACGCTTTTCAAGCAGTCTTTTATATGGAGAACATCATCCCTTTCGAATAATTTGTCCAGGACTGTGTTTCCCACCGAGTACAATTTGCAGCGATTCAAGAACAGCGTGAATCGCTTTCTTCGCACACGTGTCGCTCCTATAGCGCTTTAGGGACTTCCCTGTAGCACGTGTGCTAGACCCATAAAAAAAAACAAAAAGAAAAAAAAATATCGCTAGTACATTTATACAAATATATTTTAATCTATAAGTGCATAGGTAATTTTATAGTTTAATAGTGCTTCTTCCTCACTCGAGGTTCTTCAGACTATTCAATCGCGTTGTTTTAAATATGCGCAATGTAAGTTAGAAGATCTCCTATTGATCTTTGGTTCCAAAAGTCATATTAATAGTCGCTAATAATATTGAAACCTTCCAGATATTTTGAATGATTTTTTTATTGTTCATCTCTCCGCCTGAGAAGGGATTTTACCATTTTTTGATATCTTACATTATATCGGCGAGGATGTAATATACCAATGTGGCTCACATTTGTAGATTTTCGCAAGGCTTTCGCCACAGTGGAAAAATGGGCGCTTATAAGAGCTCTTAGAAATGCTCGTATAGACCACAGATACAGCGAAATGATAGCCAGAATATATGAACGAGCTACACTCAAAGTTATGGTAAACCAAGAACTGACAAACAAGGTCCCATTGAACAGAGGAGTAAGGCAGGGCGATGTAATATCGCCTAAGTTATTTACAATGATCTTAGAAGATGTATTCAAAGAACTGAATTGCCTGCCATTTGCCTTCTGATAGCTGGCGATCGGCTAAACAACCTGAGATTCGCAGATGACACTGTAATTATAGTAAACAATAGGAATGAAATGATCCAGATGATCACAGATCTCTACCACCAAGCAAGAAAAGTGGGACATAACATAAATTTCTCCAAAACAAAGTACATGAGTAACGAAGGCATAAATGATCGGAGAATGAAAGTACGTGAGATTGCTGAGGCTATGGGTATCTCAATTGAACGGGTACAGAATATTTTTAATAACTAATTTGGATATTAAAAATCTTTCCGCAAGATGGATGCCACGATTGCTCACAATTGACAATAAACACGCACGTGTGTCAACTTCAAAAGAATGTTTGGCGATGTTAATGTGCAATCGGAATATTTTTTAGCGTCGATTGATAACTACTGACGAAACTTGAATTCATCGAAGCACACCAGAGACCAAAAAACAGTCCAAACAGTGGGTTTTCCGTAACGAACCAGCACCACAGTGTTTTGGGATGCACGGGGCATAATCCACGTCGATTACCTTGAAAAGGGAAAAACGATTAATGGAGAATATTGTTAACTTATTGGATCATTTCAACCATGCTGTGAAAGAAAAACGTCCGCATTTAGCGAAGAAAAAATCTCTTTCATCAAGACAATGCACGCTTGCACACTTGTGTCATCGCCATGGCAAAATTCCATGAGTTAGGATACGAATTGCTTCCGAATCCACCATATTCTCCAGATTTAGACTCAAGCGATTATTTTCTATTTCCGAATATTAGAAAATAGCTCAGAGGAAAAAAATTAGCTCAAACGACGAGCTGATTGCTGACACAAACGCTTATTTTAAGGAGTTGGAGAAATCGTATTTTATAGATGAAATATAAAATATAGAAAAACGTTAGACTAAGGGCTAAAAGGAGACTATGTTAAAAACTAAAATAAATTTTACACATAAAAATGTTTTTTTCTTGTCAAGTCCTAAGTACCTGGACTTAACATACAACCCTCGTAACAATCATCGTTGCTCACTAAGTAATAACTAGACCTCAGAATAATTAATTTATGGGACTTTTCTCTAAGTTCCCATGATCGTTAAATTAAAGAATCATATAAACAAATTAATATTTTGAAAATTTAAATAATTACTTAATATGCAAAATTAAATTAATCATAGGATTAATTTTAAACAATAAAGTTTTTATATTTTGGTTATCATTCTTTTCAAGACTCCATAAGCAGATAATTTATTGATCGTATATTAAAGTTTATTATTTTGTTGAATTTAAATTACTAAACTATTTTAGTATATTCACTTTTTGGATATCTTAAAGTATGAAATGATCGAATGCGAAAATAATAAGGATGCATAAAAAAATATCAAACGAGAAATTCAGTCAAAAATTAAATAACCATTTGAAGAATTCTATAAAACTTAACTAGACAAAAATGAAGGCAACATTTGATATTAGCTGATAAAAATGGTTAAAATACATTAATTTTTTGAAAACGACAGTCAGATATATGGATTAGGAAATCAACACGATGACATCGAACCGGACATAAGCAAAGGGAGTTTATTCTGGTCGACACTGAAATTTTTTCCTGAAATTTTATATATATTATAGAGTATACCTGAGGCACCGGTTACGGAAAAAATACTGGTTTAATGCTATCAGCTCTACTTTTTTATTATATGAAATTACAATTTTCTTCAAAATGGAACAAATACACATTTTTTCTGTTTGACATATTTACACACTATGAAACATTCTTCTATACAATTTTCTTGAGGCTTGAGGATCATCTCTTTGCAAACTCTAACAGTAATCGGCCATCATATGGATGTCCCACCTTCCTTGATAACGCTCTTCCATTGTGGCAAGATTTTCTGGGAATCGATCTAAATGAGAATGTAAGTAATGAGTCTTGATACTCATATTGCAGCTCAGATCTTTTAAAATAGTTATTGGACTTATTGTTTCCGAGAAAATTTTGAATCACCACAACAAATGATTTCCGAGCTTTAGACTCGACTTCATTCATTGAATTCACAAAGTTTGGATCTTTCACAACTTGTCTGATTTGTGGCCCATCAAAAATACCCGCTTCCAATTTTTCTGTGCTTAATTCTGGAAACTTGCGTGAAAGAAAAGCAAAACTGTTTCATAATGCCCAGTTTGATATGAAGTGGTGGCAGTATAATGCGATCTCGATTTACTAAGGGCAAATTAATAACATTTTTGGTACTAACCATCAGTTCCTCTCTTACTGGCCACTTTTTTTGAGACCAAGGATGTTGTTTGTCGCAGCATCCCACAGATACATAAAACATGGTTATTTCGTGTATCCACCCTGTTGTCTGAGAAGAAAGTTAACCATCTTTAAGTCTACACAAATGAGGCAGTTGTGGTCTCGATACTTAATTTTTTCCATTACTGAAAAAATAGTTGTATACTCTTCTTTCATAGTAGTAGAGTGTGCAATAGCTATAGAACCATACTTGTTGCCGTTATGAAGGAGCACACACTATAAGCTTCTCTTGCTACTGTCTATAAAAAGAAGCCAATCATTTAGTTGGTATCGTTGTGAACTCATCTTTTCCAAAATACCTCTGACATCATTACAGAAAATTAAATCATTTTCTCTAGAAAAATATGGTAACAAATTCTTTTCTCGAGTCCAATATAAAGTAATTCTGGTTCCTGGTGCAAGTAAATTATTTTCTTTTAAACGAGATGCCAAAATTTGAGAAGCTTCCTTTGACAAATTTAGATCCCTTACTAAGTCATTCAATTCCTCTTGATTAAAGGATTGAGGATCTGATGACTGACTACATGTGAAATCCGAATCAGTACTATCCATTGTGTTTTTTTCAATTTTCATAAGATCTGGTTTTCAGAGCATTTAGATGATGCTCCTTGTATCTCACCAGAGCACAGTGTGTCGCGTAGAACAGAAGTCAGGTAATGAGTTTAATGCAGCTCTTTCAATAAATCAGTTGCAATTTAGCGACACTTTCGTGCACATCTTATAGTGACATATTGTAATATTGTGAAAGTTTTTGTGATGAATATTAATACTGAGGGTAAGTACTATTTTTTAATGTATTTTTTTAATCAGAATCTATTAATTTGAATTTTTAGTATTTTTTTTAAATAGCCTATATATTTTAGCGTGTTTTAAAAAAAAAAAACTTTGAAAGTTCAGAATATACAGACATTCACCTCTATCCGGGCTAGTTTTTAGATATTACACAGAAATAACTTTATTCTTCGTAAAAATACACATAACATATTGTTTAGCACACTTCAGTACAACATGTTTTTTTTTCTTTTTTTCCAGAACACGTTTACTCTATTTCAAGGGTAGCCTTTTTTTGAGGAGTGGTTGAAACACACGAAGAATGAAAAAAACTCGCGTGTATTTGACTTTCTTTCTTCAAAATTTCACTTTGGTGACATTACTGAAAGCAGCCAAAAAGAAATAAAGTTGAAGATATCCAACTTGTCTAATAAGTTTGGTGCCAAATGGTTGGCTTCAGGAAAGTCGAAGGAGCGTTTTTTAATTAAAAATAAGAATTGGTTGGATGAAGCAGACATTCAGTTTACTGCGAGTTCTTTTGCGCCACATCCTTCAACATCAAGTGAAAATGTGACTCCTGCAGGAAGACCTCGCAAAAATTTCGAGGAATCGTCGTTTAAGACGAAGAAACGTCGCGTCGTGGATCTCGTAGAATCCCGAAGTGTCAGTGAATTGGTGACTGCTGCAGAAATTGCTGTGCGTTCAGCAGGGCAAAGGAATTGCCAATGTGATTAGAGACATTAGTGAGAGCCCAGATAATATTATTAAGTCTAAAAATACCAGTTCCGTTAATCTTAGGCAATTAAGTAGTGACGAAGCCTTAGCTTACTATATAGATTCTAAGTCAACAACGCATTCTTACAAACAAACTAGGAAGTGGTCCATGAAGGCGGGGCATAATGTGTTTCCGTCATATTTTAGTTTAAAAAAGTCCAAACAGGCCTGTTACCCTGCAGAGGAGCACATTGCTATAACAGAAACTCGTGCTGAAATAAATTTGTAAGCCTTATTAAATAAAACAGTGGAACGTCTAGTATTAGCACAGAATGAAGTTATCAGCAGTGTGCTCCCAACAAGTTCATCGTTTACACTTGTTAGTAAATGGGGATCTGATGGAAGTTCTGGGCACAGCACATACAAACAGAGATTTGAGAACACTGAATATACGGACGAGTTTGTTTTCGTATTTTCTTTAGTTCCCCTTAAGTTATATGATGGGTCCAAAATTATTTGGCAAAATCCTCGGCCTTTATCAACTTTGTATTGTCGCCCAATCAAATAGATTGTTGGAAGAAGTTAATGCTCTTCTTCCAACACTTATCAACTTTGGTGATTCTCAAATCTCTGTAAAACACGAACTTTTGCTGACAATGACAGACGGAAAGGTGTTTAACGCCTTAACGGAAACTAGTTCATCTCAAAAGTGTTTCATCTGTGGCGCCACCCCCAAGACGATGAACGATGACCCCGCGATGTTTAACAGCAATCAAGAACATTTTGGCTTTGGTTTATCTACACTTCATGCTTGGATTCGTTGCTTCAAATGTCTTTTACATATCAGTTACAAGTTGAATATTAAGAAATGGCAGGCTAGAAGCAACGAAGACAAAGCAGATATCAAGGTTCGTTCCGAGGAAATCAAAATGAAATTTAAGAACGAGATGGGACTCATTGTAGATAAACCAAAGCCAGGATTTGGTTCTTCAAATGATGGAAATACAGCCCGTCGCTTTCTTAAGAATGCTGAGATGAGTGCTCAGATCACAGGGTTGGATGTTACAATTATAAAAAAGTTTGATGTTATTTTGAGAACATTGTCTTCTGGATTCGAGATAAACTTAGTTGAATTCAAAAAATTTTGTCTTGAAACCAGAAAACATTATCTTAGTCTCTATTCGTGTTACTGTATGCCTGCTAATGTGCATAAAATATTAATTCACAGCACAGAAGTCATCAAAGCGGCATTGCTTCCAATTGGGCAGCTTTCCGAAGAGGCTCAAGAAGCACGGAACAAACATTTCCGCAGATTTAGGGAGTACAACACCCGCAAGTGCTCGCGTGTTGCCACGAATAGAGACTTACTGTGCATGTTAATTATAACATCTGATCCTTTGATCAATAGCCTTCGAGAGATTCCCAAAAAAAAGCCGGAAAAAATATGTACAGATGTATTAAAGTTAATTGTAAGCCCTAGCATAGAAGAGTCAAGATTGGAATCGTCATCATATTGTCGCACAATGCCACAAAATGATGACGATTATACAGTAAACGACTCATCAGAAGACTCTGATGATGATTATTAGGTTCAGCTACTATTTTTAGTTATGTAGTGCTTGTACTAAGCATGTAAACCTTGACTTGTAAATTTTTCTTTATCAATAAATGAGTATTTTTATTCTACATATAATTACAGTCAGTGTCATTATGCTAAATTTATTACAGAGCATTTATAACATTTATTTTAAAATTAAACAAAAACAATTTTTGACTGGAATTTTCAAAAACAAATTTTTTTTGAACCGAACAGCAAAAAATATGTACCTTAAAAAAATCAAAAACATTTTAAAATACCAACTACTTATGTATGTATAATGCACAAGTTACCTACCTGAAAGGCAGGTATTATTTGAGTTTATCCTTTTTGTGCCAATAAAACTAAGTAATATGGATTAATTGTTTTATTTTTAATTGACAAATGCAATAAATGATTTTTCATCTGGTTATTATTAAAAATAATAATACAGTGTCTTTCATTTAGTTGCACATTCAAGTTTGTAGAAAAATTCGTGCACATACGCAGAATATTTTGTTTTTGTTATACAACGTTTTGTGCAGCTGGACAAAAAATACAGGTAAGCGAAATGCAGCTAAATGAAAGACACCGTATTATAATTTTTAATTCTAATAACCATACAAAATACCCTTGCCCTTTAGTTCCGTTATCTACCTGCTAAGCTGATGCAATCCTACCGCGATATGCAAGGGTGGCTGTATTACACAAATTTTATCGATATTGAGTACCTGCGGTAAATTATGAAATAAAACCCACATTTATTAACCGATTTTCATGATTAATACCTTATTTTATTTTCCAGATACGCAGCTGTCAGAAAAATGTATAATATTTTGTTTTTCTTTTGTTATTGCGCTTTTTTACCGAAAAAAATAATGAATTTTACAGGAAAAAATTTTTTTTCTCTCCATTAATTTCTAAATAACTCCAAAACGATAAAAGATAGAAAAAATAATATTCAATCAACTTTAATAAAATTTTGTTTTATTTATAAAAATCTGACAAGTTGTTTCCGAGTTATCGTTAAATATGTCTGCGTAGCTGACTAATTTAGGGGAAAAAATTAGCCACGCCCATAAAAAAAACCAACGCGATGAATTTTTTCTTAAAATAACTTAATATGCCTAGAATATACATAAACAATTGAAATAAGTGAAAAAATAATTTTGTCCAGCTAACTTGTACTAGTCGACACACTGTGCAGAGTATAGAAGAGGTCGTTGAGCGGAGGGTAAGTTAAGATATGACCATTCATTTCGATTTCCAGAATTTATGCCGTTACACGTAATATTTACGACGCAAAAATAGCAGTCGTCACGGTGATTTTGAGGTTCCTTCCAAATCATCGGTGTTTTAAATTTGATAGCACTTCTTTTTTCCATTTGACCATTGCCGCAGACACACAATACAGTTCTGGCACACAATATGAGGTACCCATTGCTTGTCTTGGTTGCACAATGTTATTTCAAAGTGGTTAAAATACGTAGTTTTAACGAAGTCCGAGATAGGTTTTTGATATTTTTCAAAGATGTATTCGCCACAAATATGACACGAACAATCTGGATTGTGTAAACAACGTCTATCTGTCGAAGCCATATCTGAAATTAAAAAAATAATTATTCTGAGTCGGGTAGATCCTCAAAAACTGCGAGTGTCGACTAAGTTAGGGTAGACTGAAAATATTAAAAACATGAGCTGCCAGAGAAAAAGTAATATCGGATTCGAAATCAGAATACTACATTAAGCCCAAAACTGAAAAGAAATTAGAGGAAAAAATCAATATTATTTGTTGACCAGTGTTATCCATGCTGTAAAAAATATTAAAATGTCGATAGCCTCTGGGATCGGATGAGTTACCTTCTAACATCCCCAAACTTATAGACGAAGAAGACATTCATATTAATAGATACCTGTTTAACACTCATATTAGTCTGGCTTCTGGCGCTGGTGGAACAGCAGCCATACCAAACCCAAAAATCCGTGAGATAACTAACACCAGTTTTCTGTAAACTTTTAAACCTATTCTACTAGAAGGGAATATTTTTTTCCTGCTGGAAATGCGTTGCAGTTCAGCCGATACCCAAAAAAGGCAAGCCGACGTTCGTACATAAATACCGACTAGTCGCATTGCTTTCAATAATATCAGAAGTTCTAAAAAAGGCTATCAATTAGCATCTTCTACAATATCTAGAAGCATTCAACAGTATTAGTGACCATCAATATGGCTTTCCTTTGCACCTAATATATCAAAGGCATTTGACCGAAAGCGGTGCATGCTAGTCGCGCTAATACTTCACATCGTATGAAGTTCAGCTTGTTACACCTCGTACAACCCTTTTCAAGGGTCTTTTATATGGAGAACCTTATCCCTTTGAAATGATTTATCCAGGACAATTTACAGCTATTCAAGATACGCGTCGGTCCTGTAGCGCTTGATGGATTTCTGTGAAACACGTATGCTCTGCCAATAAAAAAGCAGTGTTATTTAGCTTTTCGTATTTCTCTTCGTATTTGTATATACTTTTCTTTATCTTTCAGCTCATTTTTAGTGTTCCGTACGGAACACTTATAAGATCACTTCGGTCTGTCTGTCTGTCTGTCTGTCTGTCACACCCGATTTTCTCCGAAACTATTTGACATAGAAAGTTGAAATTTGGTAATAATATAGGAATTGATGGCCTCATCAGAGCCATGTAGTTTTGAGAGTTAAATTTTGACTTAAGGGGTTACTTTTGGGGGGTGAAATCAGAAGTAAAAAAAAAATTTTTTTACTAGTTCATCGAGTGTGATGTCAAATGAAAGCTTGTGAAAACACGAGTAAAAAATGTATATATAATGAAATACTTGCGCGCACTTTTCTTTGTGTTATTTTTAAAAAATCGCGAAAAATCGCTGTCCCGGGCCTTATCTCGAAAAGTACTTTTGAAAAAATTCCGGAATATTCTCCACGGGGTGTAGATTGAACGAAAATTATCACGAGTGCTTTACCTTTAGTAATTTTTCTGGTATTTAAATAAAAAAACCGGTCAAGTGCAAGTTGAACTTGCACAATTAGTGTTCCGTACGTTGATTGTTTTTAAAATAAAAATTTTTCTTAGGGTGGTATAAAATGATCAGTGACTTCACAAAACACACCCCAAATAAGTTTTCAACAAAGTTTGTTTCCAATCTTTACTGAAAACTGGTGACCTTGAAATTTTTTTTTTTTTTTATATACCAAATAAATTATTAAAGGTAATGCATTCGTGATAATTTTCGTTCAATCTATACCGCATGGAGAATATTCCAGAATTTTTTAAAAATTTTTTGATCAGTACTTTTCGAGATAAGTTAGGGGACAACGATTTTTTAAAAGTAATACGAAGAAAAGTGTGCGCAAGTATTACATTATATACATATTTTTTACTCGTGTTTTCACAAGCTTTCATTTGACACCACACTCGATGACCTAGTAAAAAAAATTTTTTTTCACTTCCGATTTCACCCCTCAAAACGAACCCCTTAAGTCAAAATTTATGTTACGGTGGTATAAAATGATCAGTGACTTCACAAAACACACCCCAAATGAGTTTTCAACAAAGTTTGTTTCCAATCTTTACTGAAATCTGATGACCTTGAAATTTTTGTTTTTTTTTATATAACATATAAATTATTAAAGGTAATGCACTCGTGATAATTTTCGTTCAATCTACACCCCGTGGAGAATATTCCAGAATTTTTTCGAAATTTTTTAATAAGTACTTTTCGAGATAAGGCCCGGGACAGCGATTTTTCGCGAATTTTTAAAAATAATACAAAAAAAAGTGCGCGCAACTATAATATTATATATATATTTTTTACTCGTGTTTTCACAAGCTTTCATTTGACACCACACTCGATGACCTAGTAAAAAAATTTTTTTTTCACTTCCGACTTCAGCCCCCAAAACTAACCCCTTAAGTCAAAATTTATTTCTCAAAACTACATGGCTCTGATGAGGCCATCAATTCCTATATTATTACCAAATTTCACCTTTCTACGTCAAATAGTTTCGGAGAAAATCGGGTGTGACAGACAGACAGACAGACAGACACCGAAGTGATCTTATAAGTGTTCCGAACGGAACACTAACAAAAATTTCAAGGTCATCAGATTTCAGTAAAGATTGGAAACAAACTTTGTTGAAAACTCATTTGGGGTATGTTTTGTGAAGTCACTGATCATTTTATACATCTGTAACAAAATTTTTTATTTCAAAAGCAATCAACGTACGGAACACTAATTGCGCAAGTTCAACTTGCACTTGACCGGTTATTATGTTTATTGTTATGTGTTCTTCTCTCGTCCATTATCCAAAATATATTTTCTAACTTCTCTAGATGTTATATGAATAGTTGTTTCCTTTCTGTCCTCCCATTTTTTTACTGACATTTATTAGTTCGACAGACAAATCATGAAAGACCTTTTGTTTAATCTTTTGTTCTTGAAATTATTTATTATTTATTTGTAGTGATCTAGAGCTTCTCTTTATAATTTTCATTTAGGAGGATATCAGCATCCAAAAGAACAGTTGTAATTGGATTTGTAAATTACTTGTTGAACATGATGTAGTTTGCGTCCTATCTCGGGGGTCGAGGCGAATCGGTGGTGATCATCTACATTGAGTGTAGAATGTGGAATCTCGCAGGAATCTGTTCTGGGACTACTTCTTTTTAGTGTTCCGTACGGAACACTTATAAGATCACTTCGGTGTCTGTCTGTCTGTCTGTCACACCCGATTTTCTCGGAAACTATTTGACATAGAAAGGTGAAATTTGGTAATAATATAGGAATTGATGGCCTCATCAGAGCCATGTAGTTTTGAGAATTAAATTTTGACTTAAGGGGTTAGTTTTGGGGGGTGGAGTCGGAAGCGAAAAAAAAATTTTTTTACTAGGTCATCGAGTGTGGTGTCAAATGAAAGCTTGTGAAAACACGAGTAAAAAATATATATATAATATTATACTTACGCGCACTTTTCTTTGTATTATTTTTAAAAATTCGCGAAAAATCGCTGTCCCGGGCCTTATCTCGAAAAGTACTTATCAAAAAAATTTCGAAAAAACTCTGGAATATTCTCCACGGAGTGTAGATTGCACGAAAATTATCAGGAGTGCATTACCTTTAATAATTTATATGGTATATAAAAAAAACAAAAATTTCAAGGTCATCAGATTTCAGTAAAGATTGGAAACAAACTTTGTTGAAAACTCATTTGGGGTGTGTTTTGTGAAGTCACTGATCGATCATTTTATACCACCCTAACAAAATTTTTTATTTTAAAAACAATCAACGTACGAAACACTAATTGTGCAAGTTCAACTTGCACTTGACCGGTTTTTTTTAATATACATCAATGACCAAATTTACATTGAAAAAACAATAGATTTCCTAAAACCAGATGTATTCAAATCCATTAACTTTGATCCAACAATAACTTTCCAAAAATTAATTAAAGATGTGCTAAAAACATTTTTACAGAGAATGAAAAATTCAGACTTGTCTCTATAAACCCTCAAGTTCCAAAACTATATTCTCTTATTAAATTACATAAAAATAACTCATCAATTCATCCGGTAGTTTCATACATAACAGCGCCAGCTTTTTCTTTATCAAATAAATTGATTGAGGTTTTGACAACATATTGTAAATTCACACCAAAATATAGGATTAAAAATAGTAATGAATTGATAGCAAAAATTAATCCCTTAATTATACCAAGTAACTCCAGATTTATATCGTTTGATGTACAAAATCTGTTTCCTAGTGTACCACCATCAGACGCTATAAATTTGGTTGAAAGATTACCCAATAAAAATAATGTTAACCCAATAATTAAACAAAAAATATTAGATATCTTAACATTGTGCTTAGATCAGAATTATTTTGATTTTAACGATAACATTTACATAAGTAAGAAAGGTTTAATAATGGGAAACCCTCTTAGTCCAATTTTATCTGAAATTTTCATGGACCATTTACAAGAACAAATCAGTAATTCTCATCTTTTTAAAAATTTACCGGTATGTAGATGTACTGTTAATGAATTGACTTGCTTTACAGGCACAGATCGACAATTAAAACTTTTTCTAGATTATATTAACCAACTTCATAATAATATTACTTTTACAACAGAAATTGAAACAAATAAATCGATTAATTTCCTAGATTTAAAAATATCAAACAAATGAATAAAACACGATTTTGAAATCTTCCATAAACCAACATACTCAGATATAAATTTACACTCTAATTCCACCCGTTCACACATAAAATCTCAGCTTATAATAGTTTCATCCATAGACTAATAAATACACCATTAACGGAAGAAAATTTTCAGAAAGAATTACTTATTATAAAACAAATTAGTATAAACAATGGATATAGTAGCGATTTCGTAGATAACATGTTAATGAAAAAAAAATTTAAAAAAGCAATAGGACTGGTGTACCCGTACAAACAACTAAACAAAGAAAAATTTCATACACTCACCTATACCGGAAAATTAACTAATAAAATTCAAAATTTTTTCCATAGAAGTTATGTAAATATCGCTTTCCGTACAAATAACACATTATCTCGACATATTAAAAAAAACCGGTCAAGTGCAAGTTGAACTTGCACAATTAGTGTTCCGTACGTTGATTGTTTTTAAAATAAAAATTTTTGTTAGGGTGGTAGAAAATGATCAGTGACTTCATAAAACACACCCCAAATGAGTTTTTCAACAAAGTTTGTTTCCAATCTTTACTGAAAACTGGTGATCTTGAAATTTTGTTTTTTTTTTATATACCAATTAAATTATTAAAGGTAATGCACTCGCGATAATTTTCGTTCAATCTATACCCCGTGGAGAATATTCCAGAATTTTTTCAAAATTTTTTGATCAGTACTTTTCGAGATAAGGTAGGGGACAGCGATTTTTTAAAAGTAATACGAAGAAAAGTGTTCGCAAGTATTACATTATATATATATTTTTTACTCGTGTTTTCACAAGCTTTCATTTGACACCACACTCGATGACCTAGTAAAAAAAAATTTTTTTTCACTTCCGATTTCACCCCCTCAAAACGAAACCCTTAAGTCAAAATTTATGTTACGGTGGTAATAAAATGATCAGTGACTTCACAAAACACACCCCAAATGAGTTTTCAACAAAGTTTCTTTCCAATCTTTACTGAAATCTGATGACCTTGAAATTTTTGTTTTTTTTTATATACCATATAAATTATTAAAGGTAATGCACTCGTGATAATTTTCGTTCAATCTACACCCCGTGGAGAATATTCCAGAATTTTTTCGAAATTTTTTGAAAAGTACTTTCCGAGATAAGGCGGGTGGACAGCGATTTTTTCGCGATTTTTTAAAAATAATACAAAGAAAAGTGCGCGCAAGTATTACATTATATATATATATTTTTTACTCGTATTTTCACAAGCTTTCATTTGACACCATACTCGATTACCTAGTAAAAAAATTTTTTTTTCACTTCTGATTTCAGTCCCCAAAACTAACCCCTTAAGTCAAAATTTAACTTTCAAAACTACATGGCTCTGATGAGGCCATTAATTCCTATATTACTACCAAATTTCAACTTTCTACGACAAATAGTTTCGGAGAAAATCGGGGGGGTGGACAGACGGACAGACGGACAGACAGACGGACAGACACCGAAGTGATCTTATAAGTGTTCCGTACGGAACACTAAAAAAGATAAAGAAACAGCTTTAACAGAGAAAAAAACCACAGGACGAAATTTTAATAGAAACAACACGTTTATAAAACTGGCCTAACTTTAAAAATTGTAATATTTATAAAAACATTATATCTCGAAAATGTGATGATTTACAGAATAATAAACTTTAAAATTCTTTATCTGCCATTTTTAAGATTGGTGTAACGATTAAAGATCGCCAAACTGAAAATACTAGGGGCTTTGCAAGAAGAAAAATAATTGAATATCCAGTCGGCAGCACTTTGAGGGAAAATTATGTTTGGTCTAAAATCGTATAATTACATAATAATTGCTTTAATATTGCGTAGCTTCTCGAGAACAATTACTACATGTGACCATCTGTTGACGTACGAGAGAAACAGCAAAAATCGACTACAGAATATTTAAATTCTCAAGCTTGTCCATTTGGGTTGTTGGTATATGGTATGTAGAAAGGAAAATCTTATTGATATCCCAAATTCTTTATTTAAAATAAAAATCACTACGCTACCAGTTTCGTGCTGAATTTCAGTAACATTTTCAGGCTAAAGACTGTAAGATTTTCAACGGAAACTTCTTTCGTTTTTGGTTTCACAAGACAATTGAGCCTATATCAATCCCCCCCCCCCCCGAACAATATCTTTAATATTTGAAAAATATAAATTCAACAATGAGATATTTTTTTTATTTAAAAATTTTGTTAGGGTGGTATAAAATGATCAGTGACTTCACAAAACATACCCCAAATGAGTTTTCAACAAAGTTTGTTTCCAATTTTTACTGAAATCTGATGACCTTGAAATTTTTGTTTTTTTTATATGCCATATAAATTATTAAAGGTAATGCACTCCCGATAATTTTCGTGCAATCTACACTCCGTGGAGAATATTCCAGAGTTTTTTCGCAATTTTTTGATATGTACTTTTCGAGATAAGGCCCGGGACAGCGATTTTTCGCGAATTTTTAAAAATAATACAAAGAAAAGTGCGAGTAAGTATAATATTATATATATATATTTTTTACTCGTGTTTTCACAAGCTCTCATTTGACACCACACTCGATGACCTAGTAAAAAATTTTTTTTTTCTCTTCCGACTTCACCCCCCAAAACTAACCCCTTAAGGCAAAATTTAATTCTCAAAACTACATGGCTCTAATGAGGCCATCAATTTCTATATTATTACCAAATTTCATCTTTCTATGTCAAATAGTTTCGGAGAAAATCGGGTGTGACAGACAGACAGACATACAGACAGACAGACACCGAAGTAATCTTATAAGTGTTCCGTACGGAACACTAAAAAGAAAATAAATCGGGGGTTTACGAATTATGCTGTGGCACTTGCAATAAAGCGTATATAGGACAAACAGTCAGACCTTTTTATAAAAGAATAAACGAACATAAACAAAGCTTTAGAATGAAAAATAACAAATCTCATTACGTCAAACATTTAACAGAGGAAAATCATACATTCAATGAAGATTTCAAAATTTTGCATAACGGAAAGAAAGGAAAATTACTGAATTGTTTAGAACAGGTAGAAATTAATCAGAAAAATCCTCAGGTCTATTACATCAATTAAATGGGGGAGGGTCTCCTTTACTGAACTTGTTCTAGGTATTAAGGTAAATATTGTTAATGAATTTAGTACTTGTAATTAGGTAAACTATGTATTCTGAAACATACTTTGGTAGTTATTTTACATCTTGCTCCAGAAGAAGACACAGTGTGTCGAAACAATTATCAGCAATAATAAACATAAGTGGTGATCTTAAACATTTGTTTTTAAATTTTTATTCCTAGTTATCATGACCTTGTTCGCATCAAAATATCAGGCGAATTTACACTTTCTGTCGATAATACCTCCGTTGTATGGCATAATAAAGTTATTGAAACCCTTAGGTCGAACATTCCCATCGACTTCCATCGAAATTAGGAAGTGGTGTAGCGCTAACCGATTGTCTTTTAATGTCGGTAAGACATATGCAGGCGATACACTTGGGTGACGACTCTTGCGTGAGGAGCCCGTGGCCAGGTTTTTGGGTGTTCTCATTAATACTGATTTCCAATCTAAGAATCACATAATGAAGTTGGGTAAGAGACTTTCTTCGGGTTGTTTTGCTTTTCGGGTTACGAGAAATGAACTTGGTCCTGATATTGCGCGAACGCTTTATTTTGTATTGTTTGAGTCCCATCTCAAATATGGTATTCCTTTTTGGGGTTTTACCAGCCAATATCTTCTGAATATTTTGTTTTTTGCTGCAGAAGAAGGCTATCCGCTTCATCACTGGTGGCTAATAAAGGGAATCTTGTAGATCTATCTTTCTCTCGCTGGGAATTCTGACTCTCACTTCCTTGTTCATCTTGGAGACCGCTTCGTTGATATATAAGAATCGCTTAAGCATTCAGCGTGTAGCATCTCAGAGAGGCACCCGACGGGCTGCGGATCGACATCTGCCTGTTTCAGTTAGGGCACTCACGAAGCACTCATTAATATACGAGGGCAGAAAATTGTTTAACCATTTGCCAATTCACATCAAGACTGCTAACTCACTTAAAGTGTTTCGAAAGAATTATTAATTACCAAATCATATTATGATCTAAGTGAGTTTTATGGTGATTTGCTCGCAAGATCCCATTTGTCTGATGTTGGCTTTCGTTCCGTTTGATCATGAAACACCTGTGCTGTGTTGGTTTGTATGCTAATGACAACTACGTATTACTGTTTTAGTTTTATATACAAGTGTTAATTTTACTTCGACTGGAACTAGTTCTGTGTTAACTAAGTATCTTGCTGATTGTCTACTGTGTTATTTTGATGTTGCATGTTCTACGTTTTGGCTTAGTATATATTTCGTTTTCAGGTTTCCTTATTATCTATTTTGGGTTAATTTAGAGTTAATTTGTTTTATTTTTTTCTTTTTTTTATGCGTCTAGCACACGTGCTGCAGGGAAGTCCCTAAAGCGCTCCAGGAGGGGCATATGTGCGGAAAAATCGATTCAGGTTGTTCTTGAATGGCTGTAAATTGTACTCGGTGGGAAAAAGCGCTGGGCAAATTATTCCAAAGGGACGATGTTCGCTAATAATATTGAATCGTTCAAGATATTTTAGAAGATGCTGATTAATAACCTTTTCCATGACGATATTATTGAAAGCAGCGCGACAGATCGGTAGTTATTTGGCAAGGTATTCTTGCCTTTTTTAGGTATCGGCTGAACCGTGGCACATTTCCAGCAGGACGGAAATATTCCCTTTCTGTAGGATAGGTTGAAATGTCTACAGAAAACTGGTGTTAGTTCCTTCGCACAGTTTTTGAGAACTATGGCAGGTATTCCGTCAGCGCCCGAAGCCTTTTTGGTGTCTAGCTTCATTAAAATACGCTTTATGATACGCTGTCTGAAGACGACATCGGGCATCTTTGACTGCAATGTGGGAATAGTAGGTGGTTTTTTTCCTTGGAAATCGACAGTAGAATGTAAAGCAAAGAGTTCAGCCAACAAGTTCGCTCTCTCAACAGGTGTGGTTGCAATGGAATTATCTGGCCGTGTGAGTGGTGGTATGGTGGATTTGGTGAAATTTTGACTAACTGCCTTAGCGACTGACCAAAAGGACCTGGAATTGTTGGGATGAGCGAGAAGTTTGTTTTTAATTCGTTGATTGTGGGTCTCCTGGATTTCGTCGATAATTCTTTTGCATCTGTTCCGGGCAAAAACAAAGGTGTTACGATTTATGGTGTTTGTAGGTAGGCAATATGTTTAGAAGCAACAGCTTCTTTGCATTTTCGGTCAAACCAAGGCTTGCCATTGGGGGGGCATTTCTTCGAAAAAGGGACGTAAGCCTCCATACCAGCCAAAATAACATCGGAGACCTCCCTGGCGCAGTCAGATGGGTTGTCGGATCGAAAACAAACGTCCATCCAAGGGAAAGTTCGAAAATATTCCATGAGATCTTCCCATTTAGCAGATTTGTAGTGCCAAATGTTGCGTAGCCTAGGCGCCTCTCTGTCACTGATTGGTAGGATACTCCATGTCGAAAGCAGTTTATGGTCGGAAGAACCCAACGGCGGATTTACGATGACCGTGTAAATCTCCGGATTGGTGGTTAAAAACAAATCAAGAAGACTGGCGAACTCCCCGTCTCGATCAGGGATCCGTGTTGGTTCGACAATAAGCTGAATTAAGCCACAACTGATTGAGGATGATTCCGCTTCACGACCTTGTTCGTCGGTAGTATTTGAATATTTAAGCCAGTCATTACAACTATGTTTTTGTATTCCTTAGATTTAATATACTTGACCATTGATTTTTTATGACAATAAAGTAATTTTGATTTGATTTGATTTTATTATCTCCGGTACCTTTCCAAGTATACAGGCATCTCGATGTCTGTTTAAACAAGATATTCGTAATTGTTTATTCCGCATACCTAATCCGTAAACATCCAGCACATCAGCATCCCTGTCTTGACCAACTTTCGAGAAGATCTATCTACAGTCCCTGGCCAAATTATTAGACGCACTGTATTTTTTTTAGTAATTTTATGTTTCTTAAGAGTTTTTATGCAATATTTAAACTACAATATTATTGATTTTTATTTAAAAGAATTGTTGTAGACTACATATTTGTATTTATTTTTAACATATGGCAACACTGTGTTGACAAAGTGATACATGAACGTAAACAAGTACAAACCTGTATCAGTCGCGATCGGAATCGAGTCAGGTACGGACGTGTTTCTGTGGCTTTATGGACTGTGATTGATTTTTGTTTAACAGTTTTATACTACTCAATTATTAGTTTATTTTGTATGCAGTGTTTTAAAAAAGTAATTGGACTATTTTCATTATGGGTAGAAAAGGCGATCTTTCACCACGTAAAAAAGCTGAAGTGAAGGCCCTTGTGATTGCGAAAACATTTACAAACCGAGAAATATCACGAAGATTGGAGGTTTCTGAAGCTAGTGTACGACGCATAAAAAAGAAAATTGAGTCAGAGAAGGAATTAAGCCCGAAAAGAAAGAAAAGATGCGATAGAAAACCAATTTTCACTCCACGGTCAGAGAGATGTTTGAAGAAAATTTGTGTAGAAAAACAGATTTGCTACCACAAAGGTAATAAAATCACAACTCCAGGATGCTAGCGTAAATGCTTCTGAGCGCACTGTTCGAAGAAAATTGAAAGAATTACATTTTAAGGCCTGTCGCCCCGCCAGGAAGCCCAAGTTAAGAGCTGCAATGTAAGCAAAGCGCCTGAAGTGGGCCAAACAATGGCAAGACAAAGATGTGGACTTCTGGAGATCGGTAAGATACAGCAATTTAATCAATAATTGATACATTATTATCATTTTCAGTTAAATAAAGCAAATAAACATGGAAGTTTATATATTTTTCCTATTTTTGACAGGTCTGCTTCAGTGACGAAAGCACATTCGAAATTTTGCAGAATAAAGCTCAGTATGTGCGTCGTCGTCATGGAGAAAGTTTCATCCTGATTGTGTCGTCCCGACGGTTAAACATCCCACCAAAGTGATGATTTGGTCAGTCATCAGCGGCAAGGGCACTGGACGTCTGTACGTCGTCAAAGGAATAATGAGGCAAGATCAATACAAAAGAAGTATTACAAAATCGGTTGATTCCGCAGCTCAGAGAATGGTTTCCAAATGGGGAACCATTCACTTTCATGCAAGATGGAGCTCCCTGCCACACTGCTCGGTCTGTTAAAGCTTTTTTGGCAGAAAAAAATATCCCTCTGTTGGATTGGCCGGGTAATAGCCCATTGAAAATGTGTGGGAGCTGATGAAAAGAGAAGTGGCTAAAGATGTGATTACCAACAAAACCCAGCTCCTAGAAAAGATTATTCATGTGTGGAATCATCATCCTCAAATGCAGGAGACAGTACAATCTTGCATTGATAGCATGCCGCGCAGAATTAAAGCTTTGATAGCGGCTAAAGGTGGCTCAACTGAATATTGACTTTTACTAACATTAATTTCACTTTTCTTTAAAACTTAATAAACTTATGCTTTTCTAAATTAATGCTGTTTTATTTATGTCAAATAAATAGGTAATTGATTGGATAATATAAAAATAAAAAACAAATCAATTTAAAATAATAAAACGGTACAATATCACTCGGTAATTAATATTTTACATGAAATCTTGCAGTGCGTCTAATAATTTGGCCAGGGACTGTAAGTTAATATTAGGGCCACCTAAACATAATGCGCCAACTCAGAAAAGATATACATTTCTCACCGGCATGTTCAATATCTTGCCAAATACTTTTATAACTTAAATATATAAATATATCCATGTTACGTAAACCGTTGCTTAACCCTAGATTTGTACAGGTCTTAAATTTATTTCGAAATATCTATAATTATATTATACAATGATTTCAAATTAATAATTTTAATTCAAGTTACTCGCTAGAGCATCTGCATAAAACCGGCAAATGACAATAATTTGGCTTGCAAATTTATTTTATAAATATGTGGCTTGCTGCTGTGCAATAAATTACTTAAAACCAGTAAACAAGTATTTATTATTAAGTTGCAAAACGACTAGTTTAAAAACAAATAACAATTAATTAAATTAGTAAGAGACATAATATATTAAGTGGATTTGCTCGGACTTTTTTAAAATCGAACTACAATTTGTAAAACTGGATTTTCATCATTCAGTGATAACTTCTCCATTACACTATCACTTTTTTTACCGTTCGCCTCCCCGCCTGAGTAGGGATTTGACCATTTTCATATCCTAAGGATTTCGGCGAGGAAGTCCGTACGACGACACGGATCCACGAGCCGCCACACAGTCGGTCAAGTAAAAACGTGTTGCTCATTGTTCATTAAAAATGTATTTATTTAAAAGTTTTTAACATCATTCGAGAGTAAAGGATTACCACTACTCAGTATATATGAGGCGTTGCGGATAGTAAGGGCGAACTCAACAAAATGAAGTTTCGAAAAAATTGAATTTATAGAAAAATCTAAATGGCGAACTCAACAAAATATTGGCAAAATTAGGTTTTTATTATTTATTTATAATTTATTAGCTTTTTATTATTTACTTAAGTAGAATAGTGTATTCCGTGAATTTTTAAATGTTTTTTAAATATTTATTTGTGTATTTTTTTTTCATATTTTACTGTTCGTTTTTGATGCTACACTATCACTTAAAATTGGCAGTACCTGGGAAAAAATTAGACCGGTATTAAAAATTTTGAACACATTTTATTTAATTTTAAGGTTATTGTTTTAATTAAAGGTTTTGTTATCACAAAATAGTTACTTGATACAACATACAAAACAGTGGAAATATGGTATTGAAACTAACATAAAAAAAAACTAAAGAAAAGAAACAAATAATTAGCCAAGTTCAGTTGTAATCTATTTGGTCATCGTCCATAACATCTTCATTTTCGGTGCTCTTATTCGTTGCTGCGTCTTGAGAGGCTATAATGTTAGTAAAGTACCGACTCCAAGGTAGGGGAACATACAGTAACAAGTCGTGAATGTCCTTTAATTTGGGGGCTGGTATTTTAATGGGAGCACTGTAAAGTCTCGTCAGTGTTTCACTGGCCAAATGAAAATGATCAGGATCATAGTTTTTCACCTTGCCTTTTTGTAGTTTGACTGCCGTTTTGACATCCAAATTGTAAGCAGAATGAATGTAGAAACCTTGCTTAAAGTTATTTGTAAATTCAAAGATCTTTCCATCTTTAAACTTAGCACCAGCCATCTGCATTTTAGTAATTTTCTTTTGAAAATTAGAGAAATCATGTCCTGTCTAAGTTGGACAACGCAAAACTGGTTTTTTTTTTTTTTTTCGGCGACAGCTTTCAATCATTAACTTATAGTGATCCATGGTATACACAGTGCTATTCCGTATTTCTCTCTCAATGTTCCCAAAATCCCTATCACAGGGAAGGTATGAGTGCCCAGGTATCATAAAATAGTGTTTAATTTCAGTGAACTGGTCTTTGTGTATAAAGTATAGATTTGCCAAAACAAGATTTAAATTCTTGTTCTGTCCAGAACAGTTATCACTGAACATAATAACTTTTTAACATTAACATCAACTTTACACAAATAATCGTACAAGCAACTTGCAATCTCACATGATCCACGCCTCCCTGTACTTTCATCCCAAAGGTACATCGTTGAAGAACCGGTTTTTACATTATGGATACAAAAGTTATAGGTCCATAGCTTCCTTTTGTAATACTGAATCCCAGTAGTCAGCTTTGGGGTTGGCAAAGCCTGCTGCAGATCAAAAGCTATGACCAGAAAAGAGTCATCGGCATTACTCCTTAATCCCTTAAGAAGAGACTGAGCAGCTTTTGCACGGGTCAGATGTAACTCCTTCTCTTGTTTAAGATTCTCGATTTCAGCAACATTTTCGGAATCGTGCATTTGACTACTTTTAATTTTTATGTCTACTTTATCGCAATAATTACAGGTGTCACTTTGTGGGGGCTCAAAACCAATATTGAACTGCATATTAAACGTATCACGATAATAGTGCTGATTTACCGGGCTGTAACCAGGGTAATTTTCCGTAAGCCATTCATTGTAAAGAGAATAGAGCTTTTTAATATTAAGTCCAACAGGTAAGTATTTTCGATGGGGGCTTTTGGCGCGACTGTAATGACTGGTGACAGTAGGTAGTGACATGATGTGTTCTTTTACTTTAGAAAGATCGTCATTTCCTATTTTCTTCGCGGGTTCACACCTCCCCCTTTGATCCGTTGTAACAGTTCCAGTTCTGCTGGTTTTGTCAAGTACGACTCGAACGCGCTTTTCAGAGATGCCATGAATGTTATAAAACGCAGTACGACAAACTTCACGATTAGCGTGATCAACAGTCACATTATATTGAATGTGTCTCAGGGTACGACTTGGACGCCCCTTTACGTAAGATCTTTTTACATCATTGCAGATCAACAATTTTGATAAGTAAGCATTCTGTAGATCATAGTTTCCAATTTGCCAAAAAGAGTCAAAAATATTGGTGACCAGTTCAGCGCCTATTTTCTCAAAACATCCACACTTGCAAGGAGGTCCAATTTTGCGGGCAACAACGTGCCTTTTGTTATTTCTTGAAATGTAAGCACTTCCTGAATTTCGTTTCAACTTACACTCGTTTTTTTGCCAATCATTCATCTTAGCAGGTCTCTTTCGCGAATAACCCGACACAGCACTACCATCTAAATGTTGTACACTTACTTCACTACTAGAAGGTCCAGGTTGCGCCATACTTTTCTTAAAAAAAGAAGCAACAAAACCAAACAAAACATAAACGTATTAACTTCAAAATTAACTTGAACTAACACGCAGAAAGCGTAAAATTTCAAGTAAACCTCATTTAGTGACGCAATACCGGCGGTTGCTCCGCGCGAAATTGTTGAGTTCGCCCTTACTACCCGCCCGGCTATCGCTTGTTCGAAATTTTTCATTTATTTGATACTGAAATTTGAAGGCGAAGCAAGGGCGAACTCAACAATTAGACCGGTATGTGATGTAGGAAAAGTACTATAAAATAGAATTATATAAAAAAAAAAATTGACCCAATGTTGAGTTCGCCCTTACTATCCGCAACGCCTCATATCACCACTATACCAAACACTTTATTTTTGCACACAACGTGCGCTTCGCTAACTATATTAGCTTCATCAGGAGCGATGATTGACTAAAGCTAAACTACAAACCTACCCTATTTATACCTAGCCTAACCCTTGAATTACTCAGGCGGAACCAATTGCAAAGCTATCAGTTCCGGTCAAGCAACCAGTAGAGGGGACTATAAGGAATGGGCTCTCTGTCTTTATTTAAACTACTTTTACATTTTATAATTTTCATTCTTCTCATCTTTAAATGCTTCATACTAAACACCTTATTCTCGCCCTGAAAATGCGTTTCACTAACTGAGTTAGCATCTTCAGGAGCGCTGATTGATTCTGAATGTGAAGTTTGTCCATAAGGTAAAAATAATTTTCGAATTCTAAAGTACAGGAATCCTAAGAGAGACTAAAAAATGCAATTTCCTTATGCGTAAACTAAAATCGAAAAAAAATCCTCCTATAATTTAAAAAACAACCAGACTGTATTATTTAAAACATTTCTTAAATTTATGTTTTTTGTAGCTCTTTTATTAGATTGTAGATTATCTTTATTTTTGTTTATCGGGTTAATTTAAATTTTAAATATTGGAAATAACAGTTTAAAAATGTAACCTATTAGATTTTCTCACGCCAATGTAATTTGTAAATGTTAAATTGTTTTTTTATTATTATTCATTAAAAAACTTAATTTACTGGGTATAATTAAAAATTAATATTTTGGTAAAAATGAAGCAAACTTTACGACTATTGAAAACCTGAGATATTTTTTTTTTATTGTTTACCTCCCCGCCTGAGTAGGGTTTTTACCCTTTTTAGTGTTCCGTACGGAACACTTATAAGATCACTTCGGTGTGTGTCTGTCTGTCTGTCTGTCTGTCTGTCACACTCGATTTTCTCCGAAACTATTTGTCATAGAAACTTGAAATTTGGTAATAATATAGGAATTGATGGCCTCATCAGAGCCATGTAGTTTTGAAAGTTAAATTTTGACTTAAGAGGTTAATTTTGGGGGGTGAAATCGGAAGTGAAAAAAAAAATTTTTTTAATAGATCATCGAGTGTGGTGTCAAATGAAAGGTTGTGAAAACACGAGTAAAAAATATATATACAATGTAATACTTGCGCGCACTTTTCTTTGAATTATTTTAAAAAAAATCGCGAAAAAAATCGCTGTCCCGCGCCTTATCTCGAAAAGTACTTATCAAAAAATTTTGAAAAAATCCTGGAATATTCTCCACGGGGGGTAGATTGAACGAAAATTATCACATTACCTTTAATAATTTATCCGGTATTTAAAAAAAAAACAAAAATTTCAAGGTCATCAGATTTCAGTAAAGACTGGAAACAAACTTTGTTGAAAACTCATTTGGGATGTGTTTTGTGAAGTCACTGATCATTTTATACCACCGTAACATAAATTTTTACTTAAGGGGTTTTGAGGGGTGAAATCGGAAGTAAAAAAAAATTTTTTTTACTAGGTCATCGAGTGTGGTGTCAAATGGAAGCTTGTGAAAACACGAGTAAAAAATATATATATAATGTAATACTTGCGCACACTTTTCTTCGTATTACATTTAAAAAATCGCGAAAAATCGCTGTCCCCTACCTTATCTCGAAAAGTACTGATAAAATTTTTTAAAAAAATTTTGGAATATTTTCCACGAGGTATAGATTGAACGAAAATTATCACGAGTGCATTACCTTTAATAATTTATTTAGTATATAAAAACATAGTTATGTCGGGGTACTCCATTCCTCTAACATCATCACTCAATTTGTTGGGCGTTAATTTGGGAGTAAATATGTCCTGGCATGAACATGTTGCAGGCATAGCAAGGAGAGCTTCTCAAAAGTTGGGAATATTATTTCGAACCAGAAAGTTTTACACTCCACAACAACTGTTAATTTTTTACAAAGCTCAAATTCGACCAACTATGGAATACTGCTCCCATGTTTGGGGCTCCGCTCCCAAACGTACACTGCATTTGTTGGATTCTATTCAGAGAAGGGCTGTTCGTCTGATTGTAGACCCGAAACTGACCGGCGGCCTTAATTCGCTGGAACATCGAAGAACGGTTGGCGACTTGAGCCTATTCTACAAGTATTTTCATGGAAAGTGTTCGAAGGATGTGGACCGCTTAATTCCTCCCAGAGCGGTGCATGTTAAAAGTACACGTCGCGCTAATACTTCACATCCGTATGAGGTTCAGCTTGTTACTCCTCGTACAACGCTTTTCCAGCAATCTTTTATATGGAGAACATCATCCCTTTGGAATAATTTGCCCAGGACTGTGTTTCCCACCGAGTACAATTTACAGCGATTCAGGAACAGCGTGAATCGCTTTTTTTTTTTTCCGCACACGTGTGGCTCCTGTAGTGCTTTAGGGACTTCTTCCCTGCAGCACGTGTGCTAGACCCATAAAAAAAAAAAGAAAACAAAAAACCGGTCAAGTGCAAGTTGAACTTGCACAATTAGTGTTCCGTACGTTGATTGTTTTTAAAATAAAAATTTTTGTTAGGGTGGTATAAAATGATCAGTGACTTCACAAAACACACCCCAAACGAGTTTTCAACAAAGTTTGTTTCCAATCTTTACTGAAAATACGTGACCTCGAAATTTTGTTTTTTTTTTATATACCAGATAAATTATTAAAGGTAATGCACTCGTGATAATTTTCGTTCAATCTATATACCGTGGAGAATATTCCAGAATTTTTTCAAAATTTTTTGATCAGTACTTTTCGAGATAAAGTAGGGGACAGCGATTTTTTAAAAGTAATACGAAGAAAAGTGTGCGCAAGTATTACATTATATATATATATATATATATATATATATATATATATATATATATATATATATATATATATATATATAGTTTACTCGTGTTTTCACAAGCTTTCATTTGACACCACACTCGATGACCTAGTAAAAAAAAAATTTTTCACTTCCGATTTCACCCCTCAAAACGAACCCCTTAAGTCAAAATTTATGTTACGGTGGTATAAAATGATCAGTGACCTCACAAAATACACCCCAAATGTGTTTCCAACAAAGTTTGTTTCCAATCTTTACTGAAATCTGATGACCTTGAAATTTTTGTTTTTTTTATATACCATATAAATTATTAAAGGTAATGCACTCGTGATAATTTTCATTCAATCTACACCCCGTGGAGAATATTCCAGAATTTTTTCGAAATTTTTTGATAAGTACTTTTCGAGATAAGGCCCGGGACAGCGATTTTTCGCGAATTTTTAAAAATAATACAAAGAACAGTGCGCGCAAGAATAATATTATATATATATATATATATATATATATATATATATATATATATATATATATATATATATATATATATTTTACTCGTGTTTTCACAAGCTTTCATTTGACACCACACTCGATGATCTAGTAAAAAATTTTTTTTTCACTTCCGACTTTACCCCCCAAAACTAACCCCTTAAGTCAAAATTTAATTCCCAAAACTACATGGCTCTGATGAGGCCATCAATTCCTATATTATTACCAAATTTCACCTTTCTATGTCAAATAGTTTCGGAGAAAATCGGGTGTGACAGACAGACAGACAGACAGACAGACACCGAAGTGATCTTATAAGTGTTCCGTACGGAACACTAAAAAAAGGTCCGCTCACGTAAATTACAGGCCTGGCATCATTACAGCAATAAAAGACATTAAACGAAATTACAGAGATTATATTACCTACTACTATCCCAAACTTTCTGGTGCCTTCACCATTGATGTACTTGCTAAAAAATTTGCGACGACCGAACTATTAATTATAAAGTTAATTAATATACCTGACGTTTCGCCATTTATATCATACATAATAAACCTGGCGCAAAATTTATAAATTTCTGTGACAAGTGTTTGTAATTGTCCTTATCATCTACCATGAATAGACTGTCGATAAAATACTGCTCCATGATAGTGACTACCTATCTTTAGCTGTTCGTATTTCTTTCTGTATTTGTGTATGTAGTCTGCTATATTCTATTTTGTTACCTCTGTTTTTGTGTAACCGCCTTTCCTCCATTAGTCTTAGAATGACATCTGTCATCCATTCTTTCCTTTTATGTGTTTATTTGATTAGTGTACTGTCATGAAATTTGAATGATTTTACAAAGTATGATAAAGATTTCTATTACCTACATTGTTTTAAACAAAATAAAAACAAGCATAATCGTATTATTATAAGATACACTGTGAGATAAAAGCATTAACCTAACCGGTTACATACACAAGTATAAAAACTTACGATTATGTGTTTAAGAATTCATTTTGATCTTGATAGCATCGCAGCAGAAATTATTACCGTATTATATCGAGAAGAACTAAAGAAACATAAATATAACTCAGCCAACACTGGGTGTTCGTTTATAAGGCCATTGAGTTAACATCTTTTCTGTATTAATATTTCCCTTGGAGAATTGCTAAACAAATACAAATATTGTTTAATAGACTAAGAGAGCAACCCGAAATTTTGATTTATCGACGTACCGTCTGCCTAGTTGTTCATTCTATCGGGCGGGTCGAATAAAAGCCTTTAACAGGTTGACTGCCGATCTATATTTTTGAGTTTGTGGTTGACGCCAGTAAGATTTTTCCAAATATTTTTATTTTATTGTGGTAAATATGAATTAAAATGAGTCTTGGATGTGTTTTTTTTATGTGCCATTCAAAATATTGGAAAAAAAAAATTTCACTCCGATCGGAGTAATTGGCATTGCAAGTGAAAATTTTTACTAGATGCCGAACACTCCGATCGGAGTGTCCAATTAAATAAGTAAAGAAATAATAAATCGAACTCATGAACTCAAAACATTTATTTCTAAATCATTTTTGTACATTTTTATGGTAATCCTCAAAGCAATTAAGGCAAAAACCTGGTTGTCCAGGGCACATTTTGCATTCATACACTGTTTGCTTTCTTATTTTATTTTTCCTGCATTCCTTTCTGCTTACCCGTTTTGTTTCTTTAGTTCCTTTTTTTTCACTAACAATTTTTTTCTACTTTGCTAATGCTGTGGACATTTATTTGGCCTAGAGGAATTTGCGGCAAATTAGTAATTGGTCGTCTGGCTAGTAAATTTCTTATGACATCCAATCGGAAGTCATATAATCGTAACTGGTCAGACCGCGAATATTTATTGTACAAAAAATAGGCGTTTATCATGCTCATTTGCAGCACATGCATGAATAACTTTTCGTACCACCGAATGGTTTTACGGCTGCAAGGATAATATGCCATCATTTGATCCTGTCTATCTATACCGGACATAAAAGCATTTTATCCAATGATTGCGGAAGGTTTTTCAGATTCTTGATTTCTTTTGTTTTTAAAAATGCCCATTTCGCTTCCAAATTCTGTTGAAATGTATTGAACATTGCGTTTATCGCGCCATTTTCCGACATACACTCCATTGCAAAACATAGATTTATTCTCACCACGTTTTAAGTTTGCACTCATTACCTCTTTCGGATTATCTTTCCTCTCAGCTCTCAGCGTACCAGTGCAGTACGTATTTTGTTGAAGTAATTTCCTAGCTAAATTAACACTATTGTAAAAATTGTCTAGATGAACAGCATGTCCCACACCCAATTTTTCCTCCAATAAATGTAAAACAATCTTTTCAGTATGTCCGCTTCCACCACAAACATCTGTCGCACCTTCGTAGATACGAAATTTCAAAATAAGTCCATTAGGCTCTGTCAGCATGTATAACTTCATACCATACTTATGACGCTTATTCTTGATATACTGTTTAAACTGGAGACGACCCCGATAAAGTACCATAGCTTCATCCAAAGACAACTCTCTTCCAGGATAGTAAATTTCTCCCATTTTGTTGTTAAAAAAATCTGCCACAAATCTAATCTTTCCTAGCCGATCTGCCGGATCCATATCTGGAGATGTAAAATGCAAACACCTCAAGATAAGCAAAAATCTATTCCTTGACACATATTTTCTAAAAACAGGTAGATTAAATAGCGGATCAGTTTTCCAATAATCGTTAAGACGGCTCAAGGATATTGTGCCAGTGTGAAGTAACAGGGCCAAAAAAATTTTTAGTTCGTCAAGAGTAAGATCTTTAAAATTAGTAATACGTGATTTTGTACTTGTTTCTGGGCGCAGCAAAACCTCAACTGCGTAAGAGTTCGTTCGTTCTACAATAGTTTGTAAAAAATCATCATCAATGATCATTTCGAAAAAATCGATAGGTGCACCCTGTCCTGGAATTTGCACCAATAATTCCTGGGTTTTCTGGAACAAAATTTGTTTTAACGCACCTCTGTCGTTCCATTTTATCTCATCAAGGCTAGGAAGTGTTTGATGTGGCCGAATAGGGTCTATAAAATTCTCTTCTTCGGACTCGGAGCTTGAATTTACATCACTATCGTCTGTGTCTGGTACGTAATGTTCGTCACTACTACCTCCGCTTTCTTCCAATAGCTGCAATAATTCAGTGTCAGTTAGTTTCTTTTTCTTATCATATACCTTTTTTTCATCACTACAATGTCTTTTTTTAATACCAGAAGGCCCAGGTTGATTGTCCATATTGTACGGCAGATTACAACTAAACCAAAAGCAAATCCGCGGAACCACTTAAGCACCTGTTAGAACTTGCGTTTTTTAAGCAACGCCACCACTAGGAACACGTTTCATATACAACGCCGATGGAATACTAAAACGTTTCGTAAGAACGCATGTCGAACTCCGATCGGAGTAGACGGCGTTGGCAAATAGACCCGACGCACTCCGATCGGAGTGGTCGGCAGTCAACCTGTTAACATTGATTTTGTCGCCCCCGTGCCCTAGAATGACCAAAATGATATAGTACATCCAAAAATGGACTATCGTTTAACCAGTTGAATCAAGTGCCATAACTAGAGACCGGATTATATGTAACATACAAATATGCGTGCAAATATGCATGACAAATGCTTTAAATATGCATGAAAAGGTTCAAAATATGCAATATTAAATAATAATAAAAGTAGTAATTTTTAGATTTTATTTCAAAATCAGCATAAAATTAATAAGTTATCGACGATGTTTAAATTTAATTAACAATTATTTAACATTTTTTAAAATTATTTAACATTTGTATTCTTGTACACGTAAACAATAAGGTATTGTTCGAAATCTTGGGTAGTAAGATTGTGTCTTCGATCACTTAAAATATTTTTATAAGTGGAAAAAGACCGTTCCCCATCCACTGAGGTAACTGGGCAGTATTTGAATTTGGGTGCTGTTAGCACTTATTGTTTCTGTCACCCGTCCCATTAATAAAACTATCAATTTGACACAAAGGTTCAAAGCCTGGGTTATTGCACAAAATGTTTTGAAAGTTTTCTTTAACTCTACGCGGGAATACATCTGGCAATGTGGAATTTATTTGACGGATTTTATTCATTAACTGAATTGATTCGGTCAACGTCAAACCTCGAGTTTCAAGCTTTTTAATACCCGCAGGTATGTGAGAAAAGTGAGTGCTAATCAAAGCTATGTTTTTTTTAATATCAGAATCGTTAAATGCTTCCTTGAATTGACGAAGTGCCATAGCCTCTGCACTATCGAAGTCATCTACTACACCTTTGATGGCCTCGAAATGTTCATTGTAAAATAGTACAGCTTCAGTCCATGTTCCCCATCGAGTTACCACTGGTTCGGGAGGTTAAGGCACATTTGGCAGTTTTTCTTTGTAGGCGTTATTGCGAGCAGGTGCCTTAAGAAACACTTTCTTTGCTGATGAAATCAGTTTATTTACATTTCCAAACGTGAATCGTACTTCTTCAGCGAGTCGATGGACTCCGTGAGCAAAGCACGTCACATGAATTAAATTTGGATAAAATACTTGGAGGACTTTGGCTGCCTTGATCATATAGGGAGCAGCATCTGAGAGAAATATAAACATTCTTTTATCTGCAGAAGATTCAGGAAATATTTTTTTAATACCCTCATTCACAAATCTGGCGATCGTAGAATGATTTGTCTTGTCAAGTTCTTTGCAGGCCACCAAATAGGAACAAGAAGGCTATAATCTTAATGCACCCACAATTAAATTCGCAATATAACGTCCACAACTGTCGGTAGTTTCATCAGCTAAAATCCAAATAATGTCATTCTTAAGTTCATTACGTATTTCTTCCAGAACATGTTGGTAAATTGTTGGTATGTAATTTTTACGCAGTGTTGATTCGTCTGGTATTTTTTGATTCAAGCAATATTTTCGCATAAAATTTTTGAATGTAGGATTTGTAAGTTTGTGGAGAGGAATAATACTTGCAAGCAATGCTTCACATAAATCCATGCTAAAGTGGTTTTTTGTTTGCCTATAGAAGTAGAATCACTGCTACTTGCTGCTGTTATAAGTTGTTGTGGGCCTTTTTTGCAATCCTGCGATATGAAGACTTGTCTTAATATGCTGGTCAATTTGAAACTTTTTTGTGCACGAAACATTTTTCTCGCAAACTCGACAACATAAAGCATTTCCGTCGTATGTAAATGTTCCAGGATAATCAGCTACCCACGAAGAGACACTTTTTTTTGCGGGTGGCATGGTACACGTTAAACTTTAACACAACATGTTAAAAATTGCAAAAAGACTGCACTGATGCAAGCGCGTCAACAATAATGTTAAAACTGATATCTTATTTTAAAATAAAAATTCGTATTCGAGAAAATTGTTTATTTCATTCACGCTCAAACAAATGTTCCTAGAAACTAACTGCTTATCACCTAATATCCCGACCAAGAAACAAAGGAATAAAATTCCGTCGTAATTTTGGGTAATCCCTTGGCACTATAACCTAATCGATGTTTAGACTAGGTAATGTTCCGGCGATAAGATCAGTTCCAGACGGCGACATTAACAATACCCTGAGCCATTCAATTGTCTAGTAATACCAAGAAATATTGTAAATATGGGGAAAATATGCATCATTACTAGATTTTGGGTAAAATATGCAATAATCGGTGAGAATGGTCTAAATATGCAAATGCATATGAAAATATGCAAATGCATATAATCCGGTCTCTAGCCATAACATTTGCTGACACTAAAAAGTCGAGCACCGCAAAGGGCAGATGCCGCTGAGGCCGGGCTCAGCTTTAAGGCCCCAAAAACATCGTTCCAAAGTTGGTCATTTAACCATACAAAATCAATAAATTTAGTTTGTTCTTAACAAAATAACACGTAGGCTGAAAAATTTCTGGTCTAGCTACTTAAAACACATTTTTTTGTAAAATTTGACTTTATTCATTAACGTAGTCTCCTTCAAAAGTGATTCAATCAGTCCAACGCTTTTCTAACATTTCTATATCTTTCTTATAGAAGGATTTGTCTTTGCCTTCAAAATAGGGCTCAGTTTCGGCGATAACTTCTTCATTGGACCAAATCTCTTTCCCGTGAGTATTTTTTTGAGTTCTGCGAATAAATAATAATCGCTTGGGGCCAAATTTGGAGAACGGTGGATGAGGAAGCAATTCGAATTTCAATTCATGTAATTTTGCCATCGTAACCATTAACTTGTGACACGGTGCATTGTCTTGATGAAAGAGCACTATTTTCTTATTCATTTGGGGCCTTTTCTTTGCCTTCCAACACACCAATAACTTATATAATATTCGCTATTGATGGTTTTTCCCTTCTCGGCATAGTCGATGAAAATTATTCCATACACATCCCAAAATACCAGGCCAAAACCTTTCCCAGCCGACTGTTGTGTCTTTGGTTACTTCGGATGGCTTCCACCGGCTGGTGTCCACTCAGCTGACTGCCGATTTGATTTCGGTGTGTAGTGTTGGATCCATGTTTCATCCATTGTCACATATCAAATGAAAAAATCTTTTTTATCGCGCTTAAACAGGTCCAAACAGCGCTCAGAATTATCAATATGTTGTTGTTTTTGGTCCACTATGAGCAAATACGGTAACCATTTCAAACCGAGCTTTCTCATGCCCAAATGTTCATGCAAATTATGACCAACACGTTCTTTCGATACCTTTAGGGTGTCAGTTATCTCATGCAATTTCTCTTTACGGTCATCCAAAACAATTTTGTGGATTTTTTTTATGTTTTCTGGTGTAACCACCTCATTTGGGCGTCCAGAGCGTTCAGCGTAATTTGTATCTGTACGACCGTTTTTAAATTCAGTATAACAGTAAATGATGAGTGATTTTCCAGGGGCAGAGCCTCCGTAACACTTATCAAGTCATTGATTTGCTCGAACAGTATTTTTTCCCATCAAAAACACACGAAATTAAAATTTTTCCATTGTTTTGAAAATATCAAAAGAAGCGTCACTAAAACCACTGTAACTTGTAAACTAATCGTCGAAATGTCATGAAATTTTGACATGTAACGTTTGAAGGTTGGTACTTCCTAAAAATCATATGGATGTTTTAAAAAGGGCAGCATCTATGTGTCAGACCAAAAACTTCAGCCTACGTGTTGTAACCTCAAATCTGTTGCTGGTATTGCTGCAAATTGGATTGTGTTTCCTGAACTTCGTGTCTAAGCACTAAATTTGTCCTTAATTATATTCTTGCCCAACTTCCCTATCAGTATTTGTAGACATCTGTATCTAATTTTGAAAGTCTAATTCTTTAACGTAAATTAACCGCTTATTCTCCGAGCCGTTTAAAGAAAAAACAATGCTTTTCCCAAAAATCGGTTTTATTGGTCAACATGTTTTTGCAGGTTTCCTCTTATTTTATCAAGAACAAATTAAATTTATTGATTTTATATGTTTAAATGACAGTCAATTTTTAGAAGGACGTTTTTTGGCCCTAAAGCTTGGCCCAGTCTCGGCAGCGTGTGCCCTTTGGGGCGCTCGACTTTTTTTGTGTATGGTACTTGATTCAACTGGTTAAACGAGAGTCCATTTTTGGATGTAGCATTTTGAGCCTTATCTGGGCAATCCAGAGCACGAATAAATTCTTTTATTCGACTCACACGATAGACTGAACAACTAGGCAGACGGTTAGTCGATAAGTGAAAATTTCGGGTCGCTATTTTGGTCTATAAATATTTAAAGAATTTAGCTAACTCGCGTCTGACAGAATTTCAAAAAAATAAAAACCGGTCAAGTGCAAATTGAACTTGCGCAATTAGTGTTCCGTACATTGATTGCTTTTAAAATAGAAAATGTTGTAACGGAAGTATAAAATGATCAGTGACTTCACAAAACACACCCCAAATGAGTTTTCAACAAAGTTTATTTCCAATCTTTACTGAAAATTGATGACCTTGAAATTTCTGTTTTTTATATACCAGATAAGTTATTACGGGTAAAGCACTCGTGATAATTTTCGTTCAATCTACACCCCGTGGAGAATATTCTAGAATTTTTTCAAAATTTTTTGATAAGTACTTTTTGAGATAAGGCGGGTGGACAGCGATTTTTCGCGATTTTTTAAAAATAATACAAAGAAAAGTGCGCGCAAGTATTACATTATATATACATTTTTTACTCGTGTTTTCACAAGCTTTCATTTGACACCACACTCGATTACCTAGTAAAATTTTTTTTTTTTTTCACTTCCGATTTCACCTCCCAAAACTAACCCATTAAGTCAAAATTTAACTTTCAAAACTACATGGCTCTGATGAGGCCATAAATTCCTATATTATTACCAAATTTCAACTTTCTACGACAAATAGTTTCGGAGAAAATCGGGTGTGACAGACGGACAGACACCGAAGTGATCTTATAAGTGTTCCGTACGGAACACTAAAAATGCTTTTCCCAAAGATCGATTTTATTGGTCAACATATTTTTGCAGGTTCCCTCTTGTTTTATCAAGAAAAAATTTAATTTATTGATTCTATATGGTTTAAATAACAGTCCATTTTTAGAAGGGCGTTTTTTGGCCTTAAAGCTGGACCCAGTTTCGGTGGCGTGTGCCCTTTGGGGCAACCGGCTTTTTTAGTGTATGATACTTGATTCAAATGGCTAAAAGACAGTTCATTTTTGGATGTAGCATTTTGAGCATTCCAGGGCACGGGGGATGAAAAATTAACGTTAAAGGCTTTTTAGTGTTCCGCTCGGAACACTTATAAGATCACTTCGGTGTCTGTCCGTCTGTCTGTCCGTCTGTCACACCCGATTTTCTCCGGAACTATTTGTCATAGAAAGTTGAAATTTGGTAATAATATAGGAATTGATGGCCTCATCAGAGCCATGTAGTCTTGAAAGTTAAATTTTGACTTAAGGGGTTAGTTTTGGGGGGTGAAATCGGAAGTGAAAAAAAAAATTTTTTACTAGGTAATCGAGTGTGGTGTCAAATGAAAGCTTGTGAAAACACGAGTAAAAAATATATATGTAATGTAATACTTGCGCGCACTTTTCTTTGTATTATTTTTAAAAAATCGCGAAAAATCGCTGTCCGCCTTATCTCGAAAAGTACTTATCAAAAAATTTTGAAAAAATTCTGGAATATTCTCCACGGGGTGTAGATTGAACGAAAATTATCACGAGTGCATTACCTTTAATAATTTATCTGGTATTTAAAAAAAACAAAAATTTCAAGGTCATCAGATTTCAGTAAAGATTGGAAACAAACTTTGTTGAAAACTCATTTGGGTGTGTTTTGTGAAGTCACTGATCATTTTATACTTCTGTAACAAAATTTTTTATTTGAAAAGCAATCAACGTACGGAACACTAATTGCGCAAGTTCAACTTGCACTTGACCGGTTATTTTTTTTTATTCGACTTGCCCGATAGAATGAACAAATAGGCAGACGGTCAAAATTTCGGGTCGCTATTTTGGTCTATAAATATTTAAAGAATTTAGCTAACTCACGTCTGACAGAATTTTAAAAAATAGAAATTTGATTAAACAGTAAAAAGCAAGACGTGTTGGGTATGAGCTGGGTGTGATAGGATTGAGATTAGCAAGAGGAGCTTTGTTTGGATCAGAATGAAGTAGTGAATCATTGCTTGGTTCCGCTATAGTGATAATTACATGTCAATCACTGAACGCGGAGGTGAAATACCCAATAGACCGAATGTTCTTATAATATCATCATTCACCAGGTTTTACGAAGAATGTCTTGAAAAGAGCATCATAAAATAGATGACGAATAAGGTCGATACAAAAAATAACCAAATTGTTACTATCTTAGTCACATATTTATCATTAGATACATTGTCAGATAATCGATATTAGTAACCAAAGTACCTATCGATTAAAATACTTATCCTAAGGTGACCTTAATCGGCAATTTCCGATTTCACGCGAAATTATATCGATTTGTCAAAGTCATTTTCTTAATAAATTGACCGGCTGAAGCGGTATGATAAATTTGTAATAATAGACACGTTCTGAAACGGATCTGACATTTTCGTGATTAACTGCGTCATATTATTTAGTGATTTGGTTTACATCTCATATTTTACCTCATATATTTTAGAAATTGCTATCGTGAAACTAACAGGAATTTGGCGCTATCGTAATATATCTCAAACAACAAAAATTCGACTCCTGCATTCTCTAGTTTTTTCTATTTTACTGCATGCCGTAGACATGGACGCTTAAAGAAAGAGACCGCTCAAGACTCAACGCGTTTGAGATATGGTCTTATCGCAGACTACTGCGTATAACATGGATTAAGCACAGAAGCAATATTTCCATTCTGGAAGAACTAGGAGTAACTAAAAGAATAACTGACACCATCCATGAAAAAATTTTGCGATACTTTGGCCACATAGCTAGGCGGAATAACGATATGGAGCTGCTAGACTTAGAAGGAAAAGTAAACGCCTGTAAACCCATTTTGTCAAATTTTCACTTTATTTAGTTTCACTGAAACTGTATAACCCGTTTCGCTATACTATAGCTTCTTCTGATACAAAATGATATTTGAATATTAGTGTTGTTACATTTATATAAATACCCTATGGTAGATAGGTACTAAAATTAATACTATATGCTAATGAATATTGCTGGGAAATCCATTCTGAATATTAATTGTATAAATTGAGTTAAGGTAAGTTACCATGGGCCAGACAGGTATCTTTTTGTTCGTTTAAGATGATGTCTGAATTTTTAATTCTATTTATTTCTAAATTTTCTAATAGGTTTAATTTTACGCCTCTGTTTTGTATGTCTAGAATTTTAAATTTATCGTCAAAAAGATGATTTGATTCTGTTAAATGATTACTGTACGCTGAGTCAGTTTTGTTTTTTAAATAGTTTCTTTTATGTTCTGAAATCCGAGTTTCGAATGAGCGACCTGTCTGACCTATGTAACTTTTATGACAAGAACCACAATTCAACTGATACACTCCAGATTTTTTTGATCTATTTTGTTTTCCCTTTGCGTTTTTAATGAATTTTCCTAACGAGTTGTTTGTTCTAAAAGCTATGTTGATATTATATTTATTTAAGTGGTTTTTAATTTTCTCTGAAGTGTTACCAAAATAGGTTAAAACATTATATTTTCCCCTGTGTTTTCTTTCTTGGCGTATACTAAAGAAATAGCTTTATTTTTTAATTTTTGTTTAGAATTGAGTCTATGGTGTCAGGAGAATATCCGTTGTTAACAGCAATTTGTGTTATTAGATTTAATTCTTTATTAAAATCATCTACAGATAAGGGGACACTTACAAGTCTATGCAACATACTGTGGTAAGCTGCCAATTTGTGTTGTAGGGGGTGAGCTGATTTTATGTTTATTGTAGTATCTGTATGTGAGGGTTTGTGAAAAATAGAGAATTTGTGTTTGTTGTAATGCCTGGTTATCGTTACGTCAAGAAAATTAATTTTATTGTCGACTTCTAGTTCCATTGTGAATTTAATATTTTTATGTATTGAATTTATATAGTTAAAAACATTGTCAAGTTGACGCTCTGTACCATTAAAACAAGCAAAGATGTCGTCTACATATCGGTACCAATACAAAAATGATTTGCTAAATTCTTGTCGATGTATTTGTTTTTCTAGGTTATCCATGAATATTTCTGCTAAAAGCGGGCTAAGTGGACTACCCATTATGAGACCCTCAGAACTATTATAAAACGTATTATTAAAGTAAAAATAATTTTGATTGAAGCTCGTGTTTAATAAATTTGGTATGTCTTGTTGTATTACGATATTAACTTTATTTTTGATTAGGAATGTTTTTATGATTTTTAGTGTTTCATCCGGGGGTATGCTAGGGAAAAGGTTTTGGATGTCAAATGATACTAGTTTTGAATTATCTGGTATCATGGATAACCTAAAAAAACAAATACATCGACAAGAATTTAGCAAATCATTTTTGTATTGGTACCGATATGTAGACGACATCTTTGCTTGTTTTAATGGTACGGAGCGTCAACTTGACAATGTTTTCAACTATATAAACTCAATACATAAAAATATTAAATTCACTATGGAACTAGAAGTCGACAATAAAATTAATTTTCTTGACTTAACGATTACCAGGCATTACAACAAACACAAATTCTCTATTTTTCACAAACCCTCACATACAGATACTACAACATAAAATCAGCTCACCCCCTACAACACAAATTGGCAGCTTACCACAGTATGTTGCATAGACTTGTAAGTGTCCCCTTATCTGTAGATGATTTTAATAAAGAATTAAATCTAATAACACAAATTGCTGTTAACAACGGATATTCTCCTGACACCATAGACTCAATTCTAAACAAATAAAAAAAACCGGTCAAGTGCAAGTTGAACTTGCACAATTAGTGTTCCGTACGTTGATTGTTTTTAAAATAAAAATTTTTGTTAGGGTGGTATAAAATGATCAGTGACTTCACAAAACACACCCCAAATGAGTTTTCAACAAAGCTTGTTTCTAATCTTTACTGAAAACTGGTGACCTTGAAATTTTGTTTTTTTTATGTACTAAATAAATTATTATAGGTAATGCACTCGTGATAATTTTCGTTCAATTTATACCCCGTGGAAAATATTCCAGAATTTTTTAAAAATTTTTTGATCAGTACTCTTCGAGATAAGGTAGGGGACAGCGATTTTTTAAAAGTAATACGAAGAAAAGTGTGCGCAAGTATTATATTATATATATATTTTTTACTCGTGTTTTCACAAGCTTTCATTTGACACCACACTCGATGACCTAGTAAAAAATTTTTTTTTCACTTTCGATTTCACCCCTCAAAACGAACCCCTTAAGTCAAAATTTATGTTACGGTGGTATAAAATGATCAGTGACTTCACAAAACACACCCCAAATGAGTTTTCAACAAAGTTTGTCTCCAATCTTTACTGAAATCTGATGACCTTGAAATTTTTGTTTTTTTATATACCATATAAATTATTAAAGGTAATGCACTCGTGATAATTTTCGTTCAATCTACACCCCGTGGAGAATATTCCAGAATTTTTTCGAAATTTTTTGATAAGTGCTTTTCGAGATAAGGCCCGGGACAGCGATTTATCGCGAATTTTTAAAAATAATACAAAGAAAAGTGCGCGCAAGTATAATATTATATATATATTTTTTACTCGTGTTTTCACAAGCTTTCATTTGACACCACACTCGATGACCTAGTAAAAAAAATTTTTTTTCACTTCCGACTTCACCCCCCAAAACTAACCCCTTAAGTCAAAATTTAATTCTCAAAACTACATGGCTCTGATGAGGCCATCAATTCCTATATTATTACCAAATTTCACCTTTCTATGTCAAATAGTTTCGGAGAAAATCGGGTGTGACAGACAGACAGACGGACAGACAGACGGACGGAGGGACGGACGGACGGACGGACGGACGGACGGACGGACGGACGGACGGACGGACGGACGGACGGACGGACGGACGGACGGACGGACGGACGGACGGACGGACGGACGGACGGACGGACGGACGGACGGTCAGACAGACAGACAGACAGACAGACAGACAGACACCGAAGTGATCTTATAAGTGTTCCGTACGGAACACTAAAAATTAAAAAATAAAGTTATTTCTTTAGTATACTCCAAGAAAGAAAACACAGGGAAAAAATATAATGTTTTAACCTATTTTGGTAACACACACAAAATTAAAAACCACTTAAACAAATATAATATCAACATAGTTTTTAGAACAAACAACTCGTTAGGAAAATTCATTAAAAACGCAAAGGGAAAACAAAATAGATCAAAAAAATCTGGAGTGTATCAGTTGAATTGTGGTTCTTGTCATAAAAGTAACATAGGTCAGACAGGTCGCTCATTCGAAACTCGAATTTCAGAATATAAAAGAAGCTATTTAAAAAACAAAACTGACTCAGCGTACAGTAATCATTTAACAGAATCAAATCATCTTTTTGACGATAAATTTAAAATTCTACACATACAAAACAGAGGCGTAAAATTAAACCTATTAGAAAATTTAGAAATAAATAGAATTAAAAATTCATCATCTTAAACGAACAAAAAGATACCTGTCTGGCCCAGGGTAACTCACCTTTACTAAAATAAAGTGGAAATTTGACAAAATCAGTCTTTCATTACATTCGTTATGAATTTCCATCAAGTAACAGCCACAACAATTCAAAGGCTGTAGACCTAGAGACCGGTTTCCAAGTCACTGGTCGGATCAGATTCGGAGGCTAAGGGGAGTTGGAGTGCATGATGCAGTTCATCTTGTCGAGAATAGAAACCAGTGGAAGGACTTAGTGTTATTAACAGTTACCACACCTCTACTAAGAGGTTCGGACTGAGGAGGAGGTTTCACTAAATCACTAAATATAACCTCGAACTAATTCCAAAAACACTAAATATAAGGTCACTTCTAAGGACTATATCCAGAATTAAATATTCCTTGCCATAGATCAGCGTATTAAGATTATACATAAATTAACTTATTTCAGATGGACAATAAATGAAAATTGGGATCACTCACTGAAACAGGACAACATTTATTAAAATGAAGCCACTTCTTTGTTCCAAAGACTTTAGTTTACGCTTGAAAATATGGATGATTAGGTGCTATAGGTTCTCAACTCTCTTATACGGCTCAGGAGCGTGGACACTGTCAGACATCATAGAATAGAAAATTAATGCATTTGAGATGTACTCGTACTTCTACAGGAAAATACTAAGAATTCCTAGTATAGATGTTACAAACGAAGGAGCTATCCGCTGAATCTGCCATGGACCTGAACTCATGATAACCCTCAAGGAAAAAAAATTATCTCTGCCACATCATAAGGATCAAAAAATATCGCTTATTACAAAACTTCATCCAAAGTTGTGGGCAAGAGAGGCCCTGGCAGAAGAAGAATATCTTGGCTGACAAACTTGAGAAAATGGTTTGGAATGACATCAATTCAACTCTTCAGAATAACGGCTAACTAAATCAGATCGCCAATATCCAGAACGGATAGACACCAGAAGAAGAAGAATAATAGTCGGAGGGAAAATACATGTTGATGTAAATCTAGTCATTCCCAAAGACGAATATGCCCGTCAAAACAAACTTTTTCTAAAGTAAACCACATCCATCCGTCTTTAACGCCTCGACCAATTTTGCGGATACCTTGTTTATTGACTCTTCACTTTTGATTATACTTATTGAAATTTGATTAATTCTTAGTTTATTATTTGGAAATTAATTTCTTAGACAAATGATTCGGCGCCATATTGGTGTAAACATTTTGACAGGTTGACTGGATTATAAAAATTGAGAGAAATATATAACATAACCTCGAATCTATGTGTATGATAAATATATTACTCGAATTTATTATTCATTAGTTTCCTGAAAAATTATATTTTATTTAAGTTTGTAGGTATTAATAGTAATCACAAGAAATACAAAAAACTTCTGTTTCTGAAAAACTTAATATTATTTACATATAATTCCCTCATCAGAACACATATATCTCTATTCGAAGCCTTCATTGACTACCGTAAGGCTTTTGATTTGATAGAAACCTGGGAAATTCTGAAAGCTACGGATAATGCAAGGATAGACTTAAGATACTCAAACCTAATTAAACATATATATATATATATATATATATATATATATATATATATATATATATATATATATATATATATATATATATATATATATATATACTAGCCGTGCCCGCGGCTCCGCTCACGTGGACTTGATTCACTACTATCGCCACTGCTCATTCCTTATGTTACCTAACGTAATAAAATATCTGCCCTTATTTCCCCTTATCTCCTATTATTTCTCCTTATCTCCCATTATCTCTACATAATTTCCATTATCTAAGCTTATCTCTGCTCATCTCCCAATATTTCTCCTTATCTCCCATTATTTCACCTTATCTCCCATTATCTAGCTTTATCTCGACTTATCTCGCAATATTCCTCCTTATCTCCCATTTTTTTCCTTATCTCCCATTATTTCTCTTTATCTCCGATTATCTCACCATAACTCCCATTACCTAGACTTATCTCTGCTTATTTCCCATTATTTCTCCTTATCTCCCATTATTTATACTTATCCCCAATTATTTCACCTTATCTCCCATTGTCTAGGCTTGTCTCGACTTATCTTGCAATATTTATTATTTTGCTCCCATTATGTCTCCTTATCTCCCATTATCTCACCATAACTCCCATTACTTAGACTTATCTCTGCTTATCTCTCATTATTTCTCCTTATCTCCCATTATCTCTACATAATTTCCATTATCTAGGCTTATCTCTGCTCATCTGCCATTATTTCTCCTTATCTCCCATTATCTCACCATAACTTACATTACCTAGACTTATCTCTGCTTATCTCCCATTATTTATACTTATCTCCCATTATCTCACCTTATCTCCCATTATCTAGGCTTATATCGAATTATATAGAACATATCATATGTATAAATTAATAAAAACACGTAAATCGAATAAGTGGTTCTCAAGTGATAAGCGCACTAACGGACAGACAGACAGAGAGACGTTGCATTTTATATATATATTGTATTCTTTGCAATATGATATTGTTCCATATTTAATGGTTTAGGCAGTATATTGTAAGAGAAGACGCTAACGGTAGCCTTTCTTCCGACTTGATTCACTATTATCGTCACTGCTTATTCTTTATGTTACCTAATGCAATAAAATATATCCTATAACCTGGCCAGAGAACATATGTATGTTTTAAAAAAAAAGTACGTAACGCATTAACGGACAGACAGACAGACAGATAGACAGAGAGACGTTGCATTTTATATATATTATATATAGATAACCTGGCCAGAGAATATATGAATGTTTTAAAAAAAAGCACGTAAATCAGATAAGTGGTTCTCCAATGATAAACGCACTAACAGACAGACAGACAGACAGAGAGACGCTACATTTTATATATATTATAGATATAGATTATTATTATTATTATATAACCTGGCCAAAGAATATATGTATGAATTTAAAAAAGACACATAAATTGGATAAGTGGTTCTCGCGTGATAAACGCACTAATGGACAGACAGACAGACAGAGAGACATTGCATTTTATATATATTATAGATTATATATTAAAGATATTCTCTGCTACATAATATTGTTCCATATTTAATGGTTTAGGCTGTATATTGCAAGGGAACGCGCTAGCAGCAAACTTTTTTCCGACTTCATTCACTATTATTGTCACTGCTCATTCCTTATGCTATCTATCGTAATAAAATATAGCCTATAACCTGGCCAGAGAACATAAGTATGTTTTAAAAAAAAAAGTACGTAAATCGGATAAGTGGTTCTCCAGTGATAAGGTCACTAACGGACAGACAGACAGACAGACAGAGAGACGTTGCATTTTATATATATTATAGATATATATATATATATATATATATATATATATATATATATATATATATATATATATATATATATATATATATATGATCATGCATCGCTGCAAATAACCATTGACGAGAACACAAAGAATGATAATATCCCTACCGAAAGGGGAGTGCGTTATTGGGGCACAATTTCACCCCAACTGTTCACCTTAGCGCTGGAAGATGTGTTTAAAAATCTGAACTGGCATGACGAAGGAATTAACATAGATGGCATACGACTCAACTACTGAAGGCTGGCAGACGACATTGTCATTATTAGCAAGATAGCAGAGGAACTTCGAATCATGTTACAAGGACTCCATGAGGCTTCCTTAAAGGTTGGACAAAATAATGAGTCCCCGAGACATAAATGTAACTGTTGCCAACCAATTGCTCGAAAACGTGCCCTCGTATATATATTTAGAACATAAGATCTAATTGGGCAAGAGAATCAAGATTCGGAAATCTCCAGACGAACAAGTCTTGGATGGGCAGCATTCGGTAAACTGGAACATATAACGAAGTCGCCAGTTGTATAATGCCTGTTCTGACTTATGGTCTAGAAACTACGGTACTAACACGCAACGCAAAAATGCAAGTTGGCTAACCAGCTCCAAATCAGTCAGAGACTGAATCGGAAACCTAGATATCCAAGAAAGAACAAAAGTATCGGATATATTGGAAAAAATAGCACCGCTAAAGTGGAAACGGGTGCCACATTGCGAGACAAGATCCGAATAGATGGACTAATATGGAGGCCAAGGGAGACCAAGAGATGGGTAGGAAAACCACAAAAGCTATGGAGAGACGACATCCAGAGGATTGTAGGAACGAACTGGACACAAGTTGCAATGGATAGAAGGGCATGAAAGTTTCTGGAAGAGGCCACTATTCAGGAGTGGATGAACACAGGCTGAGAAAAAAGAATCCCCTCATGATGCCTTGTGTGTAAGCAATGTCGGAAAATAACTCCAATTTAACCCAGTCTAAATCTGAAGAAGCATTATTTCTCATTTAACTAGAGCTGTGAAAGCTTCCGTCCGATGTTGTCAGTGCAGACAAGGACGCCCGATATTGTCTTCAAACAGCATATCATAAAACGCATTGTAATGAAGTTAAATACCAAAAGCGACGAGGATGGAATACCTGCCTTAATACTTAGAAAATGCGGGAGCAAACTAACACCAGTTTTCTACGGAATTTTCAACCTATCCTACAGAGAGGTATTATTCCTTCCTGCTGGAAGTGCGCTACAGTTCAGCCGATACCCTAAAGAGGCAAGAAACCTTTGCCAAACAACTACCGGCCAGTCGCACTGCTTTCAGTAATATCGAAAGTTATGGAAGAGGATTATTGGAGGCAAATGCCTTAAAATTTTCATGATTTTTATAAATTTTTGGGTACAGCTTGGAAATTGATTTAACTACTTGGAAACAGTGCCAATATAATGTAAACGAGTTTTCTCAGCTTAATTTTGGCCGCAAGGACACTTTTCTTCTATTTTCGTGCACTTTTTCACACGCTTTCGGCTTATTATTTCTTAAATGTCTCAGCTTCTGTTCGTTGTTACGCGAGAAAAAAAAATCATTTTATCATCATAAAATTGACTAAAAAACTGCGTAGATTGCATTAAAAAATATTAAGTACATAATCTGAAAAAACTTTATTACGAGAAATTGAAAAATGGTTTTTTACGGGTAACTTCCGTACATTTCGATTTCGAAAAGTGTGCCAAATTTTATTAAAAAATATTGGGAGGATTGGTCAAAATTCGCATTTTAGTCCAAACTTTATTATGGATTTTTCGTGTGGATAAAAAGTCATAGGAAACTTTATTTAAAATATGCGAAATTTTATGCTCTTCAAGATGGTTAGAAAAAAAAAAAATAAAGAATATACAAAAAAACTATCTTATTTTTCAATTGTTTCGTTACGACAGATTCATTTTTTTTTGCTTTTGCTCTAGAAAAGGTCTAGTTCATTCTCTTTATTTCTATTCAATATTTTATCTTAAATAAAACATGCGTAGTATTACTCAGTATATATCACCACTACACCAAACAATTTATTTTTGCACTCGTCGCGCGTTTCGCTAACCATGTTAGCTTCATCAGGAGCGATGATTGACTGCGTAGTATTCTTCCAACTCTTTATCGCTTGTCAACACGTTTGGCCGGCGCGACAAGGAAATGGCGAAAAACCCCAATATGGAAAATGAATATCTCGAATTTCCAAAACGCAGTACCCCAGGCGAGTAGAGGAAACTCAGAATTTCGCACTGCTCTTTCAGTCAATCCCATGGATTCTGGGGGGAACAAAAATTCGAAAATAAAATACAGTGGTATACCCACATAGAACAGAATGGTACGTAGCAATTTACAAAACAAGAACTTTAGGATCCGAAGAAAAAATGAATGAACTAAAAAAACATAAAATGAACAGTATTGGGCTTAGCGAAAGTAAGAAGAACAGGAGAGTCTTGTATTACTCTAAAAAGTGGCCATAAATTCTTCTATACAGGCAATGAAAGTAAGAAAATTGGAGGAGTCGGTCTACTTATACACAAAAGAATAGTAGAAAATGTTGTTCAGTTCCAAGCCACATCGGAAAAACTGATTTTAGTAGACATATAGCTGAAAAGAAGATACAAATGTAAGATCATTCAGGCATATGCGCCGACATCAGACAGCGCGGAAGAAGAAATTGATCAATTCTACAAAAATATAAAAAAAGCATTGCTATGCCATAAAATAAGATACATCATAATAATCAGTGATTCCAATGCCAAAATAGGGAAACTAGCGAATACAAATGAGAAGAGTGTCGGGAAGTTTGGTTTGGATACGAGGAACAGCGAAGGAGAAATGTTATCAAATTTTGTAAATGAAAATAACTTGTACGTTATGAATACATTTTTTCAAAAGCCAGAGCATAGACGTTGGACATGGCAGAGCCCAGCTAGTATAACAAGAAGCGAAATTGATTATATTTTATCAAACGACAAGAATATTGCAATCGACACGACAGTCCTGAACACGATAAGCATTAGCAGTGACCATCGGACGATCCGAACAAAAATAAGAATAAATCTGAAGCAGAAGAGTCGTAGATTGATAACGCATACAAAGATAAAGATATGAACAGAAATAATTAAGCAAAACACACACGAATATCGACAAGCATTGGAAAATCATATAAAACACATAAACTACCAAACAGAACTTGAAGAACTAAGCGCACAAATAACCAACAGACTACTCATGACTACAAAACAAATAGCATCGAAAAAAGAGAAAATACAAAAATTAAGTAAGACACAAAATCTTATGAAACAGAGAAGACTCTGAAGAAATGATCCTACAAATGGCAGATTAGAATTAGCAGAAATAGACAAAAAATAAAGAAAAAGATCAGAGAAGATGTCAGACAGTACAGAAACTCGAAAATAGGAGAAACTTTGAAAAAAGGAAAAAGTTTGATACATCTAAACAAACAAATGAATGAAGGGAGACATCAAATAATAAAACGTATAAATAACGTAAACCAAGAGATCGCACAAATCAAAGTGATAAAGAAGGCTAGAGAGAAATATTATCAAATACTATATGACACGAAAATATCTCCACCCTCCGGGAAAGAAGAAGGAAATAGAGTGGTAGTAAGAAATGTGGGATCTAAAGAAATTCCCGACGTAACAACTGATGAAAAAATGAACGACCTACAACATATGCACAACGACAAAGAACCAGGGGACGATGAAATAATTATAAAAATTATAAAGTACAAAATACACTTACTGCAAGACGAAACGATAAGAGACCTATATAGACAACGATTAGATAAAAAATTAAATGAATTTAACTACGACAACCTCCAACAGATGTATGACCACATAAAAGAATGCATTAAACAGGCGGCCCTAGAAGCATTAGGTAAAGAAAACAACGAGAATAAGAAACATAAAATTAGAATCTGTGAAAAAAACCAAAAAATCTATACAGGAGAAAAAAAGACTATACGAAAAATGGCTGAATACAAAATCAGAAGAAGATCTACAGAAATATAAAGAAAAAAATGCAGAAACGAGGAGGATGATATAAACAAAGAAAAGAACGAGAGATGGGAAAAATCGTGCGAACATGTAGAACAGTATATAGGAGGAATTAGAAGCACAGAGTCATGGAGAATAATTAAAGCATTAAGGACCAACAATAGAGAGAAGATGTATATAGAGTATATCCCAGAAAGCGAGTGGGAAGAATATTATAAGAAGCTGCTAACAGAAGACAGACAAGAATTCCAAGAAGAGAACCCCGAAGAAGAACAGAATAGGGAAAAAAGAGATAGAACTAAGCTATGAAGAAGTAAAGAAGACAATAAAAACATGGTCAAAAGCTTATATAGTATCTACATTCAAAAAGGGAGACCGCCGAAAATGCACAAACTATAGAGGCCTAAGCATAATATCGAGTATGGGACGTTTGTATGGAAAAATTATTAAAATATCATAGAGGAAAATATATAAGGAAAAATTGGAGAAGACCAAGTTAGCTTTACGGCCTGAAAATCATGTATAGACCACATATACACTATAAAACAAACAATGGAAGAAAAACTGGCAAAGAATAGAGAAGTTCATCTAGCCTTCATAGACATAAGAAAGGCCTATGACTCAGTACCAAGATTATGGAACGCAATGAAAGAAATAGGCATTGACAAAGAACTAATATACGCAGTAAAAGCTCTCTACGAAAACAACACAGTGAACATAAAAATAGGACATAAAATAGGGAAGAGACTCCAAACATCAAAACGCCTATTACAAGGATGCTCTACATCCCCAACACTATTCAAAATATACCTCGAACAAACATTTAAAAAAATGGAAGCAAAAATGTAGTGGAATGGGGAGTCCCAATACGAGAAGATTACTTATATACTCTAAGTTTCGCAGACGACCAAGTAATCATAGCGCAAGATGAGGAAGACCTCAGTTATATGGTAAGAAAACTGAAAGAAGAATACACTAAAGCAGGATTAACAATAAACTTTGATAAAACGGAATATCTAACAACAAAGGAGGGAAACGTGGAGAATCTAGAAGTCGATAACGAAACAATAATCAAAGGAACTGATAGATTTAAATATTTAGGAACTATCATTTCAAAAAACGCAACATCAGAAGAAGAGATTAAAGCTAGATTAGGACAAACGCGGACATGCATAAGACAATTAAATTCGATCCTGTGGGATAAACACATTACAAAAAGAAACAAAACACGCATATACAAATCAATAATACAAAGCATAATGACATACGGGTCAGAAACATGGACGATCAACAAAAGAAATAAATCTAAAATTATCACGGTAGATGGAGTATTGGTGAAGATGTTGTAGAGTGACACGTATGGAGAGAATAACAAATGAAGAAATAAGAAGCAGAATGAACATCAAAGAGAACGCAATAAACACCATTGAAGAAAAACGATTAAAATGGTATGGACACATAAGACGGAGCGAAGATAATAGGTGGATAAAGAAAATAACGGAGTGGAGTCCTATAGGGAGAAGAAAAAGAGGAAGACCCAGACCATCGTGGAGAGACGATGTGGACGAGGCTATGGAGGACAGGGGTCTAACAGATGAAGATTGGGAGGATAGAAACGGATAAAATCAAAGGCTGAGAGAAGGAAGACAGCCTCAGCTGTAGAAAATCCTTGATAAATATATATATATATATATATATATATATATATATATATATATATATATATATATATATATATATATATATATATAAAGTATGGAGGGGTATCGATAATACAGTCTCTTCAAGCTCTATTTAACAGGTGTCTAATAGAAAGTAAAACACCTTGGGTAAACGTCTTGATTGTGCTTATTTTTAAAAAGGGGAACAAATTTGAATTGGTACTATACAAAATCCTCACTAGAATCATAACATATAGATTAGACAGCTATGAACCACGTGAACAAGCGGGATTTAGACGAGGATACAACACTTTGGACCATCTTCAAACAATTAGATTACTAGTGGAAAAAGCAAATGAATATAACGTCACCTTGTGGATAGCAATGGTTGACTATGAAAAAGCATTTGATTCAGTAGAAATATGGCCGCTCTTAACGCCTTAAGTAACAGCAGAGTCGATGAAAGATACACAACTCTTCTTGAATACATATATAAAAATGTAACATCACAAATAATGCTTGAAAGTTTGGTTAGCGAATTTTAATAGAACTTAACTCTAGCAAACATTCTGCCCGGAAGTCGGAAAAAAAAAAGTACAAGTGGAATAACATAAATGTCAACTGTTTTACAAATAAAATGTATCTCTAATGTGAAAACACAATTGTCATAATCTTTATATAATAACATATATTGCTTAATAGAATTTTGAATAAATTATCTTTTAGTATATTTAGGAAATCTAAAAAAACTCCTTTGGAGATACCACATATATTTTTACAAGCACTAACCACACAACAAGAACTTCCTCTTGACATCTTTTTTATAATTATTAGAGACCGACTTATATGCATTTGCATATTTTCATATACATTTGCATATTTAGACCATTCTCACCGATTATTGCATATTTTACCCAAAATTTAGTAATGATGCATATTTTCCCTATATTTACAATATTTCTCGGTATTACTAGGCAATTGAATTGCTCAGGGTATTGTTAATGTCGCCGTCTGGAACCGATCTTATCGCCGGAACATTACCTGCAATAGTCTAAACATCGATTAGATTATAGTGCCAAGGGAATACCTAAAATTACGATGGTATTTTATTCCTTTGTTTCTTGGTCGGGATATTAAGTGATAACTAGTTAGTTTCTAAGAATATTTGTTTGAGCGTGTATCAAATAAACAATTTTCTCGAAGACGAATTTTTATTTTAAAACAAGATATCAGTTTTATCATTATTTTTGACGCGCTTGCATCAGTGTAGTGTTTTTGCAATTTTTAACGTGTGGTGTTAAACTTTAACGTGTACCATGCCACCCGCAAAAAAAGTGTCTCTTCGTGGGTAGCTGATTATCCTGGAACATTTACATACGACGGAAATGTTTTATATTGTCGAGTTTGCGAGAAAAATGTTTCGCCTTCTTCTTCCTATTTGGTGGCCTGCAAAGAACTTGACAAGACAAATCATTCTACTATCGCCAGATTTGTGAATGAGGGTATTAAAAAAATATTTCCTGAATCTTCTGCAGGTGAAAGAGTGTTTATATTTCTCTCAGATGCTGCTCACTATATGATCAAGGCAGCCAAAGTCCTCCAAATATTTTATCCAAATTTAATTTATGTGACGTGCTTTGCTCACGGAGTCCATCGACTCGCTGAAGAAGTACGATCCACGTTTTGAAATGTAAATAAACTGATGGGGAACATGGATTGAAGCTGTACTATTTTACCATGAACATCAAAGGTGTAGTAAATGACTTCGATAGTGCAGATGCTATGGCAGTTCGTCAATCCAAGGAAGCATTTAATGATTCTGATATTTAAAAAACATAGCTTTGATTAGCACTCACGTTTCCCACATACCTGCGGGTATTAAAAAGCTTGAAACTCGAGGTTTGGCGTTGACCGAATCAATTCGTTAATGAATCAAATTCGTCAAATAAACTCCACATTGCCAGATGTATTCCCGCGTAGAGTTAAAGAAAAGTTTGAAAACATTTTGTGCAATAACCCAGGCTTCGAACCTTTCTGTCAAATTAATAGTTTTATTAATGAGATGGGTGAACTTTTGCCAGAAACAATAAGTGCTAACATAGCACCCAAATTCAAATACTGCCCAGTTACCTCAGTGGATGTGGAACGGTCTTTTTTCACTTATAAAAATATTTTAAGTGATCGAAGACACAATCTTACTACCCAACATTTGGAACAATACCTTATTGTTTACGTGTACAAGAATACAAATGTTAAATAATTTTAAAAAACGTTAAATAATTGTTAATTAAATTTAAACATCGTCGATAACTTGTTAATTTTATGCTGATTTTGAAATAAAAAAACTAAAAATTACTACTTTTATTATTATTTAATATTGCATATTTTGACCCTTTTCATGGATATTTTAAGCATTTTTTATGCATATTTGCATGCATATTTCAAGATTTTTATGTTGCATATAATCCGGTCTCTAATAATTATTTTCAATTAGAACGTCATACGAGTCATTTACTTTTTGGAAAATTATTAATAATGAATTTCGGAGCACGTTATAAAAAAATTATCCTTGAAATGCAGATGTAAACACAATCCACGACCGCGCTGACAGCCATGTTGTTGGTATGATAGGGGACGCATGTGTGATAACAAACAGGACCTAAAAATTTTCTTTAGCATGGCTACTGTGTTTTATGTTTACTGTGATATCGTTTTCAAATGATATTGAAAAATAAGTTTATGAATGCCTACACATCAGTACTGAAAAAAAATATATGTAAAGTTGTTATTACTGTTACTAATGTATATTTAGTTACAAGACCATGTATAGATGCATGGATGGCAGTACCCAACCAGTCTCTCAGAATCTGTGTTCTCTGAAAAACGGAGACAGTAAATATATCATTAAAAGCAACTTCTTTAAACAACAGGTATACAGACGATCCTTGAAGTGTTAACAAACATATATTTTATTAACTTTGATTAATATTTAGCAAAAGTCCAAGACAGGAAGGTAAATTCTCGATGGTCAATATCAAACTCTAATTGATACGTTGAGATCGATCGGGTTTCAGCAAATTGCCCGTTCATAATAACCTATATGCCGTCCGTAAATTATATAATTTAATAATTAAAGGTGGGATAATAGTAGTGTAGAGGTGCCGTCGAAATTCTAGCTCTTTCGGAACATCTCTCTGAAGATTATGTGGTTTTGGAGAGTTGGGACAGATTGCACGGTGGGCCACCAGACAAAATTAAATCTATATAGCAGTTATTTTTAGTGTTAGAATTAGTATGTGAAACGTTTTAAAAGTACTGAATTATTGATATAACCGATATCTGTTTAATATTGAATTATAAACTCAATTGCCACTCAAATATGCTACTCTAATATGCTACTCTATATTCATTCACTTGTCGATTGTTGGCTATGAGTTACAGACAAATTTTTTGAATCTGACAGACATCATTTGACCTGTAGAGGTAGTTACCATTCTCTGTTAAGAAAGTATATCTGTTGCGAGGCATCACAACTCGTACTGATCGGAATTAGCTTGTCTTAAACTCTTTGAAAGTAGAAAAAACTAGAAGCGATATTGTATATTTTTATAGTCGAAAACTGCAACCGCCATTAGTGTTGTATATTTTGACACTTGTTCTATTAGGTAAGAGTGACAGTGGATTTTGATGAACCTTCAGAAAAATTAGTTTTAAATAAGGAGCAGCGAATAATTTTGGTCTTAAACTTGGTAACCATCTAATACTGGACAGAACAAAGTAAACATTTTAAAAGGGCCTTAATTCATATAGAAAAACTCCACATGGTACGTGAGATAATCAGGAAAAATTCTAAGAATGTTCTTGTTGCAAAATTTGTCGACCCTGTCTCTTTTACTTACTTCTCTTAAAGTAATATCGCTTAAAAATTATAGTCCTTATTCCTATGTCAAGTATTATATGTGTCATCATCATCCATCAGCCATCCTCATCCACTGCTGAATATAGGCCTCCTCTAAGAACTTCCACTGATCTCTGTCTTAAGCGGTGTCAACCCAATTTTCCTGCCACTCTGTCATCGCTCCATCTTGTTGGTGGTCTATCTCTGTTCCTTCTGTTTTGTCTGGGTCTCCATTCTATTATTCTTCTGCACCATCGGTTATCATCCCTTCGAGCTATATGGTCTGACCATCTCCATTTAGATTGCGTAATTTTTTGGATAATATGTATTACTTTTGTTCGTTGTCTGATAGTTACGTTTGTTATTCTATCCTTCCTTGTGATATCCAGCATAGTTCTCTCCGTTGCCCTTTGCGATACTCTCAGTTTATTTGCTGACTGTTTTGTTAATGTGATTGTTTATGCCCCATATGTGCTTTCTGGCAGAACGCATTATTTATAAAGTTTCTTTTTTAAGCACATTGGTAAACTACCTCCAGCTTCCCAAAAGCCGTCAATCCTAAACCCACACGACAGTGTATCTCACGGATTTGGTTATATTTGCCAATTTGTAATTCATGACCCAACTACTTGTAATTTTAAACGTGCTTCACCTCGCTTTCGTTAAATTTAATTTTACTGGTCGTAACTAGATTAGTCATAAACTTAATTTTCTGAAAGTGAATATTTAGACCAATATTTGCTAATGTTATTTGAAATTCGGTAAGTATTCATTGGGCATCACCTAGAATGTCGGCTATTATGACACTATCATCAGCAAAGCGCAGGTGATTTAGGTATTCTCCACCTATGTTTATGCCTTTTCCATCCCAATTAAGTTCCTTAAAAGCATATTTCTAACACCGCCGTAAAAAACTTCAAAGAGATCGTATCACCTTGTCTGATTCCACGTTCCACTCGGTATTTATTTGTGGATTCATGGAGTCATACTTGCTGTTGCTTTATTATAAATGAATTTAATTAACTGAGTGTATGTGTAGTCAATTCTCATTTGCTGCAGGGCAGACAGTATCGCTGATAACTCTATGGTGTCAAAAGCTTTTTTCTTCTTCTTCTTCTTTCTATTAGGCATTCCTGCCTGTTTTTCTTTAATGTATCGTCGCTACAGGTCGTCGTTCCATCTTTCTTCGAACGATCGGTAATTTATCTCGAGCTATTTTCACTAATCGTCGTTCGGACATTCTATTTAAGTGTTGGTTCCATTCTTGTTTTCTGTTTCTTATCCACGTATTAACGTCCTCTAGTTTTTTGTTTCTCTATCCTAAAGGGTTCTTCCTGCAATTCTTCTTAATGTTTTCATTTCACTTGTTTGTAAGTATTTCTGTGTTGCATGTTTCTGGTCTTGTCTCTGCTGTGAGGTCATAACTGGTCGAACTAGAGATTTATATATACGAGATTTTACTTCTGTTTTCTGTGTCAAATAGTGTCATTCAAGCATCCTGCTATTCTATTAGCTTTTACTATTTGTTCTTTTATTTCTTCTTCTATGTTGTTGTTATATGATAATTTAATTCCTAAATATTTAATTGTCGTCACCTGCTCTATAATCTAATTATCGATTTCCAGCTAGCACCTAATTGGTTCTTTGGATATAACTACTGATTTGGTTTTTTCAGCCGATATTTTCATATTAAATTTCTTTGCTGTTGTTAAACTGATGTAATAATCTCTGCAAGTCATCTTCATTCACAGCGACTAGAACAGTATCGTCTGCGTAACATAATATTTGCATCTCTTTATTGCCCATTTTTAGCCTTTTTTTGTTTTGACCTGTTTAATTATTTCATCTAATATAATGTTAAATAGTAGGGGACTCAGTGAGGCTCCTTGTCTAATACCAATTGTTACCTCTATGGATTCAGCGAACTCCGAATTTACTCTCGCTTCTATTTTATTTCTTTTGTAAATGTTCTCAATTAGTTTTATTATACCCAATAGAATATTCTTGTCATAAAGTATGTGCACTACGTCTTGAAGCTGTACTCTATCAAATGCTTTTAACAAATCTATAATGGATAAGAACGCTGGTCTATTATACTCAATTGATTTTTCAGTAATTTGTCTGATTATAAATACTGGGTCGTTACAGGATCTTCCGCTCCTGAATCCTTGTTGTTCTTCGGAAAGTTGTATAAGTGGAGTTATTTTATTGGTAACAATTTTCGTCGTCAGTTTTAAAGTTGTGCACAAGAGATTAATTCCTCTATAATTATTCGGATAGGTCTTTTCTCCTTTTTTAAAAAATGGTGTCAATATGCTTGTTCCCCATTCTTCTAGTATTCGCGATCCCTGTATTATTTTGTTTATGAGCTTTGCCGATTCCTTAGTAAGTTTCACCTCTCCGTTATTTAATAGTTCATTTTGTATTTCGTCTTTACCAGCTGACTTTCGGTTTTTTAATTTTTTGACAGCTCCTTCCACCTGTTTATCACCTATTTCTAATGTTTCGGTGATTCCTACTCCTGGTGTTTCGGGTGCGGTTTCTGTTGTATTATACAATTGCTTTATATAATTTATCCATGTATCTTTTTCGATGTATCTTACTTCTATTAATTCTTTCATTTCCTTTCGCTGTCCACGTATCATTCTCCAAATTTCCTTTTGCATACCATAAGTCATGTTCTATGTCTTTAGTAGTAGTATTCCATTTTCTTTTTTCTCACTAGTGCGTTTGTCTTATTGCGGACTATCTTATATTCTTCATAACTTTCTCTGATTTTTCTTGATCTAAATTGAAGATACGCCTTTGTTTTTTCTTGGCGTTTTAATTTCACTTCCTGGCAGAACCAAGGTGTATTATTCGGTCTTTTGATGTTCTATTTATTTTACATACTTCGAGTGCTTCCTTTGCTGCGTTTATAATGTTATAATTGATCTTTCGCCAACTGTCTTCTATGTCTCCTTCCTCTACCACTGGGTTTTTATTTATTTTGTTCTTCAAACTTGTCTGGTAGAGAGTTTTTTATTGATTCGGGTCGTAGGCTTTGTCTTTGTTTCGTAAACTGTTAGGATTGTTTTTTGTCATTGTTCATTGTCATTCTGACTTTTTCCAATACAAGACTGTGATCATTTCCTACATCTGCATGACATAAACATATTATACCTAATATTTGTGTATAACGTATTTCTCTATTTGTTAGAATGTAATCTAAAAGTTTTTTTTAAAATCCATAAATACTAATACAAGTGGTTTGTTATATTCTATAGATTTCTCTATAAGAATTATATATATATATATATATATATATATATATATATATATATATATATATATATATATATATATATATACATATATATATATATATATATATATATCAAGGATTTTCTACAGCTGACGCTGTCTTCCTTCTCTCAGCTTTTGATTCCATCCGTTTCTATCTTCCCAGTCTCCATCTGTTAGACCCCTGTCTTCCATAGTCTCGTCCACATCGTCTCTCCACGATCGTCTGGGCCTTCCTCTTTTTCTTCTCCCTATTATCTTCGCTCCGTCTTATGTGTCCATACCATTTTAATCGTTTTTTTCTTCAGTGGTGTTTATTGGGTTCTATTTGATGTTCATCCTGCTTCTTATTTCTTCATTTGTTATTCTCTCCATACGTGTCACTCTACAACATCTTCTCCAATACTCCATCTCTACGGCGGTTTAAATTTATTTCTTTTGTTGATCGTCCATGTTTCTGACCCGTATGTCATTATGCTTTGTTTTATTGATTTGTATATGCGTGTTTCGTTTCTTTTTGTAATGTGTTTGTCCCACAGCATCAAATTTAATTGTCTTATGCAAGTCCGCGTTTGTCCTAATCTAGCTTTAATCTCTTCTTCTGATGTTGCGTTTTTTGAAATGATGGTTCCTAAATATTTAAATCTATTGGTTCCTTTGATTATTGTTTCGTTATCGACTTCTAGATTCTCCACGTTTGCCTCCTTTGTTGTTCGATATTCCGTTTTATCAAAGTTTATTGCTAATCCTGCTTTAGTGTATTCTTCTTTCAGTTTTCTTACCATATAACTGAGGTCTTCCTCATCTTGCGCTATGATTACTTGGTCGAGCTTTTACTGCGTATATTAGTTCTTTGTCAATGCCTATTTCTTTCATTGCGGTCCATAATCTTTGTCTTGGTACTGAGTCATAGGACTTTCTTATGTCTATGAAAGCTAGATGAACTTCTCTATTCTTTGCCAGTTTTTTTTTCCATTGTTTGTTTTATAGTGTATATGTGGTCTATACATGATTTTCCGGCCGTAAAGCCTGCTTGGTCTTCTCCAATTTTTCCTTTTATATTTTCCTCTATGATATTTTTAATAATTTTTCCATACAAACGTCCCATACTCGATATTATGCTTAGGCCTCTATAGTTTGTGCATTTTCTGCGGTCTCCCTTTTTAAATATAGATACTATATAGGCTTTTGACCATTCCTCTGGTATTTTTTCTCCATTTTATCGCTCTGTGGAACATGTTTCTCAGCATTCGATGTAATTTATCATTTCATTTACCACACCTCCAGGCCCTGCAGATTTATTATTTTTAAGTGTTTTTATTGTCTTCTTTACTTCTTCATAGCTTAGTTCTACCTCCTTTCCTTATTCTGTTATTCTTCAGGGTTCTCTTCTTGGAATTCTTGTCTGTCTTTTGTTAGCAGCTTCTTATTATATATATATATATATATATATATATATATATATATATATATATATATATATATATATATATGTGTGTGTAAGAATTTTGATGATCTGTAAATGATCGTTAGCACCGTAGCCATTTCCAAAGCGAGCCTGTTTGCGTGGTTGATAAAAATTTAGTTTTCGCTCTAGGTGTTTTTATTATGATTTTGGTGAACCACTTATACAAATGGGAGAGCAAACTGATCGGTCTATAATTTTCATTGTTGGTTATGACTCATTTTTTATGAATTGGGACTGTCACTGCGTTATTCCGTTTGCATGGAATTATGCTATTTTTCGAGCATAGGTGAAAAAGAGAAACAACAAGAAATTATATGTGTACCAAATCTAAAATCGATATTTTATTTCGTTCGAGAGTTATCTTGCCAGTAGACAGACAGATTAATGGGAATAGAAGATAGTATGTTTCGTGATCTAGGGATACTAAAATATGAAGGACTGCAACAATTTGTGATATGTGTGTGTGTGATTTTCTCACGAATACTATTCTTCCCTTTGGTAAGAGAAGTAAAAAACGCTTACCACAGACCGAATTATCTATCATTACTAAATACTGGCTGTAGTCACTTACGTAAAATTGCTATTTATTATATAAGATCGTTCATGCAGTTTGTAAAAATAAAAAGGTGTTTCTGAGCAAAGTCATCCACAGCGAATGGACCTCACACGATCTCACGGTAAATTGGCTTTTTTAGGGCGTCCGCCATTCATTTTATATTTATTTTAAATATTCATATTATACCTACCAAACTGTGTTATTAATTAATTCGATTTTTATTAATTTTTTAACATATTTATTATATGACGATGGGTTTACAGGTTTAAAATATGTTAAAGAAGCTGTGATGTAGGTAAAAAATGTTGTTTCTTTGTCCGGTAGTACGTCAGCTTTCGAAACTTCATTTATTAATTTAAATAAAGAAAAATAAGCCATTCTGTCAGTTTTATGTATATGAAGATTAAGGAGACATTCATCAAATTGTTTACTAACTATTATTTGCTTAGTCAAACTTGATAACTCTTTTTTTTACCTCTGAAATATATACATATGTATATATCTATATATATATATATATATATACATATATATATATATATATATATATATATATATATGTATATATATATATATAGATATATACATAGGGATCGAGCCAATGGGCGTGGTGGTGTTCTTATGTTCATAAGAAACACCATCAATTTCATTGAAATTCTTGATATCAACACAAATCATGCTGAGCAGATTTGGATAAAGTTTGAAAACTAAAAAAGTAAAAATGATTGTTGGTACACTATATAGACGCCCTGGGTATAGTAATATGCACAATTTCTTCGGCGAGTTTGAGGAGAATATATCTGGACGATTGCTTGGCTGTGATGCTATGGTGTGTACTAGTGATTTCAATATAGATGTTTCGAATATGGACTGTATTTATACACAGCGCTTTTTGATGCTTTTGTCTGCATACGGTCTATCTCAGCTAATTGATGAACCCTCCAGGTACGGAGCTAGTGGTGCGACGCTTATTCATTTAATGTTGTGGAGTCTGGTGTCGATCCCACTTTCGATGCTTCTGACCACCTCCTAATAAAATGTCAATTAAAACTTGAAATTCTTAAACCTTTCTTGACAACATATCGCGATTACAGGAATTTTGATCATGTGGCTTTCTATCGGGATCTTCTGGCGATACCGTTCGATGATATCTATTATTTACCTAATATTGACCTGAAGGTTAAGACTTTTATTTTCTTTCTGTACATGCACCAATAAGAACTTCAAGGATGACAATACTGAAGGCACCGTGGTTAACTCAAAATATAAAATTTTGTATGTCACTCCGGGATAAAGCTCTGTCCAAATATAAAAAAAGAAAAACTCCAGACAGCTGGGAGTCTTATAGGCAGCTTAGAAATTTTGTTAGCTCGGCCATTGTTAGGAAAAAAAGAGCATATCTTGAAAATAGTATTCGAAATAATGGACCAAGAGATAATTGAAAACTTTTGAAGGAAATGGATATCTACTCAAAAAATAAAAAGGTGGTTCCTGAGTTCTCTCTCTTGTTCTATTAACAGATTCTTCGCCGGTGCGGCACAATCCGGCGAACCGAACCCTGAGATTTAAAGTTTTTATAACAATAATAGAAAACTCGGCGTGGGTAATTTTTGATTTAGCCTGACAACGGTTGAGGATGTAGAAAGGCCTTATCTTCCATTAAATCAAAGGCCATTGGCTGTGATCAGATCGGGTTGACAATGATAATTCGCTGCTGCCCTCACATTATTCCAGTAATTGTCCATTTGGTAAATTTTTGTATTGAAACCTGTACTTTTCCTGAAAACTGGAAAACATCATTTGTTCTACCGCTCCCCAAAGTCAATTGTCCAAGTGAACTAAAAGACCTACTCACTACTACTGCCCACTTTCTCCAAAATAATTGAAAGAGTGATGGACGGACAAATCAGACTGTATGTCGCCAGTTTTAAAATTTGGCCCACTGTACAATCGGGCTTCCGTAAGGATCATAGCTGTACTACTGCTCTGTTGAAGATAATGGACGACATCCTGGAGGCTGCGGATAGTGACGAATTGACAGCATTGGTTCTTTTGGACTATTCAAAGGCCTTTGACCGGCTAAATCATGAGCATTCTGAATTATATCGGCTTTGATGACAGCGCACGGCGTCTTGTTATTGCATACCTTACTGGTAGGAAGCAGATGGTCAGAGTTGGTGATGCGCTGTCGAGCCCTCTGAAAATGTCCTGCGGTGTGCCTCAAGGATCGATCGTGGGCCCGCTATTTTTCACCATTTACACGTCACAACTTATTTCATAGTTAAAATATTCCTCAGCGCATTTCTACGCTGATGATACGCAATTATACATTTTTTTAAGCCAGGCCAAATATTGGAGGCTAATGATAAACTGATGCTTGATCTGGATGCCCTTATGAAGGCCTCGAGTGCACATTGCTTAGAAATAAATCCAACTAAATCACGGATTCTGTTATTTGGACGAACTCAGTCTCGGATTCGGAACCAGAATCTACTACAAATTAGCTTGAATAATGTAGTGCTAAGCACATATACTGATGCCAAAAACTTGGGCCTAATAATGGACTCCGATCTGAGATTCACGGGACATATAAATTTATCGATTAAAAGAGCATTCGCTAACCTTAAATTAATTTTCAATCAACACGCTCTTCTTACCGAGAATCTTAGAAAGATGTTATGTGACTCCATTGTTCTGTCGCACTTTAACTACTGTGATGTGGTGTACGGGCCCTGCCTTTTGGACTGTGACGCTAAGAGGTATTCGAGGCCGTGAGAGAGGTGTCAGTGCAAAATCGCGTGACATAAAATGGTTATGAATGAATGAAAGACGGGTGCTACACAGTTTGGTACTATACAATAGGATTATTTGTAATAAGTGTCCTGGCTACTTATATAGCCAAATAAAATCTAGATACGATGCACATAACCTGGATCTTAGGCATAAATTCACCTTGACTCCGCCCATGCACTTGACTTCAATGTATGAGCATTCTTTCAGTTACCAGATAGCTAAATTGTACAATAAACTGCCTGTTGATCTGAGGGATGCGTCAGGTCACAGGTTTAAAAGAGCAGTAAAAAAAACCATTGTCCCATAGCTTATGCTGACTCCTTCCTACGGTAGCTCATACAATGATCACCTCAATCAACCTCTCGAAAATAGCAGTAGCCATACCTTTAGTCACCCACGGTATTAATATTAACTTCTATCGTGGTGGTACATTGTGTATTGATTATTATATTTTGTATTTTATATGCAATCGACCTCTCTAATGTTACATATATAGCAGTAGCTGTACCCTTAGCCGCCCACAGTATTAATATTAACTTCTATCATGGTAGTACATTGTGTATTGATTATTATATTTTGTATTTTATATGTAATACTAGTTTCTAAATGTTGCTATATACAATATGTATTCGCATTTCATGGTTGAGATAGGAAGTGTAACTTCAACTCCGCCAATTGTAATCCTACCATTTAATTACAATAAAGACATTTTATTATTATATATATATATATATATATATATATATATATATATATATATATATATATATATATATATATTGTAACATTCATTTTTTCCTAGATTTTAAGACCATATAATGTTACTGATTTTTCTCTTAATAATGTACTTCTTTTCATTTTTGTATCGAGCGGTATATTAATCAGAAATTCCTAGCCGCTCGTTATATAGTGTGCTGTGCGGGTTTGCGACTGAATCTATCGATACGCCGGGATTGGTCAAATGTTTGTATCCGGAGTTTTGGTTCCGGCGTCGCCATATTACAGACAGAGTGCCCACGGCTTATTTAAGGGTCCGGAGGACGCGAATCTAGGCTTAGTAACATCGAGCCGCCGCCAGGCTTAGTACCATCAAGCCGCAGAGAGGCTTAGTAACATCGAGCCGCAGCCAGGCTTAGTACCATCAAGCCGCAGAGAGGCGGAGTACCATCAAGCCGCAGCCAGGCTAATTTCCACCGAGCCGCAGTAGAGGCTTACGAACAATATCTACGAGAGCCAAGTTAAGCACGAGCTTTTCTATCATAAAGCCGTAGTGGGCGTTGTGTGTTTTCTAAATGGAGTAGCTAAAGTAGGCTCTTCTCAAAAGTGTGAAATCGGTTTTGTGTTGCATTGAAGGCCTAGAAGCCCGTAGGAAAACCGTTAAGTTACCAGAACATACATCAATAAATATATTCCCCGCAAATAAGTGTTTTAACAGCAATTTGAACTGAAAAAATCGCGAAGTGAAAATCACGACTCTTCGATTTCGGGTGTAGTCAAGATTTAGAAGTAAAATCTCTGATTTTTTAGGGACTCAAATTTATAAAAACTACTTTTAGGCTAGAATTTTTTTTGTATTCCTTAAAACTGCAAAGGTTGGAACTTTATTTTAAATCATGAATAAATTTTCTTTTTTTGTTGATTAAAGCTAGTGTCTCACTGAATACCTATTTTTCTTTTCAGGATAAGAAAAGTTGTACTAGAATAATCCTTTTTAGTAATAACCGTAAAACACTTCAGTATTTTTTCATTTTTTTAACTGAAGTTAGATCCTTTCTATTTTAAAATGAATGGTGCCCAAAATTTGTACAACTGAAGCTTTTTAAAAATAGAAAAATAATTCCAAAAAGACGTATAACAATTATCTCTTACCCATATTTCTCTACCAAGGAAAACTGAGCTAGTGTTTGTTTAATTTCTTTAGTTCTTTTAAAATCATTATTCACTCAATTCATTCTCAGAAATTAAAAAGAGGTTGCAAGAAAATTGCGCCCAAGCGTGGGAAAAAAACAATTTTTCACAGGGTACAAAATGACGCCTCAAAAAGCGGGCAAGTGCCGAGGTTACAATATATATATATATATATATATATATATATATATATATATATATATATATATATATATATATGACACGTAAGCTGAAAAGTTTTTAGTCTGACTCATAGATGTAGCGCTTTTCAAAAAATCCATATGATTTTTAGGAAGTACCAACCTTCAAGCGATAGCTGTTAAAATTTTCATGACATTTCGACAAATAGTTTATAAGTTACAGTGGTTTTAGAGACGCTACTTTCGATATTTTCAAAACAACTATAGATTTTACTTTCCGTGCTAAAACAAAGTATTACATTCGTAAAAAATTACAGTTCGAGATTTTTGTTTTTCTTTACATTTTATGATTCCTAGATCATGAAAAACATAGTCGCTCATTGCAGTCGATTGGTCTGTCTGTCGGTCTGTTGGCACGATAACTCTTGAACGAAATGAGATATCAGTTTCAAACTTGATGCTTAGATAGTATCGAATGAGGGTATGAAGCCTACAGTTTTTTCAACGATATCGCTTCAGGCCGTGGGTGGAGTGAATAAACTTCCTATGTTAAAACAGTAACTTTTCCGTTTTTTTTTTGTTAAAATAATAAATTTTATACCTTAATATTTATAGTAAAAACATGTAAGAAATGAAAGGGATAGGGTAGGAGACTAGAGGGTTTCATTTGTATCTATCGTGTTATATTTTCTTCGTAGGATTTTTAAAGTCGAGAAATCCAAAAATTAGATTGCTTTTTCGTTACTTTCAATTTTAATTCAGGGAGGGGCTGAAGGGGTGGGGGGTTGTTTAATATTGTATAATTTAAACAATATTTTGAAATATTTATAGGTTTGTTTGGACAAATTTTAAGCATATTATTTATGGTAAGCTACCACGGATTGTACCAAGTATGTGCACCTTATACACTATCGTAGGCTGACACAGCTGCCACACGCTGACAGAGTGGTTAACAAAGTCAACACTTCAACGCAGGCGGTGAGGTTTTCGAGAAATCCCCCTCAGGCAGATGAGGTTTAATGTAAAACTACTGAAAACAGAGAAAGTCTATATTTCAACAGTCCACTTACTGTTCTCTTAATTGTCAACCCATCTCATGGCTCATCAGTCGGTCAAAGAGAATAGAATTTACTAGTCCTTATCCAGGTACTTACGGAACGTAATGGTAAGATACAACGAATTGTAGGACCTGCCTGAGGGGGATCCCTCGAAAACCGCACCGCCTGCTTAGAAGTGTTGACTTTGTCAAGTTGACAATACTCTGTCGGCTTGTGGTTGCTGTGTCAGCCTACGATGGAGTACGAGGTGTGCGTTCTTGGTACAATTCGTTGTATCTTACCATTACGTTCCATAAGTACCTGGACAAGGACTGTTCTCTTATTTATTGATCCTAGCCCGACTGACGAGCCATGATACGGCGAAATGCGTCTCGGGATCGATTGACAAATAAGAGAACAGTAGGTGGACTGCTGAAATATGAACTTTGTTTATTTTCAGTAGTTTTACATTAAACCACATATCATTTATAGTAAAATATGTAAATAAATGTGCTATACTATAATTGATATATGTCATTAAAGGGCTTTGCAACTGTGCTAATTTCATATTTCTTTTTTACATATTTTAATGCTTCTATGTGTATAGAATAAGCCGCCAGGCGCAGCTGCTCGTTTTTGGAAGCGTAACGCAAACCGGAGCAGGTATTAAAATTTCAATGCCGTGACGTCTTCACGTAAGAGAAAGTTAAACATCAAATACTTCAGTGACCTCAAAATAGTCACAAACCTAGGTACGTGGCAAGAGATCATTATTTATGTGGGTATAATTAAGTCATTTTATAGTCACTGTATAGAACATAGCGCAGCATTATATAATATAAAAATGAGTAAAATAGCCATTTGGAGCACATACTTTCATTTCGACCGACAATAATCTACAACTGACCAACTGGCGCGGATAGCTGGTGCAAGTATCACTGCGCGCTAGCTGAAGGATTCGATATGACAAGATCTAAACACGACTATCTTCCTCTGGATCCAAAAATTCAAGAAGATTTAAGACTAATTTATACAGATTTGAGCAAACGTGATCTATTAGCAAGGTAGGTAATAGACGGAACAATGACGAAAGTTATAATGGCTTGTTGTGGCACTTTGCTCCCAAGCACCTCCACAGTGGTCTCAAAACAATTAAATTAGCCAATTTATTCGCTACTTGTAATTTTAACGATGGATTTAAGTCATTTTTAAGAATGTTCCAAATAATAAGAGTTACTGTTGAATCCTTTGCCAAAGATTTATCCTGACCGCAGAGATACGGAACGCGTAAAATGGGTTGAGATCCGACACCAAGAGGCGTCAAAAGAGTGTCGGATGACTCGTAAAAAAGCTAACCACAACTAACCTGGAATAGCAGAATAACTGTAAGTATGAAAAATTTAATTTTATTACTAAAAAAGCACTAGTAAAATCTTTAAACGCGTTTTTTCAAAACTGCATTTTTTAAATTTGCTGCAGCTGTAACTCGAAAACATGTTAAAGACATGTTTTGTCGTACCATGAACTATGGATTTTTGGATTGGACCAAAAATGTCAATTTGGCATGCAAAAAACGGACTCTTTTTTGGCGAAAATTTTATACTTTCTTTTCTAAATTCATAGTTGATGATACGGAAAATTATATCTATCTTAATGATCATTTTGTTTTTTTTTTTTTGATTCCAGGCAATGTGGAGGCACAAGTCACGGCAGCAGTGGAGCAACTTTTTTTTTCACCTGTCTCGTTACTGGGGCATAAGGGGTTACACCACCTTGAGATTTTCAAAAAATCGAATTATTTTTTTTTTTTTTTTTTTTTGGCTAGATAAATTGTTTATACTTTTAAGAATTTTTAAACGTTTAACCATTCAAATTTCAAATTATTTCCGAAGTTATAGCAATTAGAAGTGAGCGTTTTTTGATGGGAAAAAATACCGTTTAAGCAAAACGATGGTTTGATAACTATTACGGGGACTCTGCCTCTGAGAAATCACTCATCATTTACTAGTATGCTGAATTTAAACGCGGTCGCACAGATACAAATTATGCTGAACGCCCTGGACGCCCAAATGAGGTGGTTACACCGGAAAACAACAAAAAAAATCCACAAAATTGTTTTGGATAACTTAAAGTGAAATTGCGTGAGATAGCTAACACCCTAAAAAATCAAACGAACATGTTGGTCAGATTTTGCATGAACATATGGACATGAGAAAGCTCTGTTCGAAATGGGTACCGCGTTTGCTCACAGTAGATGAAAAATAACAACGTGTTGATGATTCTTAGCGCTTTTTGGACCTGTTTAAGCGCAATAAAAATGATTTTTTCGTATGATATGTTACAATGAATGAAACATGGATCCACCACTATACACCGGAATCGAATCGGCAGTCAGCTGAGGGGACAGCAGCCGGTGAAAGCCGTCCAAAGCGACCAAAGATACAACAATCGGCTGGGAAGGTTTGGGCCTCTGTATTTTGAGATGCGTATGGAATAATTTTCATTGACTATGCTGAGAAAGGAAAACCAACAATAGCGAATATTATATATAGTTATTGGTGCGTTTGAAGGCAGAAATCGCAAAGAAACGGCCGCAAATGAACAAGAAAAAAGTGCTCTTTCATCAAGACAATGCACAGGGTCACAAGTCAATAGTTACGTTGGCAATTGCTTCCTCATCCACCGTATTCTACAAATTTGGCCCCAAGCGACTATTATCTATTCGCAAACCTCAAAAAAATGCTCGCGGGAAAGAGATTTGGTTCCAGTGAAGAAGTTATCGCTAAAAACTGAGCCCTATTTTGATGGCAAAGACAAATCCTTCTACAAGAAAGGTATAGAAATGTTAGAAAAGCGTTGGATTGATTATATCACTGTTGAAGAATATATTGATGAATAAAGTCGAATTTTGCAAAAAAAAAATGTGTTTTAAGTAACTAGACCAAAAAATTTTCAATCTACATAAGCATATTGTACAAAACTTTGGATGCATGAACAATTTGATGTCTGATAGACTCAATCTGAATGAACATTGTGTGAACTTTTATCACTCCCTTTGCCGAGTTCCCCAACAAATTTTATATTTAAGAATTTTGTTAGATACGGCAACTTTTGCTTTCTTTCCTTATTTATTTATAGAAATGGGGTTTTTCAAGAATTATATAATAGATATGAAGCGGAAACTACTACCCTTTTCCGGTAGTGTAACCATAAGTTAGCTAGAATGATCATGAGAAGGAATTTTTTATTGAAATGCCGGTTAACGGGACTTGTTCCAAAGCATATTGTACAAAACTTTGGATGCATTAACAAAATGGTCGATTCTAGTGACGTCTGTCAAATCCATGGTAGGAAGTATAATGTATATGATTGCGGTGTCGCCAATTCAGGAAAAATAATTGAACTCTTAGTTTTTAAAATTGTCTATTATTGGTGCTTGTCGATTATTGGTGCCATCACCCTACGTAGTTTTTTTAAGCAATTTTATGGCGAGTAAAATGAATTTTTTTTCTGTTGCATAACAACGAACAGAAGCTGAGATATTTAAAAAATAGTGTGCCAAAAGCGTTAAAATGTGATAAAATGCCCTAAAACACAAGAAAAGTGGCGGGCAAAATAAGGCTGAGAAAACTCGATTACATTATGTTGGCATTGTTTCAAAATAGTTAAATCGATTTCCAAGCTGTACCCAAAAATTTCCAGAAGTCATGAGAATTTTACAGCATTTGCCTCCACTATTCTGGTTTTCCCGTGACACCAAACTGGCACTCATAATCATTAGATTGACCCTTGTGTAATGTTACCGAAAGGTTTGCTATTTTTCTACGTCACTTTTATTTGAAGGGAATTTTTAATTACATTATTGCTTGGGAAAATGAAATTAAAAAGAAACTGCCTAATGACCTACAATTTTAGTGCGGGGCGTTGTCCTCAAGTGCGTACCCATATCTCTAACAACAACATACACTAAAAGAAAAAACGAAAGACAAAAAGGATCTTCCTTAACAATAGCCGTGCTTTTGACACCTTCCACGCCCGGCTATATGATGGTCTCATGAATCCATTAACACTGATTGAAAAAAGATGTTTATCTCTTGTGATAATAAAGAATCTTGCAATTTCATTCCTTTGATTCCCTGGGAACTTTTCGGGCTATGTCATTAGAATAAATAAAAATTTATATTGGTAATGCCAATACCTACGAATTGATAATTGATTTTTGACAGACTTATTATATAGATATTTTCCTTAATTAGACAATTAGATGTTATTTTAAAGTTTCTTAGTAATTAGGGATAGTTGGCACCTGAATATTCATTCGTTCTATTTGGTTTAACATATATACATATATATATATATATATATATATATATATATATATATATATATATATATATATATATATATATATATACTAGCGGGCTCGTGTGGACTTGATTCACTACTATCGTCACGGCTTATTCCTTATGTTACCCAACGTAATAAAATATCTCTGATTATTTCTCATCTCTCATTATTTCTCCTTATCTCCCATTATCTTATCTTATCTCCCATTATCTAGGCTTATCTCGCAATATTTCTCCTTATCTCCCATTATTTCTCCTTATCTTCCATTATCTCACCATAACACCCATTATCTAGACTTATCTCTGCTTATCTCCATTATTTCTCCTTATCTCCCATTATTTATACTTATATCCCATTATCTAGGCTTATATCGAATTATATAGAACATATGTATAAATTTATACAAACACGTAAATCGGATAAGTGGTTCTCAAATGATAAGCGCACTAACGGACAGACAGACAGACAGGCAGAGCGACAGGCAGACAGAGAGACGTTGCATTTTATATATATTCTAGATAGATGATTATAGATAACCTGGCCATTAAAAAAAAAAATACGTAAATCAGATAAGTGAGCGAGTGATAAGCGCACTAACGGACAGACAGACCGACAGAGTGACGTTGCATTTTACATATATTATAGATATAGATTATTATTATTATATAACCTGGCCAAAGAATATATGTATGATTTAAAAAAAAAGACGCGTCAATCCGATGTGGAAGTGGTTCTCCCGTGATAAACGCACTAATGGACAGACAGACAGAGAGACATTGCATTTTATATATATTATAGATTATAGATATTCTCTGCTACATAATATTGTTCAATATTTAAAGAACGCGCTAGCGGCAAACTTTTTTCCGACTTCTTTCACTATTATCGTTACTGCTCATTCGTTATGCTACCTATCGTAATAAAATATAGCCTATAACCTGGCCGAAGAACATATGTATGTTTTAAAAAAAAGTACGTAAATCGGATAAGTAGTTCTCCAGTGATAAGCGCACTAACAGACAGACAGACAGAGATACGTTGCATTTTATATATATTATAGATATAATAAAATATATATCTATAACCTGATCAGAGAACATATGTATGAATTTAAAAAAATCACTTAAATCGGATAAGTGGTTCTGGAGAGATAAGCGCACTAACGGACAGACAGACAGAAAGAGAGACGTTGCATTTTATATATATTATAGATATAGATTATTATTATTATTATATAACCTGGCCAAAGAATATATGTATGAAAAAAAGACACGTAAATCGGATAAGTGGTTCTCGCTTGATAAACGCAGTAATGGACAGACAGAGAGATATTCCATTTTATATATATTATAGATTATAGATATTCTCTGCTACATAATATTGTTCCATAGTTAATGGTTTAGGCTGTGCATTGCAAAGAAACGCGCTAGCGGAAAACTTTTTTTTCGACTTCATTAACTATTATCGTCCCTGCTCATTCCTTATGCTACCTATCAAAATAAAATATAGCCTATAACCTGGCCAGAGAACATATGTATGTTTTAAAAAAAAAGTACGTAAATCGGATAAGTGGTTCTCCAGTGATAAGCGCACTAACGGACAGACAGAGAGACATTGCATTTTATATATTATATATATATATATAATATATATATATATATATATATATATATATATATATATATATATATTTGTCTCCAGACGAAAGTCGTAAATTACGACAAATTTCCACTGTTATATCTCAGTTATCATGTACTCGTATTACTCAGTATATGTATGTCACCACTACACTAAACACTTTATTTTTGCACACGACGTGCGTTTCGCTATCCATGTTAGCTTCAGCAGCAGCGATGATTGTCTAAAGCTAAACTTCAAATCTACCCTATTTATACTTACCCTAACTCCTGAATCACTCAGGCGGAACTAATGGTATAGGTGAGGTTATCAGTTCCGGTCAAGTAACTAGTAGAGGGGGCTATAAGAAATAGGCGTTCTGTCTTTATTTAACCTACTTTTAGATTTTATAACTTCAATACTTTCGTATGGGTTCAACAATCTTCTTTCAGATACATTTTTTAATTAATCTTAGGTTATCTAATCTAAGTTGGGAATGTGGAATCTTTGGCACAATGACACTACTCAGTATATATCACCACTACACCAAACACTTTATTTTTGCACTCGACGCGCGTTTCGCTAACCATGTTAGCTTCATCAGGAGCGATGATTGACTCGTCAGTCAATCATCGCTCCTGATGAAGCTAACATGGTTAGCGAAACGCGCGTCGAGTGCAAAAATAAAGTGTTTGGTGTAGTGGTGATATATACTGAGTAGAGGTTATCTAATGTTACAGTATGATCAGCTTCAAGGGCACATTCGGCAATGCTAGACTTTCCTGCTCTGTCTGTAGTTTACTCAACATACTATTTGTAGCAATCTTTATAAATAATTTCATAAATTCCACTTTTCTTACAGTTACGAATTTTATCTTTGGGATTTCCTAAGATATTCCTCAGATTGTCTGATGACTTATAGACTAAGATGAGGCTTACCTTATTAAATACCTTATTAAGCCCCCTGCGATATTTCGGATTATATGGTATGGAGAGATACTTGGTCTTATTTCTTTCACGTGTAAAAAAGGTGGAATTCTAAATATTTAACCTGAACTTAAGTCTATTTATTAACTTGTTTACTAAGTCATCGTCATAACCATTAACTCTAGTTATATTTCTAATGCGATTCCATTCATTATTAAAGTTTACTCTATTCAGAGGAAAAGTGACCAAATGATGAACTAAAAAATGTAATGCGGCTAATTTGTATTGTTTGCAATGAAATGAATCATTAGGAATAGTAACAGATATATATTCCTAATGATTCTTTTCATAGCAAACAACACAAATTAGCCGCATTACATTTTTTAGTTCATCGACTGGTCACTTTTCCTCTGAATAGAGTAAACTTCAATAATGAAAGGAATCGTATTAGAAAACATAACTAGAGTTAAAGGTTATGATGATGAGTTACTCGTAGTAAACAAGTTAATAAATAGACATAAGTTCAGGTTAAATATTCAAAATTCCACTTTTTTTACGCGCGAAGAAAATAAGACCAAGTATGTCTCCATACCATATAATTCAAAATATAGCAGGGGGCTCAATAAGGTATTTAATAAGGTAGGCTTCACTTTAGTCTATAAGCATCAGACAATCTGAGGACTATCTTAGGAAATCCCAAAGATAAGATTCCTAACTGTGAAATAACCGGTCAAGGGTAAGTTGAACTTGCGCAATTAGTGTTCTGTACGTCGATTGCTTTTAAAATAAAAAATGTTGTAACGGAAGTATAAAATGATCAGCGACTTCACAAAACACACCCCAAATGAGTTTTCAACAAAGTTTATTTGCAATCTACTGAAAATTGACGACCTAGAAATTTCTGTTTTTTTTATATTTCAGATCAATTATTACAGGTAATGCACTCGTGATAATTTTCGTTCAATCTACATCCCGTGGAGAATATTCCAGAATTTTTTGATAAGTACTTTTAGAGATAAGGCGGGTGGACAGCGATTTCTCGCGATTTTTTAAAAATAATACAAAGGAAAGTGCCCGCAAGTATTACATTATATATATATTTTTTACTCGTGTTTTCACAAGCTTTCATTTAACACCACACTCGATTACCTAGTAAAAAAATTTTTTTTTCACTTCCGATTCCATCCCCTAAAACTAACCCCTTCAGTCAAAATTTAACTTTCAAAACTACATGGCTCTGATGAGGCCATCAATTCCTATATTATTACCAAATTTCAACTTTCTATGACAAATAGTTTCGGAGAAAATCGGGTGTGACAGACGGGCAGACAGACGGACAGACACCGAAGTGATCTTATTCCGTACGGAACACTAAAAAGTGGAATTTATGAAATTAGTTGTAATGATTCCGACAAAAAGTATGTTGGGCAAACTAACAGGTCAATTAAAACACGATTTAAAGAACATTTAGCATATTTAAAATACAGTAGAACAGAAAAGTCTAGCATTGCCGAACATGTCCTTGAACCTGATCATACTGTAACATTACATAATCTAAGATTAATTAAAAATGTATCTGAAAGGAGACTGCTGAACCCATACGAAAGTATTGAAATTATAAAATGTAAAAGTAGTTTAAATAAAGACAGAGGGCCTATTCCTAATAGTCCCCTTTACTGGTTACTTGACCGGAACTGATAGCCTCGCCTATACCATTAGTTCCGCCTGAGTAACTCAGGTGTTAGGCTAAATACGAATAAGGTAGATTTGTAGTTTAGCTGATGAAGCTAACATGGATATCGAAACGCGCGTCGAGCGCAAAAATAAAGTGTTTGGTGTAATGGTGATATATACTGGGTAGTGTCATTGTGCCAAAAATTCCCAACATATATGTACACGTATATTTAAATTCATTCAAAATTATATAAATAACATGGGAGAAGTCAAGTTTAACTTTAAAAGTAAATTGGAAAGTAGAGATAAATAGTATACAATATAAAAGAAGCCATATAGGTCTGGCCAAAATTAACATTCAAAGTACAAATATAGTATTGAGGAGATTTTGTAACGCTTATTTTCATCATGCCTTTGTCGTTTTCCTCATTAAAAGCGTGCACAATATAAACGTGAAGAAATTGGACATAAAAAAGGTTCTGAAACTCATAAAATAAGTTCTTCCTTATTGTGCGAAGTGGAGAGAGTGGAATACTTATGTGTCTGTGACTTCGGTGTCTCTCTGTCACAACAGAATTGGAGAAATTAATACTAAAAACTGCCTTTACTTCTTCGAAATGAAATTAACGAGAAAAGTTTACACAAACCCATCTTGACCAGAAATTTTTCGAGTGAATTAAATTATTATTTGACGTTTTCATAGCCCTGATTTAACACCCAGGGATTTTTTTCTGTGGGGAGTATCTGAAAACTTTTATACTAACAATCGTTGCAGTCCAATATATTCATGATTGTTCAAGTCTAAGTGATGTGTTCTTAGGAAATAATTTTATTAACTTGTGTTTTACTGTGGACCATACCAAATTGTATTGTTTGCTCAAAATTCATATACCTTAAAAAGCAATACGATCGATTGTATCGACGGTAGGATCATCCACACATTTAGTTCAAAAATCGTTGACAGAAGCCCTTTACGAAGGAATACTAGCTTAGTGAAAAACTCTTAAGAATTCATTAAAAAATCAAAAGATCTAGGCAAAATTTCGTGTGACGGTTCCTTGGTCCCGAGGATACCAATTCCACCTTGCGATACCTTCAGGAGTTGCTTAGAATAAATGATCGCGAAGAAGGAATTATTCATAAATACGTAATTTTGTCCAAACTTTGCAAGGAACAAAATTGTTTTTAAAATAACAATCAATTTTTGGTTGCATGGACATAACTTATTACTAAGGAAACCCAAATATGCAAGTGAAAAACTTTAAAATATGCGCATAAATATGCAAATAATTTTCTCAAAATATGCACATACATGTTGTAAATATGCAGTAAAAATAAAAACCGGTCAAGTGCAAGTTAAACTTGCACAATTAGTGTTCCGTACGTTGATTGTTTTTAAAATAAAATTTTTTGTTAGGGTGGTATAAAATGATCAGTGACTTCACAAAACACACCCCAAATGAGTCAACAAAGTTTGTTTCCAATCTTTACTGAAAACTGGTGACCTTGAAATTTTGTTTTTTTCTTTATATACCAAATAAATTATTAAAGGTAATGCACTCGTGATAATTTTCGTTCAATCTGTACCCCGTGGAGAATATTCCAGAATTTTTTCAAAATTTTTTGATCAGTACTTTTCGAGATAAGGTAGGGGACAGCGATTTTTTAAAAGTAATACGAAGAAAAGTGTGCGCAAGTATTACATTATATATATATTTTTTTACTCGTGTTTTCACAAGCTTTCATTTGACACCACACGCGATGACCTAGTAAAAAAAATTTTTTTTCACTTCCGATTTCACCCCTCAAAACGAACCCCTTAAGTCAAAATTTATGTTACGGTGCTATAAAATGATCAGTGACTTCACAAAACACACCCCAAATGAGTTTTCAACAAAGTTTGTTTCCAATCTTTATTGAAATCTGATGACCTTGAAATTTTTGTTTTTTATATATACCATATAAATTATTAAAGGTAATGCACTCGTGATAATTTTCGTTCAATCTACACCCCGTGGAGAATATTCCAGAATTTTTTCGAAATTTTTTGATAAATACTTTTCGAGATAAGGCCCGGGACAGCGATTTTTCGCGAATTTTTAAAAATAATACAAAGAAAAGTGCGCGCAAGTATAATATTATATATATATTTTTTACTCGTGTTTTCACAAGCTTTCATTTGACACCACACTCGATGACCTAGTAAAAAAATGTTTTTTTTCACTTCCGACTTCACCCCCCAAAACTAACCCCTTAAGTCAAAATTTAATTCTCAAAACTACATGGCTCTGATGAGGCCATCAATTCCTATATTATTACCAAATTTCACCTTTCTATGTCAAATAGTTTCGGAGAAAATCGGGTGTGACAGACAGACAGACACCGAAGTGATCTTATAAGTGTTCCGTACGGAACACTAAAAATCGAAATAGACTTAAAAAATGTAAATTTATTGTTTCATATTACATGATACGAGTACTATACAAATGTAGCAATAAAATCCCATTTTAAATTTTCAACATACAGGGCGAATGAACTAAATCTAAATATAATATTATACAGAGTAAAAAATAAATATAAATAATAATGTATTTTATTACTTTACTTAAAGAAGAAGATATAATAATAATAATGTAGGAACATATTATAGAAATTTATATACCTAGTAAACAGCATAATAAAACATACATTTTAAATTTGATACATACAGGGCGATGCAACTAAGTAAGCGGAAATATGCAAATATTGCAAAAGACAGGGTCGCCGTTAGTTATAAAAACAATAAACTACTAAATGTTTCTCAAAATTCTCCATTAAAAGTTTTGTCTTCTATCGTTGTATAAAAATTTATAAATTGAGAAACTCCTTTCCACATCGACTGATGTAATAAGGGCGTTTTTAAAATTATTTAATAGCATAGGATCTAAATCAATGGAATCAGTAAAATCCCCCTTTAAAACATTATTAAACTTGGCTGACAAATTGAAAACCACTATCGACGTAACCACTTTAAAAACACAACCAAAAATGAAATTTAATAAATTAATAATACAAGTATGCTCTGATGGCCGTCTGGGGTTTACTGACTGGTTTTTACTGACCATAAAATAATAAAATTTATTTGGGGAAAACCACCGGCGCGGCGGCGGCGGCCTAAACATTGACCCTTAACCCGAAAAATGAATGAAAACGCCTGCCAAAGACCTACATTATTATAAATTCCTTCAAATATGCACATATATGCTATTTTTAAAGCATTTATGCAAATATTTAGAAAAATGCATATAATATGCAAAATATGCAGTATATGCGCTTTGCATATTTGGGTTCCTTACTTATTACCCTTCATGATTAAGTTATTCGAGAATAATTTTAAAATCTGTCTCTATCAAGAATTTGGGTGTGTAGATATATGGATGTATTCGTGACTTTTGACATAAAAAAATTTCAAAATTAAACAACTGCTACGACTCCATTAGACTTAGTTGCGAAATTGAGAGCAAAGAAAAATTTTAGTTACGAAAAATAATAGTAAATTAAAATTTGACATCTACTAGAATGGATTAAAAAGGCTTGTAAAAAACAAGTTAAATATAATATGACTTTTTTTAGACCTTCTGGTATTATATTTTGAGATGTTGATGAAAATATTACCTAGCTTGATTCTTTTTTGCAAAACCGGTATGCAGTTGAAATATAGGACATAATTCTTATTTTTTTGTACATAATTTCTGTCAGCGGCAAATTGCCCTCATACATTGAAATTAGCACGTCGTAAAATGTCACGCCGTGACATCTACAGCAACTATAGTGAGTTTCATCTATTACAGTGCCCTCATGGAATAATAAAGCGATTGGAAAATACAGCTCGGTTGAGATCGAAATCAAATTTACAAATTCCGATTCACTTGAGTAGACTATATTCATTATTTATTAAAATTTGTTAAATTAAAAGCTGGTATGTGGAACTGTGTAATAAATTAAGATCAGTTGCTTTACAAGTTTTAATTGACAGACTTCTTTATTTTCAATGCCGAGTTATCGCGAGGTCTACATTAACTATATAACAACCAGCAAATGGAGAGGACAGAGAACAAGTCTTTCCTTGCCCGAAAGGAACATAGGAAATGCCGCCATTTTTAACCAGTTGAAAAGTGCCAGTTTTTAAAGACATTAAATTAAATTTGGAATTTTTCTTCCAATGTTTCACTAGGCCGGTTTTCTTTTTAATTATCTACCTAACTATGGGGGAAAACCCGCAGAATTCCTCATGACTACCACCTATATTAACACAATTAGTTCAAGTTATTTCATTCTTCCTAAAAAAATTTCCTGAGATTTTTCTCAGATGTTTGACAAAAAGAAGTTGCTGGGCGCTAAATCAGAGCTATAAGGTGGATGATGTAACTGAATCCATAGCTGTCAGTAGTGCCTTGAATTGTGCATACGTTTCAAATTATGCGAGTGTCATTCAACAACAAAGTTTTGATTCTTCATGAACGTTTTTCTTTAACATCCTGCTTAGAATCGTCTTTTCATAAACCTCATCATTAAATGCGGATTATTTTTAATATAGTTAATAAGCAAAATTCCTTCACAGTTTTGAAAAATGATGGCCATCAATTGTTAAGAAGATAAATAAGTTGTCGCCTCCTTTAGAGCAGGAATATCTTCTGTTCAGTCCCAAATATAAAATTTCTGTTTATTTTTAATACCATGCATTTGAGTTCAATTAGTTTAACAAAACAAAAGAACACTGCATAAATCACAAAAAGGGGAAAAAAACAACAACGCTAGAAAATAGACCGATAAAAATAAGAGATCATTACCACAGTAAACAAAAAACACAGTCGCGAAAATCCGACTCAGCACCTTTAATCTCAAGGGATTCGAGGTTGGAATGATCACATGACCTGTCGCCATATTGCGGATATGATGCCCGCGAGTTTTTGAAAAATCCTATTATGTAGAATAAAAATGATTAAAAATCTATTTTACAAATAAAATGTATCTCTAATATGAAACACAATTATCATAATCTTCTATAATATATATAAAATGCAACGTCTCTCTGTCTGTCTGTCTGTTTGTCTGTCTGTTTGTCTGTCTGTTTGTCTGTCTGTCTGTCTGTCTGTCTGTCCGTTAGTGTGCTTATCACTGGAGAACCACTTATCCGATTTACGTACTTTTTTTTTTAAAACATACATATGTTCTCTGGCTGGGTTATAGGCTATATTTTACTACGTTAGGTAGCATAAGGAATGAGCAGTGACGATAATAGATCAAGTCATATATATATATATATATATAATGCAAAGTCTCTCTATCTGTCTGCCTGTCCGTTAATGCGCTTATCACTTGAGAACCACTTATCTGATTTAAGTGATTTTTTTTTTTCATTCATACATACGTTCTTTGGCCAGCTTATAAGATATATATTATTATTTTTAGGTAACACAAGGAATAAGTAGTGACGATAATAGTGAATCAAGTCAGAAAAAAAAAAATGCTGCTAGCGCGCTCTCTTGCAATACTCTGCCTAAACTGTCAAATATGGAACAATATTATGTAGCAAAGAATATAATATATATAAAATGCTACGTCTCTCTGTCTGTCTGTCTGTCCGTTAGTGCGCTTATCACGCGAGAACCAATTATCCGATTTACGTGTTTTTTTTAAATTCATACATATGTTCTTTGGCCAGGTTATATAATTATAATAATAATAATAATAATAATCTATATCTATACACAAATGCACAATAGTAATAATGTTTGTGCTGACTTGGCTTGGGCTCGTTAGCCAAACATGGAACCACATTGACCAAATGTGAGAAAGAAGAACTTTTTTGTGATCTATATCTATAATATATATAAAATGCAACGTATCTCTGTCTGTCTGTCTGTCCGTTAATGCGTTTAACCCTCGAGAACCACTTATCCGATTTACGTGACTTTTTTTAATTCATGTATATGTTCTCTGATATATATATATATATATATATATATATATATATATATATATATATATATATATATATTTTAATACATTAGGTAACATAAGAAATAAGTAGTGACGATAATAGTGAATTAAGTCGGAAAAAAGTTTATCGCTAGCGCACCCTCTTGCAATACGCTGCCTAAACCGTTAAATAAGGAACAATATTATAAATATATATAAAATGGAACGTCTCTCTGTCTGTCTGTCTCTCTGTCCGTTAGTGTACTTATCACGCGAGAACCACTTATCCGATTTACGTGTTTTTTTTTTTAATTCACACATACGTATGTTCTTTGGCCAGGTTATATAACGTTATCGTCTGTCTGTCTGTCCGTTACTGCGCTTATCATTCGAGAACCACTTATCCGATTTACGTGTTTTTTGAATTCGTACATAGGTAACATAAGAAACAAGCAATGGCGATAATAGCGAATCAACTCCCGCGAGCGGAGCCGCGGGCACAGCTAGTCATATAATATATTGTATAATAGAAATAAAGAATTATGAATAAATTATCTCTTAAAATCTTTGGGAAATCTAAAAAAAAATAATTCCTTGGGAGATACCACATTTATTTTTACAAGCACTACCGCACGACAAGAACTTCCTCTTGACATCTTTTTTATAATTATTTTCAATGATAATGTCAAATGAGTCATTTACTTATTGGAAATTTATTAATAATGAATTTGGGAGCACGTTATAAAAAGATTCTTCTTCAAATCCAGATGTAAACACAACTCACAACCGTGCTGGCAGCCAGGTTGTTGGTGTGATACGGGACGTATGCGTGATAAAAACGGGACCTAAAAATTTTCTTGAGAGTGTTTTATGTTTACTGTCATTAACATCTAGGATTTCGTTCAGACAAACTTCGAGGATTATGATGAATATGCGCAGCATCCTTGTTTCCTTCGATTATCTTGAAGAAGAAACACTGATGTCGGATGACATTCGGCATCCAAAGACAACCTAATACTAATATGAAATTAGTCGCATAGCATAATATACTGATTCGAAGCTTGGAACTAGGGGGATCGTTAAAAATGGCGGTAATTTACGTGTACATTTTTAGCAATTACAATTCACTTTCAGTACTCGAAACTATGGTTACGTGCAAATACTTGAAAAAGAATTCCCTTTTTGGGGCAATAGTAAGCAAATGGAAGTTAACGCTACAAAAGCCCAAGCAGCAGTTTTTTCTATTCTCTTAACTTGGGAGCTAATATATTGTGGTGTTGTTTTATATTTAAATAAATACTTATTATATTTATTAAATAAGAACCACCATTTGGCCATTATGTATATTTTTATTTTTGAGAATGTATTGAGTGGATATTAATACTGAGAAAGAACAAAAAATTGGAATATCAGCTAAACCGTGACACCACACCACAGACATGTGGTGGCGAGGTAATTTTTGTATTCTTTTCGAAAATGATCTCTATAGTTGTTTAAAGCTTAGTTGTACTGTTTTAGACACCATTCATCTATAATATATATAAAATGCAACGTCTCTTTGTCTGTCTGTCTGTCTGTCTGTCCGTCTGTCTGTCCGTTAGTGTGCTTATCACTGGAGAACCACTTATCCGATTTACATACTTTTTTTTTTAAAACATACATTTGTTCTCTGGCCAGGTTATAGGCTATATTTTATTACGATAGGTAGCATAAGGAATGAGCAGTGACGTAAAATAGTGAATGAAGTCGGAAAAAAGTTTGCCGCTAACGCGTTCCATTGCAAGCACAGCCTAACCATTAAATATGGAACAATATTATGTAGCAGAGAATATCTATAATCTATAATATATATAAAATGGAATGTCTCTCTGTTCGTCTGTCTGTCCATTAGTGCGTTTATCACGCGAGAATCACTTATCCGATTTACGTGTCTTTTTTTAAATTCATACATATATTCTTTAGCCAAGTTATATAATAATAATAATAATAATCTATATCTATAATATATATAAAATGCAACGTATCTCTGTCTGTCTGTCTATCCATTAGTGCGCTTATCCCTCGAGAACCACGTATCCGATTTACCTGATTTTTTTAAATTCATACATATGTTCTCTGACCAGGTTATAGATATATATTTTATTACATCTATAATATATAGAAAATGCAACGTATTTCTGTCTGTCTGTCTGTCCGTTAGTGCGCTTATCACTGGAGAACCACTTATCCGATTTACGTGCTTTTTTTTAAACATGCTAAACCATTAAAGATGGAACAATATCATGTAGAAAAGAATATCTATAATTATATAAAATGTAACGTCTCTCCGTCTGTCTGTCAGTCCGTTAGTGCGTTTATCACTGGAGAACCACTTATCGGATTTTCGTGCATTTTTTTTAAACATACATATGTTCTCTGGCCAGGTTATAGGATATACAGTCGACACTGTTTATAGTGAAACTCTATATAGTGAAAAACTCTTTATAGTGCAATTTTTTCAATTACCAATATAAAATACATACATAGCAATATATACGGATTTTTTCTTTATATAGTGAAAAACTTTCTATAGTGAAATTTCGGTCAACATTTTGGTCTTTGACTATGATAGTGAATCAAGTCGGAGAAAAGTTTGCTGCTAGCGCGTTTTCTTGCAATAGACTGCCTAAAGCATTAAATATGGAACAATATCATGTAGCAAAGAATATAATATATATAAAATGCAACGTCTCTCTGTCAGTCTGTCTGTCTATCTGTCTGTCTGTCCGTTAGTGCGCTTATCACTGGAGGACCACTTATCCGATTTACGTACCTTTTTTTTTAAATATACATATGTTCTCTGGCCAGGTTATAGGATATATTTTATTACGTTAAGTGACATAAGGAATAAGCAGTGACGATAATATTGAATCAAGTCGGAGAAAAGTTTGCTGCTAGCGCGTTCTCTTGCAATACACTGCCTAAAGCATTAAATATGGAACAATATCATGTAGCAAAGAATATAATATATATAAAATGCAACGTCTCTCTGTCTGTATGTCTGTCCGTTAGTGCGCTTATCACTCGATAACCACTTATCCGATTTACGTGTTTTTTTTTTAATTCGTACATTTGTTGTCTGGCCAGGTTATCTATAATCTCCTATCTAGAATATATATAAAATGCAACATCTCTCTGTCTGTCTGCATGTCTGTCCGTTAGTGAGCTTATCACTTGAGAACCACTTATCCGATTTACGTGTTTCTATAAATTTATACATATCTTCCATATAATTCAATATAAGCCTAGATAATGGGAGATAAGATGAGATAAGGAGAAATAATGGGAAATAAGCGTCGATAATGGGAGATAAGGTGAGATAATTGGAGATAAGTATAAATAATGGGAGATAAGGAGAAATAATGGGGAGATGAGCAGAGATAAGTCTAGATAATGGGAGTTATGGCGAGTTAATGGGAGATAAGGAGAAATATTGCCAGATAAGTCGAGACAAGCCTAGATAAGTCGAGATAAGCCTAGACAATGGGAGATAAGGTGAAATACTGGGAGCTAAGGAGAAATAATGGGAGATAAGGAGAAATAATGGGAGATGAGCGGAGATAAGCCTAGATAATGGAAATTATGTAGGAATAATGGGAGATATGGAGAAATATTGGAAGATAAGGGGAAATAATGGGAGATATTTTATTATGTTGGGTAACATAAGGAATAAGCAGTGACGATAGTAGTGAATCAAGTCCACGCGAGCGCAGCCGCGGGCCCGGCTAGTTTTATAATAAAAGAGAATCTTCGTTCAGCTCAAATGAAAATAAAAAAATACTGAAGAGTTATTTAATTGCAGGTAGATAATTAAATAAAGAGTAACTTATGCATCCTATAAAAAAGAACGGGAGTTCAGTGAAACATTACTCTAAAACAAAGTAAAATATATTAACAAACATAGAGAGACATCTTTACATTTATTCCACCCTAAAGATTATTTAACCTAAATAAATAACCATTTAGGTGATGAAAATGCACACGTCCATAGATAGTCTCTCAAGTAAAAGTATTGAAAGTTGTTGTATAGTTTCTCGATTACCACTTATTTTGGGTTTGAAGAACGGCTTTATAATGGTACTGTATTAAAAGTTGGTCCCAGGTTCCGGTGAAACTAGCTTCAAGAACACCCGTGTAAAATAGTTTTTAGGGACACACATGTATATGAGTGTTCCGGAGCACAAGTGGAAAACAATTTCAGAATCACACGTGTAGACTAGTCGTCAGAAACACTCGTTGTGGGAAGGAACTAAGTTATTTATACTTGTATACTTGCCCACTTACCGTTTGGCCCTTTACCATGGGATTCTTATCACAATATTACCCCACACACTACTCCTTGGCTTCCATTTGGGTGACCAATCAACACTTGACGCTAAAATGTCTTAAGATAGGTAGAGTATTTCTGGAAGACGAAAAAAGCCCTGAACTGCCCACAATGGCTGGCAAAAACCCTTCTCCTTCCGTCAAAGTTAAATCTTTACAATCAACTAGTTCACTTCAGAAGTATAAAATAAGATAGGAGTGTTAAACTTGCAACGTGATAGACAAGAGCAGAGGACGCTCTTGCTAATGTAAATGCACACATATCCCTGACAAATAAAATAAGTTGAATCGAATCGAATTTTAGTTACACTGCTCAATTAAATATGAAAAATGTAATAAAATTCAAATAAATTACACTGCTTAAGTTTAAGTGAACAATTATTACATGTATTAAAGAAATGTTATCATAACTTTAAATGATTAAAGCAGAGAAAAAACCTAAAGGCTGATGGAAAAAAGCTCTGTTGAAGGAGCTTGCTTGACTCCTTATCGAACAGTGGACAATAAGAATGTCCATCGCAATAATAGCTCACATTTATGCTTGTTAGAAATTTTTTTTTTGAATGAAGGACCTCCTGTTTTTTTTTTAAATAAACTGCCCAGGACTAACTGCATTTCCCACCTAGTACAACTTACAGCGATAAAGTCATATATATATTTTTTAATATACTGGAGAGGGAAACTGTAGGTCAAGTAAAACACTTAAAGATATATCCTTGTACTTTGACGAGTTAGTATTTTGACTATTGTCTAGGTAATACAGTTAAAATAATTTTTATCCGAAATGAAGTTTAACCATTTACCAAACTTTTATTTGATACTAATAAGGTAATTCGCAAAGAATGCAAGCATATGTCCGAGACTATTAAATAACGTATATCTATCTTTGAAACTAAAGGTCTATGTGATTACTCGAGAAAAAATCTCATCCCGATGAGTCCTTTTTAATGCTATCCCCTAATAAGTATAATGTATTATTAGAATTTAGTAATAAATTTATAATCACTTAGGTTAATTTCTATAAATAATTACAACTAGGTTGGAATCTTAAAATCTTTGGCAGATTGAGACTACAGACTAGTCATTATAACTACACCAAACACTTTATTTTTGCACTGGACGCGCTGGGTCATGAGTGAAGGCAATTATTACTCCTGATGTGCAGTACAAAAATAAAGTGGTTAGAGTAGTGGTAGTAATTGTTGTATATTAGATACTTTCTAGTCTATTTTATTAGCTATATTACAATTTATTAAACCACACCTTTCTATAGTTACAAATATTTCTTAGAACAGTTCCAATTTCAATATAAAATTTTGTTCAGAGATTATTTTCACAACATTATATGTCTTTCGTTTTAATAAATCTAAATTATACGCTGGAAAAAGCTCAACTACAAAAGAAAATTTTATTAGTGTAACATCAAGATGACAGATATAGTAAGTTTCACATAACAATGACCAACATAAAAAGAATTTTTTTTTGGGCATAGCATAGTAACAAGCTGAACGTCACACGGATTTGAAGTATTGGCACGATGTGTTTTCTTACATACACCTCTTTGGGAGGAATTCAGCGAGCCATATTGATCGAACACTTTTCATAAAAATACTTGTAGAATAGACTCAAGTCGCCAGCCGTTCTTCAATGTTCCAAGAAAACAAGGTTTCTGGTAAGTTCCGGGTCACCAATCAGGGGAGTAGCTCTTTTCTGAATAAAATTCAACAAATGCGGTGCACAGTGTTTCTGTTCGAGTGGTGTTGTTTCAAAATTACCTACGGATCTCAGGATTCATTCATTTCATATATTTTTTTATTTTTTTAAAATTAATCCTGATCAAATTTCGAAGAGATCTTCGGAGCCCTATTTAAAAAAAAACCTAACCTAACTCAACCCATCGTAACCTAATCGAGCCTAACATAAAGTAAGATAATGAAAAATTAGGGAATGAAAAGTAATAGTCTCTGAATCTAAAAACCTTAAATATAACTCAAGATGACCTAATCCAACCTAACACGACTTAACCAAACCTAATTTAACCTGACCTAATCTGATCTAGCCTACCCTAGCATAACAAAATACAAAATAAATATATATAAAATATATGTAAGGTAGGAAATGAAAAACAATAGTCTATACCTATGGTTGGTAAGGTTAGGTTGTATTTAATGCTTTTAGATTCAGAGACTATAATATTTTTTATTTCCTACCTTACTTATATTTAGTTTGTATTTTCTTATGTTGGGCTAGGCTAGTTCAGATTAGGTTAGATCAGTTTTGGTTAAATCGTGTTAGGTTGGATTAGGTTACGTTAGGTTATATTTAAGGCATTTAGATTTAGAGACTATTACTTTTCATTTCCTAATTTTTCATTATTTTACTTTATGTTAGGCTAGATTCGGTTCTGTTAGGTTAAGTTAGGTTTTTTTTTTTAAATCTGGCTCCGAAAATCTCTTGGATGAGTCCTGAGACCTGTAGGTATTTTTGAAACAACACCACTCGAATGGCCACAATGTGAAGTGTGTGTGTGGAAGCAGAGCCTCAAGTATGGGAACAGTATTCCATCGTCAAATTTGAGTTGTAGAGTGAAAAACTTTCTAGTTCGAAATAATGTTCCCAGCGTTTGAAAAGCTCTCTTTGCTATGTATGAAAGATATTCATGCCAAAACATATTTGCTCCCAAATTAACGATCAGCAATTGAGTGATGATGCCAAAGAAATGAAGTGTCCCTACATAACTGTGTCTGGTTCATCAACGATAACTTTTTTAGAAAAAACTGCGGGCTGGGTTTTTATAGCATTAAATTTTAGTTGGTTACTCTCACCCCAATATAAAATTTCAACGAACAAAGATAATAGATATTATCCAAAGCATTACGCAATCTCTCGGGATGAATCTGAAGGAATAATGATCGATGGTGTAGAAGATTAATAGAATGGAGACTTAGAGAAGGCAAGAGGAATAGAGGCAGACCACAAACTAGATGCAGCGATGACATCAAAAGAGTGGCAGAAAACTGGGTTAACACAACTCAGGACAAAGGTTCTTAAAGGAGGCCTATATTCAGCAGAGGAGGTACGTGGGGTACAACCGTAACGATAACAACATATAGTGGTAAATGTTAGCAACTCACAAAACAATTTCTCTCGTAGTCTGTGGCTTTAAACGGCCCTCGACAGAAGGCAGGTATACCTCAAGAACAGCCTTACAGCAGCGGATGCAAATCGTTATGTTTTACTGATAAACAATTATCACTAATAATTAGTGTTATTGTCAAACGTGCCAACTTCAGCTAAGTTAGCATAAAGCGTTTTTTCTTCCTTATTTTGCATAATAATACGATAAAAATACATGCTAATATCGAGCTTCTATAAAACTGAAAAATAATAACACGTAGGCTGAAAAGATTTTGGTCTGACACATAGATGTCGCCCTTCTCAAAAAATCCATATGATTTTTAGGAAGTATCAACCTTCAAATGATACATGTCAAAATTTCATGACATTTCGATTATTAATTTCCAAGTTACAGTGGTTTTAGTGACGCTACTTTTGATATTTTAGAAACGATAAAAAAAATCGAATTTCGTGTATTGATTAAACAGTGTTTTTTTGAATGGAAAAAATACCATTCAAGCAAAACAATGGCTTGATAAGAGTCAGGGGGACTCTACCCCTGGAAAATCATTCATCATTTATTGGTATGCTGAATTTGAACCAGGTCGTACAGACATAAATGATGATGAACGCTCTGGACGCCCATTTGAGGGGGTTACCCCGGAAAACATAAAAAAATCCACAAAATTGTTTTGGATGACCGTAAAGTGAAATTGCGTGATAGCTAACACCCTAAAGATATTAAAAGAACGTATTATTCATATTTTGCATGAACGTTTGGACATGAGAAAGTTCTGTTCGAAATTTGTACCGCGTTTTCTCACAGTGGACCAAAAACAACAACGTGTTGATGATTCTGAGTGCTGTTTGGACCTGTTTAAGCGCAATAAAAAGGATTTTTTCATGCAATATGTCATAATGGATGATCCATGAATCCACCACTACACACAGGAATCAAATCGGCAGTCAGCTGAATGGACAGCAGCCGGTGAAAGCCACCCGACGCGACCAAAGATATAACAGTCGGCTGGGAAGGTTTTATCCTCTGATGTGCATGGAATAATATTCATCGACTATGCTGAGAAGAGAAAAACCATCAACAGCCAATATTATATAAAGTTCTTGGTACGTTTGAAGGCAGAAATCGCAAAGAAACGGCCCCAAATGAACAAGAAAAAGAGCTCTTTCATCAAGACAGTGCACCGTGTTACCAGTCAATGGTTACGATGGCACAATTGCTTCCTCATCCTCCGTATTCCTCAGATTTGGCCCCCAGCGACTGATCCAAAAAATGTTACGGGAAAGAGATTGGCTCCCATGAATAAGTTATCGCCGCAACTGAGGCCTATTTTGAAGGCAAAGACAAATCCTTCTTCAAGAAAGGTATAGAAATGTTAGAAAAGCGTTAGACTGATTGTATCGCTCTTGAAGGAGACTATATTGATGAATAAAGTCGAATTTTGCAAAAAAATGTGTTGTAAGTAGCTAGACCAAAAATCTTTTCAGTCTACATTCATTAAAAAATATAAAATTTCTGTTTTAATTTTGTACTTCAAATAAGTAAGTTAGAGAAATGGTCCATTTTTAAGAAATAACCCTGTACATGTATCTTCGTAATATTTATTCATTTTTTTTAAAGTAAAATAAACCGTTATGTATGGATTGGCTAATGCTAAAAGATATGCGTTGTGAACGGTTCGTAAATCTTAGAAAGTAGTAATAAATAATGTTTACCACACGAAATTTTCTAAAAACTCATTTTTAGTTTAGCATACATAAGACACGTAAACACACTTCTGAAAATTTATTTATGCACTCGATTACTAAAAATAAATTTCAAGATTCATTTTGGTAAGTATCAATCATTGTTGGTATACAATAAATAAAAAGGAAGTAGGCAAATTTTATAATAATTTGCTAGCGTCCGTTTTTTGTAAGTCTATATTTAGTCTATCTATAAATAATCTACGATACAATTTTTAAGGTGTATGATAATAAACAAACTATCCAATAACACTATGCAACGAAAAATAATATATTTTTTTTTCACTGGGTTTACAGTATAAAATACTGATTCTTCACCGTCAACTCAATTAAAATTAATTAACAAAATAGTCACATCACGTCAAGTTTCATAGAGAAAAGCTTTTATTGGTTTATTCAAAAATACCCTAAATTAATGACAAGGAATGTTTATTTTTCATTAAAAAGTTATATTTTTTGATCGATTGGCTTTTCTCTTGTAGTCAGTCCTCGCAGTATTCCTATGAAGACACCAACAGAAGTCTCCAAGCATGGCTGGTTCCTATTTACCTTGATAACGCTTCTCAAACTCAGCTATTTCTTGGTGAAAGCGTTCTCCATTTTCATCGCTAACTGAGCCCATGTTTTCCCGAAAGAAACTGAAATGTGTAGAAAACGAATTTTTAATGACATATTGCATCCTAGTTCCATCCAACATTAATTTTATTTTTCCATAGAAATCTGGTAAATTGTGATTGTAAAGAAAATTTTTCCTGATATCAGTAAAAGCCAACCATGCCTTTTTAGTGTTCCGTACGGAACACTTATAAGATGATTTCGGTGTCTGTCTGTCTGTCCCTCTGTCTGTCCGTCTGTCTGTCACACCCGATTTTCTCTGAAACTATTTGTCGTAGAAAGTTGAAATTTGGTAATAATATAGGAATTGATGGCCTCATCAGAGCCATGTAGTTTTGAAAGTTAAATTTTGACTTAAGGGGTTAGTTTGGGGTGTGAAATCGGAAGTGAAAAAAAAAAAAAATTTACTAGGTAATCGAGTGTGGTGTCAAATGAAAGCTTATGAAAACACGAGTAAAAATATATACATAATGTAATACTTGCGCGCACTTTTCTTTGTATTATTTTCAAAAAATCGCGAAAAATCGTTGTCCACCCGCCTTATCTCGAAAAGTACTCCGTTACAAAATTTTTTATTTTAACAACAATCAACGTACAGAACACTAATTGCGCAAGTTCAACTTGCACTTGACCGGTTTTTTTAATGGAACTTAGACTGGATAAAAGAGACGGATCATCAATTTTCTTATATCAGGTCCTATAAATTTTTTTTTTATTTTAGCTCAGGAAATTTATTTTTGAGAAACTGAAATCCAGGTCCATCCTTACGTAACACTTCGACAAAACTTTTGATTAAACCAAGATTGATGTGCAATGGTGGTAAAATGATTTTTTCGGGTGATATTAACTGTTAATTTTTAATATTTTTCTGACCAAGAAAGTACCCACTTCTTAACAGGTTGACTGCCGACCACTCCGGAGTGCGTCGGGTCTCTTCGCCAACGCCGTCTACTCCGATCGGAGTTCGACATGCGTTCTTACGAAACGTTTTAGTATTCCATCGGCGTTGTATATGAAACGTGTTTCTAGTGGTGGCGTTGCTTAAAAACGCAAGTTTTAACAGGTGCTTAAGTGGTTCCGCGGATTTGCTTTTGGTTTGGTTGTAATCTGCCGTACAATATGGACAATCAACCTGGGCCTTCTGGTATTAAAATAAGACATTGTAGTGATGAAAAAAAGGTATATGATAAGGAAAAAGAAGCTAACTGACACTGAATTATTGCAGCTATTGGAAGAAAGCGAAGGTAGTAGTGACGAACATTATGTATCAGACACAGACGATAGTGATATAAATTCAAGCTCCGAGTCCGAAGAAGAGAATTTTATAGACCCTATTCGGCCACATCAAACACTTCCTAGCCTTGATGAGATAAAATGGAACGACAGAGGTGCGTTAAAAAAAATTTTGTTCCAGAAAACCCAGGAATTATTGGTGCAAATTCCAGGACAGGGTGCACCTATCGATTTTTTCGAAATGATCATTGATGATGATTTTTTACGAACTATTGTAGAACGAACGAACTCTTACACAGTCCAGGTTTTGCTGCGCCCAGAAACAAGTACAAAATCACGTATTACTAATTTTAAAGATCTTACTCTTGACGAACTAAAAATTTTTTTGGCCCTGTTACTTCACACTGGCACAATATCCTTGAGCCGTCTTAACGATTATTGGAAAACTGATCCGCTATTTAATCTACCTGTTTTTAGAAAATATATGTCAAGGAATAGATTTTTGCTTATCTTGAGGTGTTTGCATTTTACATCTCCAGATATGGATCCGGCAGATCGGCTAGGAAAGATTAGATTTGTGGCAGATTTTTTTAACAACAAGATGGGAGAAATTTACTATCCTGGAAGAGAGTTGTCTTTAGATGAAGCTATGGTACTTTATCGGGGTCGTCTCCAGTTTAAACAGTATGGTATGAAGTTATACATGCTGACAGAGCCTAATGGACTTATTTTGAAATTTCGTGTCTACGAAGGTGCGACAGATGTTTATGGTGGAAGCGGACATAAAAGATTGTTTTACATTTATTGGAGGAAAAATTGGGTGTGGGACATGCTGTTTATCTAGACAATTTTTACAATAGTGTTAATTTAGCTAGGAAATTACTTCGACAAAATACATACTGCACTGGTACGCTGAGAGCTGAGAGGAAAGATAATCTGAAAGAAGTAATGAGTGCAAACTTAAAACGTGGTGAGAATAAATCTATGTTTTGCAATGGAGTGCATGTCGGAAAATGGCGCGATAAACGCAATGTTCAATACATTTTAACAGAATTTGGAAGCGAAATGGGCATTTTTAAAAACAAAAGAAATCAAGAATCTGAAAAACCTTCCGCAATCATTGGATATAATGCTTTTATGTCCGGTATAGATAGACAGGATCAAATGATGGCATATTATCCTTGCAGCCGTAAAACCATTCGGTGGTACAAAAAGTTATTCATGCATGTGCTGCAAATGAGCATGATAAACGCCTATTTTTTGTAGAATAAATATTCGCGGTCTGACCAGTTACGATTATATGACTTCCGATTGGATGTCATAAGAAATTTACTAGCCAGACGACAATTACTAATTTGCCGCAAATTCCTCCAGGCCAAATAAATGTCCACAGCATTAGCAAAGTAGAAAAAATTGTTAGTGAAAAAAAAGGAACTAAAGAAACAAAACGGGTAAGGAGAAAGGAATGCAAAGAATGCAGGAAAAATAAAATAAGAAAGCAAACAGTGTATGAATGCAAAATGTGCCCTGGACAACCAGGTTTTTGCCTTAATTGCTTTGAGGATTACCATAAAAATGTACAAAAATGATTTAGAAATAAATGTTTTGAGTTCATGAGTTCGATTTATTATTTCTTTACTTATTTAATTGGACACTCCGATCGGAGTGTTCGGCATCTAGTAAAAATTTTCACTTGCAATGCCGATTACTCCGATCGGAGTGAAATTTTTTTTTTCTAATATTTTGAATGGCACATAAAGAAAACACATCCAAGACTCATTTTAATTCATATTTACCACAATAAAATAAAAATATTTGGAAAAAATCTTACCGGCGTCAACCACAAACTCAAAAATATAGATCGGCAGTCAACCTGTTAAAGGCTAGTTTTGTTTTACGTAATGTTCTGAACGCGCTCTGCTATCCCATTCACATAAGAAACAACAATATTTCGAACAGTCGGTTTGTAATCCTAAAATCACAGCCACTACTTTCAAATCTGCACATATTTGCCATCTGAACGTTGTAGATTTGATTATTTCTAAAAGAAGTTTTAAAATGTCATAGGGTTCTTTTAAATGAGCACCGTACGCTACAGGTAAAGATGGAAATATGTTGCCTTTATGGAGTAAAACTGCCTTTAGATTTTCTGGTGAATTATGGTGGCCTAGTGCCGACTAAACCATCAATATCGTCACAAAAAAAACTAAACTTTGAATAAAATGTAGTTAAAGAGCTGTGACGATTTCTATAAGTTGTAATTTTTACGTCAGTCTGTAAAAGATTCCATTGTTTTAATCTCCATCCTAATATTTCAAATTTTTCTTCGGTCAAATTTAAATCTCTAACAAAGTCTGATGCAATAGTTGGATCTCGAAATAGCCCTCCACTAGAAGGAATGGGTGCGCTTTTTTCTTCTGTAGAACTTAATGGGTCGTTTCGATACAGGAATTTTAGGAGAATGAGGTAGCGGCATTGACACTGATGGTACATTAACATATTTCACGGAACTTTTTGTTTTTTTAAAAAAACCCTTCACACTTGTCAAACAGAAGTAACAATCGTCTGTGTGATTCTTGGGTTTACCCCACTGCGTTGGTACGCCAAAAGGCATTTCTTTCATAGTACCATTGTACCAATAATTCAAATATTTATAACATTTCAAACAACTTACTCGAGGCACCCACGATTTATCTTGATTTTCAATTGCGTTCTTTAAATAAGCTTTATTACACTTTTCAAGCAGCGGGAAAATTGGCTTTTTTCACTTTTATAGGTAAATTTACCACAAACCTAACAAAACAAACTAGGAATTAACACATACGCCTGGCATTTTGTATACTTAGCACTAATCTAAAGGTTTTGATCAGATTTATTCACGAAAAAGTAATATTTTTTAGGACTAACCTCAAACAAGTGATATGAGAAGTACATAACTAAAATAAATTACTAGTTTTCTACCGTATGAGATGTAATGTCAATGTAAAACTTTTTTTTTTCGTGTACTAGATGTACCTAATACGAATCACTATTCGATATTTTGGTAAATTTTTTGTGTTACATAAGTAGTGTAATTTTTGCAAACAGTATTTAATTATCGGTAAACTCCTTGAAATATCTCTTTTATCAAACCAATTCCGAATAATACGAATTGAGATGCCTCACAATAGATATGTGTTCTTAACAGAGAATTGTTGAAGCAATGGCTTTTTGTAACCGAGTGATAAGTGAAAATTTCTACACTTTTTTTCCAGTATCAAATGCAACCGCTCGACATTTCCCAAAATGTTCAATTGCGTTGTTCCAAACATGTGTTACATAAGTTAGAAAATCTCCTGTTAATCTTTGCTGACGAAAGCCATTTTATTGATTCGACTGATGGGGGTTTTCAGTATTTAGTAACTTTTATTTTAGATTTAATTTAGTTGGGGCGATTGAAAAATTTAAAAAACTTTTTCTTCATTATTACATTGATATGGAAGTATTTGATCCTTGATTTAAGATTAAAAGATTAAATTACCTTAGGGATAACAACGTAATTTTTTTTGAGAGTTCAAATCGAAAGAAGAGTTTGCGACCTCGATGTTGGATTAAAATTAAATTTTGGTGTAGGGGCTAAAAGTTTGGGTCTGTTCGACCTTTAGAATTTTACATGATCTGAGTTTAAACCGGCGTGAGCCAGATTGGTTTCTATCTTTATCTGTAAGTTGATTACAAATAATACTTGAAAGTAATAGATTTATTTTTAATATTTATTTTTAGGTTAATTTTAATTATTTGTGTTTTAGTAGGAGTTGCTTTTTTGACATTATTAGAACGAAAGGTTTTAGGGTATATTCAAATTCGAAAGGGTCCTAATAAGGTAGAGTTTATTGGGTTATTACAGCCTTTTAGAGATGCTATTAAATTGTTTACAAAAGAACAGACTTATCCATATACGATGGCACCACCGGCGCGTATCGAGGTCATGTTTAGTTAGTAGCATCTCTTGAATGAACGCACACCAAGTTTCAGCCATATTGGTCTATTTCTTTGTGTGTGGCATTCGTGTGAATCAAGGAAGTTGAGTGATTTTCAAGAAATGGACGAAAAAGAATTTCGTGTGGTGATTAAACATTACTTTATGAAAGGCGAAACGCCTCAGGAGACTAAAGAGAAGCTTGATAAACATTATGGTAGCTCTGCACCTTCGATTAGAACAGTTTTATAAGTGGTTTCAAAATTTTCGGACTGGCCATATGGGCACAAGTGACGCTGTACGTTCTGGACGGCCTGTGGAGGTTATGACTCCAGAAATCATTGATCAAATCCATGATATGGTGACGGATGACAGAAGAGTTAAGGTGCGTGAGATTGCTAGTGCTGTGGGCATCTCGACTGAACGGGTACATAATATTTTGCATAAACATTTGGACATGAGAAAGCTATCCGCAAGATGAGTGCCGCGATTGCTCACGCTTGACCAAAAACGGAATCGTGTGAAGTGTTGCAAGGATGGTTTGCAGCTGTTCCAGAAGAATCCGGAGGACTTTAAGCGTCGTTTCGTCACTGTGGATGAAACATGGATACATTACTATACTCCTGAGACCAAACAACAATCTAAACAATGGGTTACCAAGGGGGAATCTGCACCAAAAAAGGCGAAGACCGTTCCTTCGGCCGGAAAGGTTATGGCGACTGTCTTTTGGGATTCGCAAGGGATAATCCTCATCGACTATCTGGAAAAGGGTAAAACTATTACAGGTGAATATTATTCATCGTTATTGGACCGTTTGAAAACCGAGCTGCAAGAAAAACGCCCGCGATTGGCCCACAAGAAAGTCCTTTTCCATCACGACAACGCACCAGCACACACCTCAGCAGTTGTGGTCGCAAAATTAATGGAAATAGGATTCCAACTCGTTTCACATCCCCCCTATTCTCCAGACTTGGCTCCCTCGGACTACTATTTGTTCCCCAATTTGAAGAAATGGCTGGCGGGACAAAGATTTTATTCAAACGAGGAGGTGATTGCAGACACTCATGGATATTTTGCAGACTTGGACAAATCCTATTATTCGGAAGGGATTAACAAAATAGAACATCGTTGGACGAAGTGTATAAGCCTAAAAGGAGACTATGTCGAAAAATAAAAAAAGGTTTACCCCAAACACATAAGTAGTTTTTATTTTTGCACGGACTTTTCAAACCAGCCTCGTATATCTAATTTAAATATTTATTATTTTTCACTAGTTGTTAATCTTTTTTTAGCCCTTTTATTATGAATATGTGTGCCTTTTTTGTCTATAAATTTTGATTTTATCAGTTTTATTTTTTTTGAGAATTTCAAGTTTAGGGGTTTATACTATTATATTAGCTGGTTGATCTTCAAATTCTAATTATGCAATATTAGGAGGTATACGAGCTGTTGCTAATAATACTGAATCCTTCAAGCTATTTTAGAACATATTGATTGATAACCTTTTCCATAAGTTCAGATATTATTAAAAGTAGTGCGACTGGTCGGTAGTTGTTTGGTAAAGTCTTCCTGCCTTTTTTGGGTATCGGCTGAACTGTAGTCCATTTCCAGCAAGAAGAAAATATTCCCTTTCTGTAGGATAGGTTAAAAAGTCTACAGAAAGCTGACGTTAGTTTGCTCGAGCATGTTTTCAGTACTATGGTAGTTATTCCATCAACGCCAGAAACTTTTTGGTATCTAGCTTCATTAAAATATGTTTTATTATGCGTTGTCTGAAGAGAATATCTGGCATCCGTGACTTAATTATGAAATAGTTGGTGATTTTTTTCCTTGGAGATCGATAGTAGCATGTGAAGCAAGAGTTCAACTGACAAGTTGGCTTTCTCAACAGGTGTTGTTGCCTTACTGTTATCTGGCCATGTGAGTGGGTGGTATAGTGTATTTAGTGAAATTTGGACTAATGGCCTTACCTACTAACGAGAAAAATCTAGATTTGCTGTTGCAAGCAAGAGGTTTGCTTTTAACTCTCTCATTGTATGCCTCCTTGGTTTCGTCGATAATAATAACTTTGCATATGTTCAGGGTACGAACAAGGATTCATAATGTTAGGATTTTCACTTTATTGTCGGTAGGCAAGATCTTTAGAAGCAACAACTATTTCTTTTCATCTTCGGTCGAACCAAGTTGGAAGGATATTTCTTCGAGAAAGTAATATAAGCTTCCATACCAACCGAAATGGCATCCGAGACCTCCTTGGCGTAGTTACATGTGTTATGCATATCTAACCAAAGGAAAGTTCGAAAATATTCCATAGACTCTTCCCATTTAGCAGATTTGTAGTGCCAAAATTTGCGGTAGGATACTCGATATCGAAAGCAGTTTATGGTCGGAAGATCCTCACAGTAGATTTACGGTAGCAATGTAAATCTTTGGACTGGTGGTTAAACACAGGTCAAGAAGACTGGAGAACTCGGTGTCATTCTATATCAACCAGTTTCAGATGAGTAACTATAACGTAGCTTATTTGCGAATGATTTTTATTTAATTGTTAATTACTTAAACGTTTGAGTCCATATTTTTGTACTTTACCTAATCGATATTGGTTACTGGTAAAATAATCTTCGATTGCCAATAAAGGACAACCAACATTTAAATCAGAAGATCAATCTCGCATATATTTACGACGACGAACGCCGGTCTTGTTTCTTGTCTCTTGTCACATCTAAAATCCCACTGACCTTTAGAGTTACGCATAATCAGGGCGCTGATGCTCTGATTGAAATGCTGATTGCTTTGGATTCTTTTGATATTTCATATACATATATTCAGACTGATTAATGAAGTTTCTAGATTTGCTAAATGTAAATGAGAATAGTAATAATCTCATTAAAATAATAAAACTATAACACAAATGCAAAATAATTTCCAATGCTCTTGCCGCATGTCAAATCCTAATAATCTTTAAAGATACGGGTAATTTGGAGAATATTATACGCTTTGTATTTTTCACATTCTTTGATTTTTGGAACGATATCTTAAAGTTTCAATCTTCGACCCGGCGCACAGTAGGAAATAAGTGGAATAACCCTAAATTTCAAAACACTTTTAAAAATGATTATTATTAATTTTTATTGGAGTTTAAATCCCAGATTTTCCTACCTCGACAAGCTTTTTTCCAATAGCGTTCACAGAATAATAAAAATCGCCCCCAAAGTAGCCCGAACCAGAGATCACTACTTACACACGATTTCTATATGAAAATGTTCCTTAGAGATGGTGAACTCTAAATTTCTTACGATGTTTTTCAATGGTTTCTATTCTTCAAGGAACTCGTCAAAACTAAGCAATCATGCAACGAACATTAGTATATTACCGTATATATATTATATTACCAATATTTACTTCCACGAAAATGCAAGTTTTTGTTTTCCTTCAGTTTTGAAGATTAGCTCCACTCGCCTCCAAAACATCTCTTGTTTGCTTAGATGTAGGTACTATGAGGTTCGATTTCCTGCAAAGAATTTCACCGAATATCACCGAATGCAATTTCAGTTGACAGTCCAGTAAACAGAGGATAAAAGTGGTCATTTCCGGAAAAAAATATAGAAGTTTTTTCTCAATTTTTCTTTATGTTTTTTGGGGTGCTGAATCCGAATTGCAACTTTGCTAACTCGTAAATATTGTGAGCTATGAGTAAAACGCGGAAAACTTCGAAAAATCCTTTTTTTCAATTTTTCACTTATAATTTGAAAAATAAGCACTTTCTGATAAAAGCATTAATATACAAAAAGAAACTAGAAATAACATATATACATATATAAATTTACAACATATTATGTGCTATAGATTTTTTGTCAGGAGAATGGCACTTTAAATTTTAGTGGCTTAGTCGTATATCCGAAATTTTACTAAATTTTAAAGCGCGCTAGCCAGGCCAAGTATCTGACAAAAAAAAATTGTATTAATATAATTTGTAGAAAATTAAATTTTTGTAGTAAAATATATCTGGGGTAAAAGGGATGAGGTGAAGGATGATTGCGTATATTTCGTAATATAGTGCTGTCTCAGTGTTTTAAATTTTTCATTATTTCCAATTTTAATAGAAATAGTATATAAAAGGATTGAGATCTGTTTACAATGTATCTTAAAAAATTGTGGAGTCGAATATAGAACCAACAATTAAATTGGCCGAAACGTACTTATAATCTAACAGGACAATTATTGTATTTACTTCTCTTACTAACGCGAAGCTTGGTATTCGTAAGAAAGGTACTCTTCGAAATATTTGCTTTTCTTCACGTCTTATTTTCCCATTTCGTAGGTCTATCTATTTGACTGTCTGCCTGTTAATCTGTTGGCATGGTAAATGTCGAAATAGATGATAATATAATACTGGAAATATGGATGAAGCTTATCGTTCTTAATTGTTATCATTTTAGCATAAGGGGGTGAAAGAGGTGGGAATATACTTACTCTTTACTCGAGTACTTATTTTAGAACTACGTGTTTGCAAGGGCAACAACAACTTTAACGATTTTTTTTAATAACTTGCACTGCGGCTATCTGAGACCTCTGAACCAACTATAAACTAATGAAAATTGTGTAGTGAAAGTTGTTATCATTTATATAAAAAGATTAGTTACCTCCATTTAAAGGTAATAGAAGATCATCCGAGTATACACGCGGTTTCACAAATAATTAAAAAATAAAATTTAAATAACATACTCTGTTTGAAATGTATTAAAAACCTTAGCTTAATTTTTTTCCCAAAAGTTTCATAAAATATTTATTTTTCATGGGGTGACATTACATGTATCTATACAATATTATTTAAAGTGAATTAAAATTACATTAAGTTGTGATATTTTAAAGCTTTCTAAAACAGTGCGTAATAATTACATTACAAAATGTATAAATCGGTCGATAATCCATAGAAATTTAAACAATTCAGGACTTTAATCCATCGAACTTCGTATCGACGCTGGCGCGGTATCTCCTTTTTGGGACATTTATAATGGAATTTAAATTTGAACGTCTTCTTTAGTCTTGCTGGTGCAGTTACGAGTTGATCATATTCATTCCTTCAGAAGATACACATATTTTGTCACCCGTAATAATATAGGACATGCAGTTTTCAAGTTATAAGCGAAACACTAAAAAAAGAGCTTTTTTTGGTCGTTTTTTTGCATTTTACTCAAAACGCACAACATTTGCGGGGTGGCAAAGTTAAAATTCGGATTCAGCACCTCAAACAACATAAAAAACAGTTGAGAAAAAACTATATATAAATATTTTTTTCCTAAAATGACCACTTTTTCCCCCTGTACTGGACTATTCGGTGGTGTTCTTTACTAGAAATCGAATCTCATAGTATCTACTATCTAAGCAAACAAGAGATTATTTGGAGGCTAGTTTTCGAAACTCAAAGAAAACAAAAACTGTCACCATACTTCCATTTTCATGGAAGTAAAAATCGATAATATAATATATACGGTATTACACTCATGTTTGCTGCATGACAGCTTAATTTTGACAGGTTCCTTTTTTTTATGAGTCTAGCACAAGTGCTGCAGGGAAATCCCTAAAGGAGCGACACGTGTGCGGAAAAAACGATTCACGTTGTTCTTGAATCGCTGTAAATTGTAGTCGGTGGGAAACACAGTACTGGGCAAATTAGTTCAAAGGAATGATGTTCTCCATATAAGAATAACTGAAGAATAAAAACCATTGCAAAATGTTATAAGCAATTTAGAGTTCACTATTTCTGAAGAACATACATACCATACAAAAATTGTGTGTAAGCACTGATCTCTGGTTCCTACCTAAATAAAATGTCTGGTTTTGAAATAGTATTCTTATTATATTCTCACATTAGTTCATCCTAGTGGCACTAAAATAGTTCGATTAAGAATGAAAATACATAAAAATTGTACTAACTTTGAAATTATTCAGAAAAACCACGTTTTATGGGTATTAACATTGAATAAATTGGCATAGCGTGCAGCCAGTTGGTCCTATCGACCTAAAAATTATTCTATTCGATTCAGCACAAAAAATATATTGGACTTGGCATCATAAATAGGTAACTGATATTACTAAAGTACTTTAGGAGATTTCTTTTCCATTCTTAGGGTGTTTTGCCTTACTGTGTGGCGTCAACGTTTTTTAGGATTATCAGGTTAAATAATAAAAAATAATAATAAAGAAATAAAAAAATTATAACACATTTTGAGGCTTCTTGTAATGCAGGGCTTAATAAATGTTGAGGTTCTAAACTTCAGGCTAAGTTACAAATTAAGCTTTCATTGAACCGTTTAACAGAATATCCTTATTACAATAGGACGAGTAGCAAAAGATCCACCGAATATCGGATTACGCGACATACAATAGTTGTAGTTTTGTATGCTTGTAACTATTTTGCCCTGTAAATAGGTAGTAAGGGATATATTTCAGTTTAAAGTGCATTAAGAGGTATTAACTGTACAGTTAGGCCTTCATTATTATGAAGCTTTCATGCGTGTATTTATTGAAAACTGTATGGATAAAAGAGAAGATTTCTTGTTATAGTCTTAATATATTTAAATCTACTTAAGGACATCAGTTAGTTGTAATAAATAAAAGGAATATCCATTCATCCTTATTAATTATACAGGACCACAATTTTTTTTTTACTCAAACAAGACATGGTGTCCTATACGTATTTCGGGTCGCTGAAAACGAATTTGCTGACCGTTTCCACCCAGCACGTCAAAGTGTAAATTAAACAAATATAATCTCAAAACTATATATGTAAAATTACCAAAAAAAATATCAAGATTCATACCTAAGATAACTTAATCGATAGAAAATATGCAAGCCTAGAGCTTACAAATTAAGTTCCGTATATAAGCCATAATCTGGCCTAAATTCTAACAAAACCAACAAAACTTAACCTAACATAGGTCCACAATTTTTTTTTTGTTAAATATATGAGAAGTAATATCCTATGAAACTATATTTGGTATATTTAATTTCTGTCGCTAAATACATGTCGTCGTTTGTTTTGCTCCATCACTTCAGGATTTCAGATGGAAGAACTACATACCTAACATAACCTAATCCTAAAATCTTTATATCGAGAACTCCGAACCTAACATAACCTGATGGAAGAACTTTACACCAAGAACTTCGAACCTAACATAACTTAGTGGAAGAATTTTACACCAAGAACTCTGAAACCTAATCGTAAGATCTTTGCACCAAGAACTCGGAAACTAACTTAACTACGACACCATCTTCTTTTCTGACCGTAGAAATAGCTCTGTATCAGTGAATTCCTTCATTGTGCTTCGATCCTTAAAAATTGCTCATATTAATGACAATCTCATTTTTTTAAAGGAAATATCCATTCATCCTTATTAATTATACAGGACCACAATTTTTTTTTTTACTCAGACAAGACATGGTGTCCTATACGTATTTCGGGTCGCTGAAAACGAATTTGCTGACCGTTTCCACCCAGCACGTCAAAGTGTAAATTAAACAAATATAATCTCAAAACTACATATGTAAAATTACCAAAAAAAATATCAAGATTTATACCTAAGATAACTTAATGGACAGAAAATATGCAAGCCTAGAGCTTACAAATTAAGTTCCGTATATAAGCCATAAACTGGCCTAACTTCTAACAAAACCAACAAAACTTAACCTAACATAGTTCCACAATTTTTTTTTTGTTAAATATATGAGAAGTAATATCCTATGAAACTATATTTGGTATATTTAATTTTTGTCGCTAAATACATGTCGTCGTTTGTTTTGCTCCATCACTTCAGGATTTCAGATGGAAGAACTACATACCTAACATAACCTAATCCTAAAATCTTTATATCGAGAACTCCAAACCTAACATAACCTGATGGAAGAACTTTACACCAAGAACTCCGAACCTAACATAACTTAGTGGAAGAATTTTACACCAAGAACTCTGAAACCTAATCGTAAGATCTTTGCACCAAGAACTCGGAAACTAACTTAACTACGACACCATCTTCTTTTCTGACCGCAGAAATAGCTCTGTATCAGTGAATTCCTTCATTGTGCTTCGATCCTTAAAAATTGCTCATATTAATGACAATCTCATTTTTTTAAAGGAAATATCCATTCATCCTTATTAATTATACAGGACCACAATTTTTTTTTTACTCAGACAAGACATGGTGTCCTATACGTATTTCGGGGTCGCTGAAAACGAATTTGCTGACCGTTTCCACCCAGCAGGTCAAAGTGTAAATTAAACAAATATAATCTCAAAACTACATATGTAAAATTACCAAAAAAAATATCAAGATTTATACCTAAGACAACTTAATGGACAGAAAATATGCAAGCCTAGAGCTTACAAATTAAGTTCCGTATATAAGCCATAAACTGGCCTAACTTCTAACAAAACCAACAAAACTTAACCTAACATAGTTCCACAATTTTTTTTTTGTTAAATATATGAGAAGTAATATCCTATGAAACTATATTTGGTATATTTAATTTCTGTCGCTAAATACATGTCGTCGTTTGTTTTGCTCCATCACTTCAGGATTTCAGATGGAAGAACTACATACCTAACATAACCTAATCCTAAAATCTTTATATCGGGGACTCCGAACCTAACATAACCTGATGGAAGAACTTTACACCAAGAACTTCGAACCTAACATAACTTAGTGGAAGAATTTTACACCAAGAACTCTGAAACCTAATCGTAAGATCTTTGCACCAAGAACTCGGAAACTAACTTAACTACGACACCATCTTCTTTTCTGACCGCAGAAATAGCTCTGTATCAGTGAATTCCTTCATTGTGCTTCGATCCTTAAAAATTGCTCATATTAATGACAATCTCATTTTTTTAAAGGAAATATCCATTCATCCTTATTAATTATACAGGACCACAATTTTTTTTTACTCAGACAAGACATGGTGTCCTATACGTATTTCGGGTCGCTGAAAACGAATTTGCTGACCGTTTCCACCCAGCACGTCAAAGTGTAAATTAAACAAATATAATCTCAAAACTACATATGTAAAATTACCAAAAAAAATATCAAGATTCATACCTAAGATAACTTAATCGATAGAAAATATGCAAGCCTAGAGCTTACAAATTAAGTTCCGTATATAAGCCATAAACTGGCCTAAATTCTAACAAAACCAACAAAACTTAACCTAACATAGGTCCATAATTTTTTTTTTGTTAAATATATGAGAAGTAATATCCTATGAAACTATATTTGGTATATTTAATTTCTGTCGCTAAATACATGTCGTCGTTTGTTTTGCTCCATCACTTCAGGATTTCAGATGGAAGAAACTACATACCTAACATAACCTAATCCTAAAATCTTTATATCGAGAACTCCGAACCTAACATAACCTGATGGAAGAACTTTACACCAAGAACTTCGAACCTAACATAACTTAGTGGAAGAATTTTACACCAAGAACTCTGAAACCTAATCGTAAGATCTTTGCACCAAGAACTCGGAAACTAACTTAACTACGACACCATGTTCTTTTCTGACCGCAGAAATAGCTCTGTATCAGTGAATTCCTTCATTGTGCTTCGATCCTTAAAAATTGCTCATATTAATGACAATCTCATTTTTTAAAGGAAATATCCATTCATCCTTATTAATTATACAGGACCACAATTTTTTTTTTTTTACTCAGACAAGACATGGTGTCCTATACGTATTTCGGGTCGCTGAAAACGAATTTGCTGACCGTTTCCACCCAGCACGTCAAAGTGTAAATTAAACAAATATAATCTCAAAACTACATATGTAAAATTACCAAAAAAAATATCAAGATTCATACCTAAGATAACTTAATGGACAGAAAATATGCAAGCCTAGAGCTTACAAATTAAGTTCCGTATATAAGCCATAAACTAGCCTAACTTCTAACAAAACCAACAAAACTTAACCTAACATAGGTCCACAATTTTTTTTTTGTTGAATATATGAGAAGTAATATCCTATGAAACTATATTTTGTATATTTAATTTCTGTCGCAAAATACATGTCGTTGTTTGTTTTGCTCCATCACTTCAAGATTTCAGATGGAAGAACTACATATCTAACATAACCTAATCCTAAAATCTTTATATCGAGAACTCCAAACCTAACATAACCTGATAGAAGAACTTTACACCAAGAACTCCGAACCTAACATAACTTAGTGAAAGAATTTTACACCAAGAACTCTGAAACCTAATCCTAAGATCTTTGCACCAAGAACTCGGAAACCAACTACAATACTATCTTTCTGACCGTAAAAAAATAGCTCTGTGTTAGTGAATTCCTTCATTGTGCTTCGAACCTTAAAAATTGCTTATATTTATGACAATCTCATTTTTTTAAAGGAAATGCTGGAGGAAAGGAGTGCTGCTGGTAAAAAGTGAAACAATACATTTTTATGTTTCTCGGACTGTTAAATCTTTATTTCGGTGCATTCCTTTGCCTCTCACAAAAATGGTGCTTAATTTCGATAAGACCTTCCACCTCTCACCATGGGGGTGCTTTATTTCGGTGAGCTTGGAGTTCTTGACGTAAAATTCTTTCATTAGGTTATGTTAGGTTTGAAATTATTTGTGTAAAGCTTTTAGGAATAGGTTTGGGTGTATTTCCGCCATAAGAATATAGATAATCACTGAGTTTGCGCTTTTTTTTTTGAGATTAGAAAAAAAAATAGTGACCTAGTAGTGGAATCGCGACTTCAGATTCAGCATCTTAAAATACATAGACATATATCGTTTCAGACATCTTTTATCAGTTTCGCAGTATTCCCTTATAAAAATAAAGATATTTTTTGATTTTGTGCTATTTTTTGAGGTTAGGAAAAAGTGGTGACGTAGCCGACGAATTTCGACATCAGATTCAAGTTTAGCATCTCAAAATACAAGGAAATAAACTTGTTTTTAGACATCTAGTACCAATTTTCTCTATTTCTGTTATAAAAACGAAGATATTCACTAATTTTGAGCTATTTTTTGAAGTTGATAGAGCAAAACGAACAACGGCATATTTTTAGCGACCGAAATTAAATAGACAAAATACAGATTCATCGCATCTTACTTCTCATGTACATAACAAACAATTTGTGGGCTTGTGATTAGTTTGGGTTTTGTTGGTTTTGTTAGAAGTTAGGCCAGTTTATACTTTATATAGGGAATTTAAATCATAAGCTCTAGGCTTGCATATTTTTTTTATCAATTAAGTTATCTAAGGTATGAATCTTGATATTTATTTTTATCATTTTACTTATATAGTTTTGAGACTATATTTCTTTGATTTACGCAAAAACTAGGCGTGCTGGCTGAAAACGCACAACAGATCCGTTTTGATTAAAAAAATATTGTTGTCCTGTGTTATGAAACAAGAGCTAATACAATTATGATAGCAGGTAAATGAAGCGATACTGCTGCTGATTTTATATTTTAAATTTGAAAATAAAAACATCGTCAATTCAAAGAAAGGGGAATAAATAACTCGAGATGTTTATTGACAACCGATGCGACTGAAAAGTCGCTAAAAAATTCAGCAAGGTGTTGTCGCCGTCATTATTCTCACAACTCGCTCTCAATTACATCTACGCTAAGGACTCTTTCAGCAACCGTTACTTACAATATTTTGTAATAACCAAAGACATTGGTTGACCCTACTTTAGTATGTACAGAGTATTTTAAAAATATTTTTAATTATATTTTGGTGATTTTGATCATTCTCTTTCAGTTTACAAGCAACTACGAAATTAGTTTAACATATGAAAACTACAGTCCCTGGCCAAATTATTAGACGCACTGTATTTTTTTTAGTAATTTTATGTTTCTTAAGAGCTTTTATGCAATAATGGTATATTTAAACTACAATATTATTGATTTTTATTTAAAAGAATTGTTGTAGACTACATATTTGTATTTATTTTTAACATATGGCAACACTATGTTGACAAAGTGATACATGAACGTAAACAAGTACAAAACTGTATCAGTCGCGATCGGAATCGAGTCAGGTACGGACGTGTTTCTGTGGCTTTATGGACTGTGATTGTTTTGTTTAACAGTTTTTATACTACTCAGTTATTAGTTTATTTTGTATGCAGTGTTTTAAAAAAGTAATTGGACTATTTTCATTATGGTAGAAAAGGCGATCTTTCACCACGTAAAAAAGCTGAAGTGAAGGCCCTTGTGATTGCGAAAACACTTACAAACCGAGAAATATCACGAAGATTGGAGGTTTCTGAAGCTAGTGTACGACGCATAAAAAAGAAAATTGAGTCAGGAAGGAATTAAGCCCGAAAAGAAAGAAAAGATGCGGTAGAAAACCAATTTTCACTCCACGGTTTGAAGAAAATTTGTGTAGAAAACAGATTTGCTACCACAAACGTAATAAAATCACAACTCCAGGATGCTAGCGTAAATGCTTCTGAACGCACTGTTCGAAGAAAATTGAAAGAATTAGATTTTAAGGCCTGTCGCCCCGCCAGGAAGCCCAAGTTAACAGCTGCAATGAAAGCAAAGAGCCTGAAGTGGGCCAAACAATGGCAAGACAAAGATGTGGACTTTTGGAGAGCAAATAAACATGGAATTTATATATTTTTCCTATTTTTGACAGGTCTGCTTCAGTGACGAAAGCACATTCGAAATTTTGCAGAATAAAGCTCAGTATGTGCGTCGTCGTCATGGAGAAAAGTTTCATCCTGATTGTGTCGTCCCGACGGTTAAACATCCCACCAAAGTGATGATTTGGTCAGTCATCAGCGGCAAGGGCACTGGACGTCTATACGTCGTCAAAGGAATAATGAGGCAAGATCAGTACAAAGAAGTATTACAAAATCGGTTGATTCCGCAGCTCAGAGAATGGTTTCCAAATGGGGAACCATTCACTTTCATGCAAGATGGAGCTCCCTGCCACACTGCTCGGTCTGTTAAAGCTTTTTGGCAGAAAAAAATATCCCTCTGTTGGATTGGCCGGGTAATAGCCCCATTGAAAATGTGTGGGAGCTGATGAAAAGAGAAGTGGCTAAAGATGTGATTACCAACAAAACCCAGCTCCTAGAAAAGATTATTCATGTGTGGAATCATCATCCTCAAATGCAGGAGACAGTACAATCTTGCACTGATAGCATGCCGCGCAGAATTAAAGCTTTGCTAGCGGCTAAAGGTGGCTCAACTAAATATTGACTTTTACTAACATTAATTTCACTTTTCTTTAAAACTTAATAAACTTATGCTTTTCTAAATTAATGCTGTTTTATTTATGTCAAATAAATAGGTAATTGATTGGATAATATAAAAATAAAAAACAAATCAATTTAAAATAATAAAACGGTACAATATCACTTGGTAATTAAATATTTTACATGAAATCTTGCAGTGCGTCTAATAATTTGGCCAGGGACTGTATATGTGTCATATCTATCTATGTTGTTATTAGGTAATTTTTGAAAACGCGTTTATCAAGGTTAATTAAATTATGTTCATTATGTTAATGTGTTAATTAAAATATTCGTTTTTTTCTTGAATCGCTCTAAATTATATTAGATGGAAAATACAATCTTAGGCAAACCATTCCAGAGCGATAAGGTTCTCCAAATAAAAGACTGCTTGAAAGGGGTTATGAAAAAAGTGAACTGCTGAACCTTCTACGGATGTGAAGTATTAGCGCGACATATATCTCTAGCGTGCACCACTCTGGAAGGCTTTAAGAGGGCTATATCCATAGAATACTTTCCATGGAAATACTTGTAGAACAGACTCAAGTCGCCAATCGTTTTTCGATGTTCTAAGGAATCAAGGCTACTTCTGACCAAGAATCCAACAAATGCAGTGGATGTTTGGGAGCAGAAGCCCAAACATGGAAGCAGTAGTAGTCCATCATTGGTCGAACTTCAGTTTTGTATAGAATTAATAGTTGTGAAGCTTTCTAGTTTGAAATAATATTCCCAACTTTTGAGAAGCTCTTTTTGGTATATTATGCAACATATTCAAGAAAAAACATATTTGCTCCCAAAGTAACATCCAGCTAATTAAGTGACGATATTAGAGGAATGGAGAGGCCCGTCGTAACTATGTAGGGTTTAGCTACGTTAAGTTTTTTATAAAAAACCGCCCCCGGGTTTTTGTAGTGTTAAATTCTACGTGATTACTGTAACCCCAAGACAGAATTTCTTCTAGGTGCGGATATTCGTCTGAGTAGCCGATGTCCGAGCGTTCAAAGTAAATGAAGAGATAAGCGTAATGTCATCTGCAAAGTTGTAAATTGGATTTCTGGTCTTTTCCAGCAGATCTTTAATGTAAATGAGAGAGTAGGAGACAGTATGGAGCCTTGAGGTACACCGGCGCTGATAGTGAAGGTGTTAGAAAGAAATCCGTCGACTGCCACTCGTCAAAAACGCTCTCTGAGGAAACATGAGAGCCACAAACAGAACTTTTCAGACATGCCATAAGAGTGTAGCCTAGCGGTTGCCCTTGGATATATCAAGAGCAACCGCTCGAGATTCTCCAAAGTGTTCAATTGCGTTGTTCCAAACATGTGTTACATAAGTCACAAGATCTCCTGTTGATTGATAACCTTTTCCATGACTTTCGATATTATTGAAAGCAGTGCGATTGGTCGGTAGTTATTTGGCAAGGTCTTCTTGCCTTTTTTAGGTATCGGCTGAACTGTGGCACATTTCCAGCAAGAAGGAAATATTCCCTTTCTGTAGGATAGGTTGAAAAGTCTACAGAAAACTGGTGTTAGTTCCCTCGCACACTTTTTGAGAACCAAGGCAGTTATTCCGTCAGCGCCAGGAGCTTTTTTGGTGTCTAGCTTCATTAAAATACTTTTTATGATACGCTGTCTGAAGACAATATCGGGCATCCTTGACTGCAATATGGGAATAGTAGGTGGTGTTTTTCCTTGGAAATCGACAGTAGAATGTGAAGCAAAAAGTTCAGCCCATAAGTTCGCCTTCTCAACAGGTGTCGTTGCAATAGAATCTGGCCGTGTGAGTGATGGTATGGTGGATTTGGTAAAATTTTGCTTAACTGCCTTAGCGACTGATCAAAAGGACCTGGAATTGTTGGGACAAGCGAGAAGTTTGTTTTTAATTCGTTGTTTGTGTGCCTTCTTGGTTTCGTCAATAATTTCTTTGCATCTGTCGTACGCCATCTTTGTTAATTTCTTTGTCATGCCAGTTTAGTTCCCTATTCTTTAGTTTATAGAAATTTTAGAAAGATGCATGAAGTTTGTTCCTCTCACATTGATGGTATGTCAGTGAGCTGCTTCCTTGGAAAATGAAATATGTTAACAAATATTTTTCTTTCAAAGTACGGGGATGAACTGATAAGTCTGGTAAATTTGAACGAAATGGATAGAAATTTTACTAGGCGGCATTACTATTAGTAGGCGTGTTTAAAGTTTCAAACAGATGTAATGCGCAGTTGTTTATTTGCAGCTATTGCAAGTGATCGTTGTTACACGTTTCCTAGAAATGAATAAAGGCGAGTATCGTGCACGAATAAAACATTTTTATTTAAAGAAGTGGATTGCCACCCAGATAGAAACTGACATTCATGGGTACTTAAGAGCATTTATTACTGGATAAATGAATTTAAACGTAGTCGGATGAGCACCGTAGGAGCTGCACGTTCAGGATCGGTGATACTTCTGAGGAAATGCTATATATGGCTTCGTAATGCAAGATCATTGCATTAAGCTTCGTGAGATGATAGGCATCTCATACGAATAGGGATGTAATATTCCGCATTAAATTTTAAAAATGAAAAAGCTGAGCGCGCCATTGTGGACGAGTTTATTGAGTATATTGAGTGTAGATCAAAAAGCCGTCAAGTGCAAGTTAAATTTGCGCAATTAGTGTTCCGTACGTTGATTACTTTTAAAATAAAAAAATTTGTTACGGAGGTATAAAATGATCAGTGACTTCACAAAACACATCCCAAATGAGTTTTCAACAAAGTTTGTTTCCAGTATTTACTGAAAATTGATGACCTTGAAATTTTTGTTTTTTTTATATGCCAGATAAATTATAAACACTCGTGATAATTTTCGTTTAATCTACACCCCGTGGAAAATATTCCAGAATTTTTTCAAAATTTTTTGATATATACGAGGCTGGTTTGAAAAGTCCGTGCAAAGTCCGAGAGATGGCACCACCGGCGCGTATCGAGGTCATGTTTATTTAGTAGCATCTCTTGAATGAACGCACACCAAGTTTCAGCCATATTGGTCTATTTTATTTGTGTTTGGCATTCGTGTGAATCAAGGAAGTCGAGTGATTTTCAAGAAATGGACGAAAAAGAATTTCGTGTGGTGATTAAACATTACTTTATGAAAGGCAAAACGCCTCAGGAGACTAAAGAGAAGCTTGATAAACATTATGGTGACTCTGCACCTTCGATTAGAACAGTTTATAAGTGGTTTCAAAATTTTCGGACTGGCCATATGGGCACAGAAATCATTGATCAAATCCATGATATGGTGATGGATGACAGAAGAGTTAAGGTGCATAAGATTGCTAGTGCTGTGGGCATCTCGACTGAACGGGTACATAATATTTTGCATAAACATTTGGACATGAGAAAGCTATCCGCAAGATGGGTGCCGCGATTGCTCACGCTTGACCAAAAACGGAATCGTGTGAAGTGTTGCAAGGATGGTTTGCAGCTGTTCCAGAAGAATCCGGAGGACTTTAAGCGTCGTTTCGTCACTGTCGATGAAACATGGATACATTACTATACTCCTGAGACCAAACAACAATCTAAACAATGGGTTACCAAGGGGGAATCTGCACCAAAAAAGGCGAAGACCGTTCCTTCGGCCGAAAAGGTTATGGCGACTGTCTTTTGGGGTTCGCAAGGAATAATCCTCATCAACTATCTGGAAAAGAGTAAAACTATTACAGGTGAATATTATTCATCGTTATTGGACCGTTTGAAAACCGAGCTGCAAGAAAAACGCCCGCGATTGGCCCACAAGAAAGTCCTTTTCCCTCACGACAACGCACCAGCACACACCTCAGCAGTTGTGGTCGCAAAATTAATGGAAATAGGATTCCAACTCGTTTCACTTCCCCCCTATTCTCCAGACTTGGCTCCCTCGGACTACTATTTGTTCCCCAATTTGAAGAAATGGCTGGCGGGACAAAGATTTTATTCAAACGAGGAGGTGATTGCAGACACTAATGGATATTTTGCAGACTTGGACAAATCCTATTATTCGGAAGGGATCGACAAACTAGAACGTCGTTGGACGAAGTGTATAAGCCTAAAAGGAGACTATGTCGAAAAATAAAAAAGGTTTACCCCAAACACATAAGTAGTTTTTATTTTTGCACGGACTTTTCAAACCAGCCTCGTACTTTTCGAGATAAGGCGGGTGGCAGCGATTTTTCGCGATTTTTTAAAAATAATACAAAGAAAAGTGCGCGCAAGTATTACATTACATATATATTTTTTACTCGTGTTTCCACAAGCTTTCATTTGACACCCCACTCGATAACCTATTAAAAAAATTTTTTTTTTCACTTCCTTCCGATTTCACCCCCCAAAACTAACCCCTTAATTCAAAATTTAACTTTCAAAACTACATGGCTCTGATGAGGCCATTAATTCCTATATTATTACCAAATTTCAACTTTCTATGACAAATAGTTTCGAAGAAAATCTGGTGTGACAGACGGACAGACAGACACCGAAGTCATCTTATAAGTGTTCCGTACGGAACACTAAAAAGCACGAGGAAAAACATTTCAAAATCGTGTTAAGGAAAGTTGGAGCTTAATTTGATTGATATCTGGCATCGTCTCGTGTTAGAAGACGAAATGGACACATTATCTTGGTTTTATTTGCGTTACTCTCCGGATCTTTGATTGTGTTAGGCGATACTTGTTGGAAATTCATAATAAAATTATATAAAAACAACACTATGTTTTAATTTCCAATATATTTAAAGTCATTGACAATTGTTTCACCATACAATGGCTTCTTCAGAAGTAAATAAGAAATTTACTTCTGAAGAAGCCATTGTATGGTGAAACAATTGTCAAGTGACTTTAAATATTTTGGAAATTAAAACGTAGTGTTGTTTTTATATAATTTTACTCCCCGGAGATAAAACAGCGTTCAAAACATTGAGTTGGAGAAGATGAAAGTACACCGAAAAAGAAAAAGCAGTTTTATCGGCATATAAAGTGATGGCAGCTATCTTTTTTGACTCACAGGGTATGATCTGGCTCTTATTACGCAACATTATTAGACCGTTTGCATAGTGTGCTGAAGCAGACTCGACCAAGATTAGCATGCAAAAAAGTACTCCTTCGCCAGGACAGTACACCTGCTCACATATCGGCTGTTGCACCTTTTTTTTTTCGTTTGCTTCCTCGCCTGATTAGGGACTTTACCCTTTTTCATATCCTACGGATATCGGCGGGGATGTCGTAATACCCGTGTCAACGTTGTCCAAGTGCTGTAACATATATTTTTGTAGTTCAAGGCACCTTTTAGACAACGCGGTAGTGCTTCCACGGACGTTTTTGCATACCTACGTAGCCAGGCCAAGTATACTTAAATAAATTAATAAATAAGTATAGTGACCTACGGGATTGAAACCCGAGATCTTCTGCACCGCAAGTAAGTACTACGCCACGGAGCCATGGGCGGCCCCATGGCAAAAGTGCACTAGCTGGACTTCGAAATAGTTCCTCTCCCAACTTATTATCCAAATTTGTCCCTAAGTCGTCACGTTTCTTGTTTGCAAACGAGTATTATGCACAGTTCAAAACAAATTTTTTACTATGAGAATAAAATAGTTGGAAGTGCGCTGGAGTAAATGTACCTACTGGACAAGCGACGAGTTAATTCTAGTTTGATCTGGTGTAATAAAAAAAAATCCATGTTTCTGTTCTGCCTAAGGTAAAATCGACTTATTTCCCACAACCGTGAAATTGAAATATATATTTCAAGTCATTGGCTTAATAAAGCAACTTTTTATCTTCCCCACCGCCATTTTATAAATTTTCAAAATATTCGATTCGAGCACAATCTGAATTCGGCTAATGTCTTGTCGCGTTTCGCGAGCGACCTGGCTTGATGATTAAAATTCTTAATTGGGTGTAGAACAAAATAAATCGGCTGTAATCGCATCGTTTCAGGCATTTTCGGTACGAAGGACGCGTTTTTGTCGTGCCGTATCCGCTTTCCCAAGACATATCTCTTAAGCTTGTGGGAACCAAATTGACCTCAAAGTTCTTTTGGTTGCTGTTAAGCGGTTTAAAATTGATTTTTACTGTCACCAGTAGGGGTTATAACCTGAAATCAAATAATTTTATTTTATATTTTTTATTTATTAAATATTTTATAAAACATTACTTTGGAAAAAATAATTTTCAATTCATTGCTTAAGATTGCTCAGAGAATATTTACGAATTTTTGTTTTTCTGAATTAGAACACTAAATGACCCCGTAGAGATACAAACCTAGTATCCATATCTGATCTGTGCTCACTGGACCGTGGTCAATCGTACAAATATTTCTCCTACAAACATGGACATACATATATATATATATATATATATATATATATATATATATATATATATATATATATATATATATATGTATATATAAATATATATATATATATATATATATATATATATATATATATATATATATATATATATATATGTGTCTATTCTTGATGAACATTTTCCATTGATTCGTGACAATTATAATATAACTAAGGAAAAATGTTTGAAAATAATTGTTTATCTCTATAACAACACTTACTTCTCCGTTAACGGAGAATTTTTTAAACAAAAAATGGGTATCCCAATGGGAGGCTCTTACTCACCTTTAATTGCAGATATTGGGATGAATAAATTACTGTATTATGTTATTGACAAAGTAGATTTCCAGTTTCCTATCGTATACCAATATGTGGATGATTTACTCATTTCACTCCCACATGATAAGGTTAATTACACATTGGGCATTTTCAATGGTTTCAACAAGGAATTACAGTTCACAGTAGAGGAGGAGGTTGATCGGTCGGTTCCTTTTTTGGATATCAGGGTGGTCAGAGCGGAGAATAAGAAGATAGAATTAGGCTGGTATAGAAAAAAAATCTGCCTCAGGTAGATACATACCATTTCATTCCTATCACCCTGTTAGACAGAAATTGAACACTATAAGGACGTTACTTAATAGAATTGACAAAATTTGCCATCCCAATTTTAAAGAAAAAAGTAGAAAAATACTTGAAAACCGTATTACTTAATAACGGATATCCAATAGCTCTTTTAAAAAAAATTCTATATTAAAAAACAAAAGGCTTCTGTCAAATGGCAATGTAGGTATGTCACGTTTAAATTGGGTCTCTATAATAATTTTTAAAAAAATCTTCAATCATCCAGTCCATTTAAAATTCTAATTATTTATTTGATGTCTGTTTGCGACTTATTTTTGCTGTTTATTAAAGTTTTACGTTGTTAGCGCCAGTTTTGGAGAGAAATTACTGATACATTCTATCTCCAGAAGAAGTTGGTAAACACAAACGAAAGCTTGAGGATATTAAGAATAAAATTAATTAAAAAAAAATGCATTACTGACTGGGATATATGTATAAAATATATATATATATATATATATATATATATATATATATATATATATATATATATATATATATATATATATGTATACATATATATATATATATATATATATATATATATATATATATATATATATATATATATATATATATATGTATACATATATATATATATATATATATATATATATATATATATATATATATATATATATATATGTATATATATATATATATATATATATATATATATATATATATATATATATATATATATATATTTATACATATATCCCAGTCAGTAATGCATTTTTTTTTAAATTAATTTTATTCTTAATATCCTCAAGCTTTCGTTTGTGTTTACCAATTTCTTCTGGAGATAGAATGTATCAGTAATTTCTCTCCAAAACTGGCGCTAACAACGTAATATATATATATATATATATATATATATATATATATATATATATATATATATATATATATATATGTATGTATATATATATATGTATTTAATTGTATATGTTATATAGCTAAGCACCGGAGTCACGCTCAATGATAAAAAGTTTTGCTTCGAATGTAGTTGTTATTAGAAGTTATGTAGAATTTTAATTAAACAGAAAATGGTTGATGTATATGAATTTTAGTTAGGGACTAATTTCGCCTAAAACACTGAGTAAATATTGTTTCTGCACCACCGGTTGCTTTTTTAAAAAACTCGAGAAAGTAAAATTCCTTTAATTTGTGTATTTTGTGAATTTTAAGCATAAAAATATTGCAACGCTTCAGCTTATTTAAACTGAATTAAATTTTTAATGTGTCCTATGTTGCTACAACCATTGGCGTACATGTTATTAATCCCTAAAACTTCTGAGTCGATTTTCTTATTAGTTATAGCAAAGCACCATTTACTATCACTATTTTTCCAAATATATATATATATATATATATATATATATATATATATATATATATATATATATATATATATATATATATAAACAAGAGGTTTTTTACGGATGGTGGAATGTAATACATTAAAATTCATGAATTTGTACGACGTTTCACCAAATCTCATTTGGCATTTAAATGTGCTCTTGCTGCTGCTGCTACTCGACACTGTGATCTTGCTGCTGAGAAACCGTAGTACGGTCGCCGTCTTTTATAGCTCGGCGTCTAAGCAAGTTATAGGTGGGGGGATCGGAAGTATTCGTCCGGGCATCGGTGTTTGCCGGCAGGGTGCCCGTATCAGTGGTAATTACGGGCTCTGGCGTTATGCTGGCTGTTGCCTTCTCGATGTTTTGGTTATTCCTTTATTTAGCTAGTAGACCCTTTCATGTAGTGGAGATATAAAGTGCATAATCCTGCTTATTTAGCTGTCCAGTATTTTCGATTTCTAAGGCTTCTCGAACTATGCGTGCTTTATAATGTGAAATCGAGGCTATTTGTTTACCATAGATCCCCTAAAACTAATGTTGTGAGCAGTATCATGATGGTGCTGAAAAAGAGCTAAAGTCGTTTGTTTGTTTTTGATACTTATTTTATGTTTTTGTATCTGGGTGATGATTCTTCTATTTGTTTGCCTATATATATATATATATATATATATATATATATATATATATATATATATATATATATATATATATATATATATATATATATATGTATATGTATATGTATATGTATATGTATATGTATATATATGTATATGTATATGTATATATATATATATATATATATATATATATATATATATATATATAAATATATATATATATATATATATATATATATATATATATATATATATATATACCTGTCCTTTCAAAATACAGAAATATTTAGTTTTTTTCATGGACTTGAAATCAACAATTATATATTCAAATTCTTTTGTAAATTTAATCTTTTATTGCTCAAAAACCGAAAAAAAATACTGTTTTTGTACAATGGATCTAAAATTTTGCTCACTACCTTAAAATACAATGATTAACGCTTCTTCCTAATAAAGATTTTCGATATTTTAATACATAGGGTGACTTTTGAACGACAAATGATAATTTGCACTGCAAAATCATTTGTTGAGTGGCAAGTGATTCAGAATCCACCTATAAACTTATTTTTTTTCTAAATTTAATAATATCAGTGTACGAGGCTGGTTTGAAAAGTCCGTGCAAAGTCCGAGAGATGGCACACCGACGCGTATCGAGGTTATGTTTAGTTAGTAGCATCTCTTGAATGAACGCACACCAAGTTTCAGCCATATTGGTCTATTTCTTTGTGTTTGGCATTCTTGTGAATCAAGGAAGTCGAGTGATTTTCAAGAAATGGACGAAAAAGAATTTCGTGTGGTGATTAAACATTACTTTATGAAAGGCAAAACGCCTCAGGAGACTAAAGAGAAGCTTGATAAACATTATGGTGACTCTGCACCTTCGATTAGAACAGTTTATAAGTGGTTTCAAAATTTTCGGACTGGCCATATGGGCACAAGTGACGCTGAACGTTCTGGACGGCTTGTGGAGGTTACGACTCCAGAAATCATTGATCAAATCCATAATATGGTGATGGATGACAGAAGAGTTAAGGTGCGTGAGATTGCTAGTGCTGTGGGCATCTCGACTGAACGGGTACATAATATTTTGCATAAACATTTGGACATGAGAAAGCTATCCGCAAGATGGGTGCCGCGATTGCTCACGCTTGACCAAAAACGGAATCGTGTGAAGTGTTGCAAGGATGGTTTGCAGCTGTTCCAGAAGAATCCGGAGGACTTTAAGCGTCGTTTCGTCACTGTGGATGAAACATGGATACATTACTGTACTCCTGAGACCAAACAACAATCTAAACAATGGGTTACCAAGGGGGAATCTGCACCAAAAAAGCCGAAGACCGTTCCTTCGGCCGGAATAGTTATGGCGACTGTCTTTTGGGATTCGCAAGGGATAATCCTCATCGACTATCTGGAAAAGGGTAAAACTATTACAGGTGAATATTATTCATCGTTATTGGACCGTTTGAAAACCGAGCTGCAAGAAAAACGCCCGCGATTGGCCCACAAGAAAATCCTTTTCCATCACGACAACGCACCAGCACACACCTCAGCAGTTGTGGTCGCAAAATTAAAGGAAATAGGATTCCAACTCGTTTCACATCCCCCCTATTCTCCAGACTTGGCTCCCTCGGACTACTATTTGTTCCCCAATTTGAAGAAATGGCTGGCGGGACAAAAATTTTATTCAAACGAGGAGGTGATTGCAGACACTAATGGATATTTTGCAGACTTGGACAAATCCTATTATTCGGAAAGGATCAACAAACTAGAACATCGTTGGACGAAATGTATAAGCCTAAAAAGGAGACTATGTCGAAAAATAAAAAAGGTTTACCCCTAACACATTAGTAGTTTTTATTTTTGCACGGACTTTTCAAACCAGCCTCGTATATATATATATATATATATATATATATATATATATATATATATATATATATATATATATATATATATATGTATATATATATAGTCTGGGTATTTAAAAATTAATTTTTTTTTTCAATATGTACGCATTCCGCCGAATTCTTTCCGCTCGTTGCCTAACTGACACCAGCCACTTTATCTACCAGATTTAGTACCGTTTAACTTTTGTCTTGCATATGATTTATCTTGTGAGGATACTGAAAATACAATGAGCTTCTTACAGACAAGCGGGTTCTTAAAACCTTTTGAAATGCATGGAAAATTTGCTTGGTTTATTTAATGGAACTGAAGAGGTGTTTGAACGTGACGAAACAAGTAAACACGTAATTTGTTTAGGTGGGATTAGGATACTTAAAGTGGTAAAGTATGGTGATAAATTTATTAAGTTACGAAAATATTTATAATAATTAAGCGATTTAAAAGGATGGGTACAAAATCAACTGGAATTCAAGCCGAGGTATAGATATAAACATCTATCATTATTCCAAAAGGATCAAGGCAAAGTAATTCAGAGACTATTGAACAAATAGTTTCTTCTTCTTCTTCTTTATAAGCCACTACAGGAGATAGGTCTCTTCAAGTTTCTTCCACTTATCTCTATTTTGTGCAAGATGAAGCCATATACTGCCTGCTATCAACCTGATATCATCAGCTCATCTTTTCATTGGTCTTCCGACACTTCGTCTGCTCTCCCAAAGTCTCCATTCTCCAACTACCACCATTCGTTCTAGGTAGACTTAAACCATTCACCCTTACTTAATATTTATTAGTTCTCTTAAATAGTACCACAGATTTACATCTTTAAAATAACTTTGTAAGTAAATAATATAATTAAACGATTAACATAATCTTAGGTAATTAAGGATAGTTTTTAGCACTATATACCCAGTATTGTTACCAAACATTTTTCTTTCTAATTCACTTCTGAAGCAGCCATTATATGGTGAAACAATTGTCAAGTTATTTAAAATACATTGGAAATTAAAACATAGTGTTGGTTTTATATAATTTTATTATGAATTTCCAACAAGTATCGGCTAACACAATCAAAGATGGTAGTAAATAGTTTGGGTTAACATATTAAAAACCTTTTTCTGTATTTATACCATAAGTTTACAATAAATTAGAGAATTATATTAGTGAAATAATGCATTTTAAGTACTTAGGTGAAATAAGTAACAAACATGGACCATCACTAAACGTAAAAAAGAAAAGATATATTAATTGCAACTTGAACTTGACATATTTATACTGTTAAGCATACTATAGAAAATGTTGACAGATACAAGTGTCTACACGCATTTATTGACAAGGCTGTCTACTCAGCCGACTGCCGATTTGATTCCAGTGTGTAGTGATGGATCCCTGTTTTATCCATTGTCACATATGGCATATTTTTATTGCGCTTAAAGAGGTCCAAACAGCGCTCAAAATCATCAACACGTTGTTGTTTTTGGTCCACTGTTAGCAAAACGCGATAACTATTTCGAACAGAGCTTTCTCATGCCCAAATATTCATGCGAAATATAACCAACATGTTATTTTGATGTTTTTAAGGTGTCAGCTATCTCACGAAATTTCACTTTACGGTCATCCAAAACAATTTGGTGGATTATTTTTATGTTTTCCGGGATAACCACCTCATTTGGGGGGTCCAGAGCGTTCAGCATCATTTGTATGTGTACGATCGCGTTTAAATTCAGCATACGAGTAAATGCCGAGTGATTTTCTAGAGGCAGAGTCCCCGTAATACTTATTAAGCCATTGTTTTGCTTGAACGGAATTTTTCCCATTAAAAAATAGTAACTCCGCCTGCAGTGTTGATGGATGGATTGAGTAGTTTACCAACACTGTTGCCGGTCCCAAGCCCGGATAAAGGAGGAGGGTTGTGGCGTTAGGAGTTAGTACCCTAACACACGTAAAACCTAAACTGGGAAATGCTAGTTGTTTTTGAAAAGTAGGATGAAAAATCACAAGATAAGCAAAAATCCCTGGGTGGCAATCCACACCTTCGAAGAAGGGAACCCCATCGGATACGGGGGGGGCAATTCTACTTCAAAGCGAATAGTTAACCCAAGCTTAAAACTCAGACAAACGAAGAAATCCCGAAATAGCTGCTCTCGGCACCTGGAATATACAGGGATGGAGGACAAAGAACATCGAAGTCATACAAGTGTTTAAGAAGATGAACATAGACATTTTAGTAATAAGCGAGACGAAGAAAAAGGGAAGTGGAATAGAAGAAATAGATGAAGTGATGCATTGTTGGAGTGGAGTAAAGAAGGAAGAAAGAGCAAAGGCCGGAGTTGGAATATTAGTAAAAAAGAAGTGGAAAAAGAAAATAACATCTTGGGAACCCATCAATGAAAGACTCATAAAACTAAATATAACAATGCTAGGAAAAGATATGGTAATATTACGAGTATACGGCCCAACAGAAGTCAACACTATAAGAGAAAAAGATAATTTCATGGAAACACTAGAAATAGAAACACAAAAAGTAAAGAAAAACCAAGAATTAATAATAATGGGAGATCAGAATGGGAGAACAGGAAGGAAAACAAAGGACAATACCGTAGGACCATTCGGAGAAGACATTACTAACGACAACGGAGAGAGTCTAATAGAGCTGTGTGAACTAAACGGCCTTAAAATAACAAACGGATTCTACAAACAAAGACATCCACAAATATACTTGGATGCAAGAAACACGAAACTTAAAATCAATAATAAACTACATTATAATTAAAAACGATACCACTATCAAAATAAAAGACGTAAGAGTAAAGAGAGGGGCAGAATGTGGAACAGACCATAGACTATTAATAGCAAATATAAAAGTACCGTGGTACAAGACAATAAAGCAAAAAGAAACAATATACAAAGAAAACAGAAATACTAATGAGGTAACAGAAAAAGCAGACAAAGAAATAAAATACAAAATACACTTACTGCAAGACGAAACGATAAGAGACCTATATAGACGACGATTAGATCAAAAATTAAATGAATTTAACTACGACAACCTCCAACAGATGTATGACCACATAAAAGAATGCATCAAACAGGCGTCCCTAGAAGCATTAGGTAAAGAAGACAACGAGAATGAGAAACATAAAATAAGAATCTGTGAAAAAACCAAAGAATCTGTAAAGGAGAAAAAAAGACTATACGAAAAATGGCTGAATACAAAATCAGAAGAAGATCTACAGAAATATAAAGAGAAAAATGCAGAAACGAGGAGGATGATAAACAAAGAAAAGAACGAGAGATGGGAAAAGTCGTGCGAACATGTAGAACAGTATATAGGAGGAACTAGAAGTACAGAGTCAGAGAATAATTAAAGCATTAAGGACTAACAATAGAGAGAAGACGTATATAGAATACATCCCAGAAAGCGAGTGGGAAGAATATTATAAGAAGCTGCTAACAGAAGACAGACAAGAATTTCAAGAAGAGAACCCTGAAGAAGAACAGAATAAGGAAATAAAAGAGATATAACTAAGCTATGAAGAAGTAAAGAAGACAATAAAAACACTCAAAAATAATAAATCTGCAGGGCCTGGGGGTGTGGTAAATGAAATGATTAAGTACGGGTGTAATAAATTACATCGAATGCTGAGAAACATGTTCCACAGAGCGATAAATGGAGAAAAAATACTAGAGGAATGGTCAAAAGCTTATATAGTATCTATATTTAAAAAGGGAGACCGCAGAAAATGCATAAACTATAGAGGTCTAAGCATAATATCGAGTATGGGACGTTTGTATGGAAAAATTATTAAAAATATCATGGAGAAAAATATAAAATGAAAAATTGGAGAAGACCAAGCGGGCTTTACGGCCGGAAAATCATGTGTAGACCACATATACACTATAAAACAAACAATGAAAAAAAACTGGCAAAGAATAGAGAAGTTCATCTAGCCTTCATAGACATAAGAAAGGCCTATGACTCAGTACCAAGACAAAGATTATGGAACGCAATGAAAGAAATAGGCATTGACAAAGAACTAATATACGCAGTAAAAGCTCTCTACGAAAACAACACAGTGAACATAAAAATAGGACATAAAATAGGGAAGATACTCCAAACATCAAAATGCCTATTACAAGGATGCTCTACATCCCCAACACTATTCAAAATATACCTTGAACAAACATTAAAAAAATGGAAGCAAAAAATGTAGTGGAATGGGAGTCCCAAATACGAGAGGATTACTTATATACTCTAAGTTTCGCAGACGACCAAGTAATCATAGCGCAAGATGAGGAAGACCTTAGTAATATGGTAAGAAAACTGAAAGAAGAATACACTAAAGCAGGAATTAGCAATAAACTTTGATAAAACGGAATATCTAACAACAAAGGAGGGAAACGTGGAGAATCTAGAAGTAGATAACGAAACAATAATCAAAGGAACCGATAGATTTAAATATCTAGGAACCATCATTTCAAAAAAACGCAACATCAAAAGAAGAGATTAAAGCTAGATCAGGACAAACGCGAACATGCATAAGACAATTAAATTCGATCCTGTGGGACAAGCACATTACAAGGAGAAACAAAACACGCATATACAAATCAATAATACAAAGCATAATGACATACGGGTCAGAAACATGGACGATCAACAAAAGGAATAAATTTAAAATTAACGCGGTAGAGATGGAGTATTGGAGAAGATGTTGTAGAGTGACACGTATGGAGAGAATAACAAATGAAGAAATAAGAAGCAGAATGAACATCAAAGAGAACGCAATAAACACCATTGAAGAAAAACGATTAAAATGTTATGGACACATAAGACGAAGCGAAGGTAATAGGTGGATAAAGAAAATAACGGAGTGGAGCCCTATAGGGAGAAGAAAAAGAGGAAGACCCAGACGATCGTGGAGAGACGATGTGGACGAGGCTATGGAGGACAGGGGTAGTATTTAATCCACACACGAAATTCTGTTTTTTTCATTGTTTTGAAAATATCAAAGGTAGCTTCACTAAACCCAGTGTAACTTGGGAACTAATCGTAGAAATGTTATGATATTTTGACACGTATCGTTTAAAAGCTGGTATTTCCTCAAAATCATATGGATTTTTTGAAAAGGGTACATCTATGTGTCAGACCCAAAACTTTTCAGCCTACGTGTTATAAGCTCGGTGTCTGTCCGTTTGTCCGTCCGTCTGTCTATCACACCCGATTTTCTCCGAAACTATTTGACATAAAAAGTTGAAATTTGGTTTTAATATAGGAATTGATGACCTTACTAGAGCCGTGTAGTTTTGAAAGTTAAATTTTGACTTAAGGGGTTAGTTTTGGGGGATGAAATCGGAAGTGGGATATCAAATACAAGCTTGTAAAAACACTAGTTCAAAAATATATATAATATAATACCTGCGCTCACTTTTCTTTGCGAAAAATCGCTGTCCCCCTCCTTATCTCGAAAAGTGCTGATCAAAAAATTTTGAAAAAATTATGGAAGATTCCCCACATGGTATAGATTGAACGAAAATTATCATGCGTGCGTTGCCTTTAATAATTTATCTGGTATATAAGAAAAAAACAAAAATTTCAAGGTCATCAATTTTCAGTACGGGACACTAATTGCGCAGGTCCAACTTGCATTTGTCAGTTTTTTTTGGTTTAAGTTTATATCGTGGCTTGAAAAGAATTTTTTCATCTTCAAAAACGTAACCCGTGCCTTCGCAATTATCGTTCGAATTTCTTCTGAGATGTCATTATTGTTATTAACACCACAGCAAATAATCATATTTATGTAACCATTCAATGGAATTATCATTAATTAAGCACAGAACAAGCTAGTTAAAAAAATTCTTATATTTATTTTTAAAGAAAAACGGATGATAAATAGTTTACCCATCTGATAAACTAGAATATTTCGGAAAACTAACATAAATCTGCAATGGTTTTCGTTAAATGCATTTTACGGGTTAGGTGTTGAAGGAGTTATGATTTATTAGAATTTCTAAAAATAACGAGAAAAAAATTAAAATCCGTTTTATGGTACTAAGCCGATGATACCATAAATAACTATCGATCTGAATAAACAAATCGATCGAAATATTTATTTTAAAATCTGGAGTGTTTAGCTACTAAATGATTTGTATATTAAGTTTGGTGAAAATTAGCCTAGGTTCTGTCACATAAATTTTACACTTTATATTATTTTCTGTTATTGTTTAAGAATTACTTACAAGTTTTTAGTGTTCTTAAATTGTTCAGCTGGTATTTGTACCTCGATTTTACTTCTAAAAATTATATCTAATTTTTAAATTTAAATTTAATTTTTATAAAATTGGGGGATGTTTATCATAGATCCATATATATATATATATATATATATATATATATATATATATATATATATATATATATATATATATATATATATATACACGAGGCTGGTTTGAAAAGTCCGTGCAAAAATAAAAACTACTTATGTGTTTGGGGTAAACCTTTTTTAGTTTTCGACATAGTCTCCTTTTAGGCTTATACACTTCGTCCAACGATGTTCTAGTTTGTTGATCCCTTCCGAATAATAGGATTTGTCCAAGTCTGCAAAATATCCATTAGTGTCTGCAATCACCTCCTCGTTTGAATAAAATCTTTGTCCCGTCTGCCATTTCTTCAAATTGGGGAACAAATAGTAGTCCAAGGGAGCCAGGTCTGGAGAATAGGGGGATGTGAAACGAGTTTGAATCCTATTTCCATTAATTTTGCGACCACAACTGCTGAGGTGTGTGCTGGTGCGTTGTCGTGATGGAAAAGGACTTTCTTGTGGGCCAATCGCGGGCGTTTTTCTTGCAGCTCGGTTTTGAAACGGTCCAATAACCATGAAATTATATTCACTTGTAATAGTTTTACCCTTTTCCAGATAGTCGATGAGGATTATCCCTTACGAATCCCAAAAGACAGTCTCCATAACCTTTCCGGCCGAAGGAACGGTCTTCTCTCTTTTTTGGTGCAGATTCCTCCTTGGTAACCCATTGTTTAGATTGTTGTTTGGTCTCAGAAGTATAGTAATGTATCCATGTTTCATCCACAGTAATGAAACGACGCTTAAAGTCCTCCGGATTCTTCTGGAACAGCTGCAAACCATCCATGCAACACTTCACACGATTCCGTTTTTGGTCAAGCGTGAGCAATCGCGGCACCCATCTTGCGGATAGCTTTCTCATGTCCAAATGTTTATGCAAAATATTATGTACCCGTTCAGTCGAGATGCCCACAGCACTAGCAATCTCACGCACCTCAACTCTTCTGTCATCCATCACCATATCATGGTGATCAATGATTTTTGGAGTCGTAACCTCGACAGGCCGTCCAAAACGTTCAGCGTCACTTGTGCCCATATGGCCAGTCCGAAAATTTTGAAACCACTTATAAACTGTTCTAATCGAAGGTGCAGAGTCACCATAATGTTTATCAAGCTTCTCTTTAGTCTCCTGAGGCGTTTTGACTTTCATAAAGTAATGTTTAATCACCACACGAAATTCTTTTTCGTCCATTTCTTAAAAATCACTCGACTTCCTTGATTCACACGAATGCCAAACACAAAGAAATAGACCAATATGGCTGAAACTTGGTGTGCGTTCATTCGAGAGATGCTACTAACTAAACATGACCTCGATACGCGCCGGTGGTGCCATCTCTCGGACTTTGCACGGACTTTTCCAACCAGCCTCGTATATATATATATATATATATATATATATATATATATATATATATATATATATATATATAAAATATGTTGGGGAACTCGGCAAGGGGCGGGCGTGATAAAAGTTTACACAATGTTCATTCAGCCAATATTTCGGTCCTAGGTTGGGGACCTTCTTCAGGGCAAGAACTGAAAAGGAGAATCAGCCGAGAAAGCTTGGGCGGAAAAATTAAATTATTCGAATTATTTACTATTATGATTATTTTTTAATAAACCAATGTAGAAGTACAATGAAGTATAAGATGTAATATAAAATAAAAGAAAAAGACTCACATGAATTTTGAATTGTTGTGGCTGTTACTTGATGGAAATTCATAACGAATGTAATGAAAGACTGATATTGTCAAATTTCCACCACTTTATTTAGTTGCGCTGTTAACAACGGATATTCTCCTGACACCATAGACTCAATTCTAAACAAAAAATTAAAAAATAAAGCTATTTCTTTAGTATACCCCAAGAAAGAAAACACAGGTAAAAAATATAATGTTTTAACCTATTTTGGTAACACGTCAGAGAAAATTAAAACCACTTAAACAAATATAATATCAACATACTCGTAGCTTTTAGAACAAACAACTCGTTAGGAAAATTCATTAAAAACGCAAAGGAAAAACAAAATAGATCAAAAAAATCTGGAGTGTATCAGTTGAATTGTGGTTCTTGTCATAAAACTTACATAGGTCAGACAGGTCGCTCATTCGAAACTCGGATTTTAGAACATAAAAGAAGCTATTTAAAAAACAAAACTGACTCAGCGTACAGTAATCATTTAACAGAATCAAATCATCTTTTTGACGATAAATTTAAAAATTCTACACATATAAAACAAAGGCGTAAATTAAATCTATTAGAAAATTTAGAAATAAATAGAATTAAAAACTCAGACATCATCTTAAACGAACAAAAAGATACCTGTCTGGTCCATGGTAACTCCCCTTTACTCAATTTATACAACTAATATTCAGAATGGATTTCCCAGCAATATTCATTAGCTTATAGTATTAATTTTATTACCTATCTACCTTAGGGTATTTGTATAAAAGTAACAACACTAATATTGAAATATCATTTTGTATCAGAAGAAGCTATAGTATAGCGAAACGCGTCATACAGTTGGAGTGAAGCTAAATAAAGTGGAAATTTGACAATATCAGTCTTTCATTACACTCACATGAATAGTGAAAACTTAACAAAGACCTGGAAGAAATTCTATCTTGGGGTGACAGTAACCAAGTGGAATTTAACGCTACAAAAACCCAAGCGGCAGTTTTTTCTAAAAAAGTTAACGTTGCTGAACCCGACATAGTTGTGTCGGGGCACTCCATTCCCTAGCATCGTCGCTCAATTTGTTGGGCGTTAGTTTGGGAGCAAATATGTCTTGGCATGAACATGTTGCAGGCATAGCAAGGAGAGCTTCTCAAAAGTTGGGAATATTATTTAGAACCAGAAAGCTTTACACCCCACAGCAACTGTTAATTCTTTACAAAGCCCAAATTCGACCAACTATGGAATACTGCTCCCACGTTTGGGGCTCCGCTCCCAAACATACACTGCATTTGTTGGATTCTGTTCAGAGAAGAGCGGTCCGTCTGATTGGGGACCCGGAATTGACCGGCGGCCTTGATTCGCTGGAACATCGAAGAACGATTGGCGACTTAAGTCTGTTCTACAAGTATTTTCAAGGAAAGTGTTCGAAGGATGTAGCCCCTTAATTCCTCCCAAAGCGGTGCATGTTAGAAAAACACGTCGCGCTGGTGCTTCGCATCCGTATGAGGTTCAGCTTGTTACTCCGCGTACAACGCTTTTCAAGCAATCTTTTATATGGAGAACGTCATCCCTTTGGAATAATTTGCCCAGCGCTGTGTTTCCTACCGAGTACAATTTACAGCGATTCAAGAACAACGTGAATCGCTTTTTCCGCACTCGTACCGCTCCTGGAGCGCTTTAGGGACTTCCCTGCAGCACGTGTGCTAGACCCATAAAAAAAAAAAAAAAAAAAGTAGAGTTAACATGAATGGCCATTATTAGCTTGTAACACAGAAACGACTAACAATCCATTAAAATAAACACTATACACTAATACACAAAATTAAAAAGATCAAATTTATAACAGGGATGCGTTTTAAAACCCTGGATGCTGAAAACATTTTTAATTATTAATTAATTCACCCCAACAAACCACCTGTGGCCGACGCCATGCCCAAAATGATTGACATACCACTGACAAGAGAGTTACTTGACGGGGAAAGGAACTATTTTTGATAACCTAAAAACCGAAAATGTAAACACCCGGAAAGAGAGAGAGAGAACTGGTCTAATGAAAAATATATAAATGGTCAAACAGAGAGAAGAAGAATTTACCAATTGAACGACGTAAAAAATTGATAAGGAAATTCGGATCGAAGACGACCATAAATTTTGGGTAGAAAGAGGGACAAAAGATCTAGCAAAAGAGACATAGAGAAGGAAGGAAGAAATGTTATATTAATTTCTGAATCAATTTAATTTACTTATATATAATTTGTTGATTAATTATGATTAATGATGATAATAATAATGATTAACTTATATATAATTTGTTGATTTAATTATAGAGAAAATTTTTAATTAATTTAAGAAAAAGCATGAGAATACCAAGAGGGAGGGAAGGCAACAAATCACTAGAAAAAAACCGTCAAAGTCAAAAGAATCAATCTAGGAAGGTAAGGGGAACAATTTCTAAGACCGCAGGACCAAGGGACCAACAAAACAAAATAAAGGAAAGGAGAGAGAATTAGAGTACTGGAAGTTGGTCTATTCAGTAACGGACAGCCATTTTTGAAAGTAAAATATCATGATTCGAATGAAGATAGGGAGTTGTCATATGGCATAGAAACATCACAAGAAAGAAGAAAACTGTATATGTTACTTAAACCATCCAGATCGGTTCTTTTATTGATGTTGTGGGGATTTTCATTGATGTAACACATTTCTAAGAATTCTCTCTTGAATAGATTTTTTGAGAAATGAAGTATCTTTGGTTCATTGAAGTTGAAAGAATGACCGCTATCTACAAAATGGATTGCCAAAGCACATCTTTGCGGATGGCATCTGGTGTCACTTTTGTGAAGTGTAATACGACGATTGAGAGATTGAGAAGTCTGACCGATGTAGATTGATGGGCAGTTATGGCAGGGGATTGAATACACTACGTCTGACATAGAGAGAGAACCGGCAGAGGAGCCTTCAATTTACTGAAAACACGTCTATTTTTGAAAAAATAATATTTAGCAATTTTAATGTCGGGAACAGTACGCAAGATATGGATTAGTTTATTTGTGAGACTAGGAATGAAAGGCAGAGAAAGCAACAACCAATTTGTTTCGACTGGGGGGCGAGAGGAGGGGAAGGATTGGGTCTGGGTAAGGGAGGGGAGGGGCTCTGGAGAAATATGTTGAGTATGAGTGAGCTTGTTGACTTCATACGTGGTTTTTAGCAGGAGTTTTCGGTTGTAACCATTTTCCGTGAACAGGCTTGTGAGCGTTTCCTGTGATTTAAGCAGGTAATCTGGGTGGACTATTGTCTTCACTCTTCTATACAGGCCCTTAATGACGTTGACCTTCACCTTTCAATCATAGCCAGAATCAGCGTGGATCTATCTTTTAGAAGAAGTAGGTTTTCTATAATCTTTCTTTATTTATATACATATATATATATATATATATATATATATATATATATATATATATATATATATACTCTTAATAAAATGTTCTGCATTACATGGAAATCCATAATCAAGCATCAAAAATTTAAAATATTTGATGGTACACAGGGAAAATAAAAAATAACGATTATAATGAAGAGTAAAGTGTGTTTAAATTCAAATACAGAGCAAAATATTAATTGAAAATGTTAATAGGAACTAAAAAATTGTGCTCACGTTTAGATTTGTGACCTTCTAGTTAGGAATTCAAAAAAACTTCAGTAAACTCGTCAGTAATTGTCGGATTATTTATTGAATAAGGGAAAACGAAATTAAATATAAACTAGTGCACTGATTTTGATTGCATCATATTTTTGTTAAAAATTTAATAACGTTTTTATCGGCTTTGCAACAATTACATCCATAATAAATTTTTGCTAATGTCACTTTGTTTTGAAAGTACAACATTACTTAATTACTACACAAGTGCTTCAATGTATTCAGCGTCCCTTTGTAAACAGGTGATTGTTTTTCGAAAAAAATATTTTATTACATCCCTAATTACGACAGGAGTCACAGTTTCCTTAATGACACTCTCAAAATGATTAACATCTTGAAATGGCCTTTTAAGATAAACCTTTTCCTTTCAGTAACCCCATAAAAAAAGTCTAGCGGGGTGATGTCCGGAGACCTTGAGGGCTAAGTAAACTGCACAGTTCTCCTTATTACTCTACCGTTAAAAATGTGGAGGAGATAATCTCGAGCATTTCTCGTACTGTGACATGACACACCATTATGTTGGTACCATATACGTTGTCTTTCAATTATTGGTAGGCGATTAAGAACCTCAGGGAAATCAATAATAAAAAATTCTAGGTAACGTTCAGTATTCATATTATTTCGATAAAAGCATGGTCCAACTATTCTATCTTTAAAAATTCCACACCATATATTGGTTTTATACCAGTATTGACCTCAAGTTTGGATATTGAAGTTAGGATTAATATCGCTCCAATAGCGATACTTTTGAGAACTTAATGTCCATTAGACGTAAATGTCGCTCCGTCAGAAAGAAGTATTTGTCTTGCCATAAACCTGTTATCTTCCAACTCTCCGTGAAACCAAGCACAAAATTCAAATCTTCGCTCAAAATCTCCTGTTTTTAAACTATGGGTAAATTGAGGTTTCTATGGTTTAAATTTATTTGATCTTAAAATTCTGGCAACTGTAGTTTTACTCACATTCAATAAAGCTGCAACCGACAGCATTACTTGATTTTACTTATCTTCATTTGAAACCCATGCCCGATGATTCTTTTTAAATTTATTTTCAGCACTTCTATAAATCTTGAATTTATTTATTAGAAATTCTACAGTTGTGAAGTGTACAGTTTTATCAGAGTTTCTATTAATAAAGATTTCTGCTGCTTCTCTAAAAGGTTTACAATTATCTCCAACTACGAGAACAATTTCAATTTTATCTTCAACACTCAATTTTACTGGTATTTCTAATTATTGCAAATACAGACTGACGTTAGCTTTAAAGTTTATTAACACTTGTTAGGTATTTCCAAAGATATGTCCATTTATTCTTAACCGAAAATTTGTAGTGATTTTGTTTTTTTTATTCAATAAATAATCCGACAATTACTGAAGTGTTTACTGGAGTTTTTTTGAATTTTTAACTAGGAAGGCCGCAAATCGAAAGGTGAGTATAATTTTTTAGTTCCTATTGACAATTTCAAAATAATATTTTGCTCTGTATTTAAATTTAAACACATTTTACACTTCATTATAAATCATTATTTTTATTTTCTCTGTATACCATCAACATATTTTTAACTTTTAATGCTTGATTATGGATTTTCATGTAATGCAGAACTTTAAATCATGTAACATTCATTTTTTCCTAGATTTTAAGATCATGTTAGGACACTGTTTTTCTCCCTATAATTTATATATATATATATATATATATATATATATATATATATATATATATATATACATATATGTATATATATATTATATATATATATATATATATATATATATATATATATGTATATATATATATATATATATATATATATATATATATATATATATACATATATGTATATATATATATATATATTATATATATATATATATATATATATATATATATATATATATATATATATATATATATATATATATATATGTATATATATATATATATATATATATATATATATATATATATATATATACGAGGCTGGTTTGAAAAGTTCGTGCAAAAATAAAAACTACTTATGTGTTTGGGGTAAACCATTTTTATTTTTCGACATAGTCTCCTTTTAGGCTTATACACTTCGTCCAACGATGTTCTAGTTTGTTGATCCCTTCCGAATAATAGGATTTGTCCAAGTCTGCAAAATATCCATTAGTGTCTGCAATCATCTCCTCGTTTGAATAAAATCTTTGTCCCACCAGCCATTTCTTCAAATTGGGGAACAAATAGTAGTCCAAGGGAGCCAAGTCTGGAGAATAGGGGGGATGTGAAACGAGTTGGAATCCTATTTCCATTAATTTTGCGACCACAACTGCTGAGGTGTGTGCTGGTGCGTTGTCGTGATGGAAAAGGACTTTCTTGTGGGCCAATCGCGGGCGTTTTTCTTGCAGCTCGGTTTTCAAACGGTCCAATAACGATGAATAATATTCACCTGTAATAGTTTTACCCTTTTCCAGATAGTCGATGAGGATTATCCCTTGCGAATCCCAAAAGACAGTCGCCATAACCTTTCCGGCCGAAGGAACGGTCTTCGCCTTTTTTGGTGCAGATCCCCCCTTGGTAACCCATTGTTTAGATTGTTGTTTGGTCTCAGGAGTATAGTAATGTATTCATGTTTCATCCACAGTGACGAAACGACGCTTAAAGTCCTCCGGATTCTTCTGGAACAGCTGCAAACCATCCTTGCAACACTTTTTGGTCAAGCGTGAGCAATCGCGGCACCCATCTTGCGGATAGCTTTCTCATGTCCAAATGTTTAGGCAAAATATTATGTACCCGTTCAGTCGAGATGCCCACAGCACTAGCAATCTCACGCACCTTAACTCTTCTGTCATCCATCACCATATCATGGATTTGATCAATGATTTCTGGAGTCGTAACCTCCACAGGCCGTCCAGAACGTTCAGCGTCACTTGTGCCCATATGGCCAGTCCGAAAATTTTGAAACCACTTATAAACTGTTCTAATCGAAGGTGCAGAGTCACCATAATGTTTATCAAGCTTCTCTTTAGTCTCCTGAGGCGTTTTGCCTTTCATAAAGTAATGTTTAATCACCACACGAAATTCTTTTTCGTCCATTTCTTGAAAATCACTCGACTTCCTTGATTCACACGAATGCCAAACAGAAAGAAATAGACCAATATGGCTGAAACTTGGTGTGCGTTCATTCAAGAGATGCTACTAACTAAACATGACCTCGATACGCGCCGGTGGTGCCATCTCTCGGACTTTGCACGAACTTTTCAAACCAGTCTCATATATATATATATATATATATATATATATATATATATATATATATATATATATATATATATATATATATATATATATATATATATATATATATATATATATATATATATATATATATATATATATATATATATATATATATATATATATATATATATATATATATATATATATATATATATATATATATATATGTTCCTTCAGCAAGCCGTAGTTGGCTTTTTCCATCACATAGCCGTAGTAGACTCTTTTACATCGTCAAGCCGAGTGAGAATTTTTAATGAAGCAGTAACGGCTTTGTTCCGCCAGTAGGCCGTAGTTTTTTTCTTCAGTACGCCGGAAAGGGTATTTTTAATGATGTAGTAGTGCAGCAACGGTTTCTAGTCCTCAAGTTCAAGGCCTTTTTCCTTGAAATATCCTGCGCATCCTCAGACATTTCGGGTCAAAAAGTGTTTAGCAGCCCAAAAGAAAATGAGATGGTACTGGTTGAGACAATATTTTTATGAGGATCTCACCGGGACAGGCCAAAAAACTGGTAGAAAATCCACGAGGAGAAACTAATCCGTAAGTCTAAAAATCTCTTTTCCTGTCGACAAGTGCGTTTCCAACGACTATTCATGTAACTCGCGGAGTAAATTTGACAAACTTTTAATATCGTGTTTAAGCCTTTAATTAAAACATGGTAATCCTGATTTAAAGACTAATAGTACAATTTTCTAGATTAAGTGATTTTATCTAGTACAAGTAATTTTTAAGAGAGCAGGGAAGTTAGAAATTTTTATTTTGTCATTAATAAACCCTTTTCTTTATTTGAATGTAACGTTTCACTGAATCACCCGTTTTATCTTTCAAGATGCAACGGTTGTACCATATTAAAATTTATTTTATCAACTACATAACTCTTCAGTATTTTTTCATTTTTTGAGCCGTTAGATTCTTTTATTTTTTAAAATGATTGCTGCCCAAAATTTGTACAACCAAAATTTTAAACAACTATAGAGACTATTTTCAAAAGACATACAAAAATTATCTCCTCTCCATAATCTCTCCAAACAAACTGAGCTAGTTTATGTCTAATTTCTTTAGTTCTCTCACTATTAATATCCACTCAATCCATTCTCAGAAATTAAGAGATACTTCAGGGGCAAATAACGACTTCTATATAATAAATAATTCATTTATTAAAAGCAAAGAAGTTAAGACGTTACAAAATTGCACCTTAACGTGCGGGCGTTATTAAGACATTACAATGAAGAATAACTTTTTTTTTGTAATATGAGAGATAAACTTTTTCTCTATTTATATAAAACTTTTTGGACACACTATATATATATTTATATATATATATATATATATATATATATATATATATATATATATATATATATATATATATATATATATACAAGAGTGGTTTAAATCGAGCACTGACATACAAAAAATACTGCCAAAACATCAAGCAAGAAGTAGCAGCCCAAAATAATATGTTAAGAAAACTCACAGGTTCGATATGGGGCGCAGCCGTCAGTGTTAAAAACCAGCGCTATGGCTCTCTGTTACTTAGTGACAGAATACGCTTGCCCAGTATGGCAAAGATCAAGTCATGCCAAACACATCGCCACAGCTCTCAATGAAACATGCCCTTTGATAACAGGTTGTCTAGGACCGGCGCTGATTGAGAAATTGCACTCTTTAGCCAATATAGCTCCCCCGCGATGTGCTACCCCGGAAATAAAAATCATAACTAATTTGTATGGGCTTCAGCCCTTATATGGTCCTCAACTGGCCCTACAACAAGCTATATTTGATATATGGCTCACAAGAAACAACCACCTCAGGGAATGGATAGAATCGTCCGAGGTCCTCCCGGCAGGCCACCGAGAGCCGTTGAACACATGGAAGTTTCTAAATAGGCTACGTTCTTTAGTGGCAAGATCCAAATCCAACAAACAGAGGAGTTTCCCGTATGAAACAATTCTATGCGAATGTGATAAAGATCAAACGACTGCACATCTCCAAGAATGCGAATTGCATTGCCCAGAAAGCTGTACTGTACAGGATCTGGTAAAGGAAAAACAAAATGCTTTCGACTTGGTCAAATTCCAGCCAAGTCTAGTTTAATTTCTCTCTGATATATGTTCGAGGTAGTGTGATGATATATTATGTATGAACTGTATACAGTACTTTTTAGTTGTAAGTGTTTATATGCATTTCCTTTTTTTTCCTTTTCTTAGACATCTATACATCTATATATATATATATATATATATATATATATATATATATATATATATATATATATATATATACATACCAGTAAATTTTGTTCTCTTGTTTGTCAGTCCTAGCCTGAATGCTCAGCCGTGATACCGCGAAACGCATCTCAGGATGAATTTGACGAATAAGAGAACTGCTGAACATGGACTTCTTCCGTTTTCAGTTGCATTAATTATATATATATATATACATATATATATATATATATATATATATATATATATATATATATATATATATATATATATACATATATATATATATATATATATATATATATATATATATATATATATATATATATAAATATTATATATATATATATATATATTTATATACATATAAATATATATATATATATATATATATATATATATATATATATATATATATATATATTTATATTTATATATATATATATATGTATATATATATATATATATATATATATATATATATATATATATATATATGTATATATATATATATATATATATATATATATATATATATATATATATAAATATATATATGTATATATATATATATATATATATATATATATATACATATAAATATATATATATATATGTATATATATATATATATATATATATATATATATATATATATATATATATATATCTATATACATATATATATATATATATATATATATATATATATATATATATATATATATATATATATATATATATATATATATATATATATATTTATATATATGTATATATATATATATATATATATATATATATATATATATATATATAATTAATGCAACTGAAAACGGAAGAAGTCCATATTTCAGCAGTTCTCTTATTCGTCAAATTCATCATGAGATGCGTTTCGCGGTATCACGGCTGAGCATTCAGGCTAGGACTGACAAACAAGAGGACAAAATTTACTGGTACTTATCCCAGAAATTACGGAATACGATGATAGGATACAACGAGTTGTACTAAGTACGGAGTAATAAGTATGCGTGTCTAATATCGCCCCAACCATTGGCGTACATGTGGATAAACTCCAAAACTTATGGGTTTGATTTTCTTATTAGTTATAGCAGAGTACCAATTATCACTATTTTTTCGAAATGGCCTGGATTGGAATGCCTGAGGCGAGAGAGCTAGCACAAGAGAAAAAGAGAGGGAAAAATAGTATATTAATTTAGTTATTTGTTGATTTAATTATTAATTTATTTGTTAAGAAGGGAGATTTGGTCACCAAAGAGGGTATCCAAGCATCAGAAATCAAAAAGGGAGGGAAGGGGACCAAGCAAAACAGTGGCAATGACACATTAACAACTGCCGAAAGGAATCAAAAGAGAAACGAGGAGAGTAAGTAAATAATATAGGAACCCTAGGGGTGATCCATTGAGCTCAGAAAAGGGGAAACAATGACTGAGTAACCGCGACCAAAAGACCTACAAAACATACATATATTGTAACATTCATTTTTTCCTAGATTTTAAGACCATGTAATGTTACTGATTTTTCACTTCAAATTGTACTTATTTTCATTTTTGTATCGAACGGTATATTAAACAGAAGTTCCAAGACGTTCGGTATATACTGTGCAGTGCGGGTTCCTGACCGAACCTACAGCTACGCCGCGATTGGTGAAAAGTGTGTATCCGCTGTTTTGGTTCCGGCGTCGCCATATTACCGGCAGAGTTTGGATGGTTTATTTAAAGGTCCGAGAAACTACGGTCGACGACTTTCCATCTAGTCGCCGAGTAGGCTTAGTACCATCTAGCCGACAGGCTAATTTTCATCAGAGCCGCCAAGTAGGTTTCCTTCGACGGAGCTACAAAAAAAAGCTCAGAACAACCATCATGCGAGCTAAGTAAAAGCACCAGTTTCTTAACTAAAAGCCGTAGTGGGCTTTCTAAGTGTTTGCTAAAAAAAAGTGTGAAATCGGGCGTAGTCCATCAAAGCAGGAATAAGAAGAGTAAGTACCAAAACATCCTTCAATAGACTTATCCCAGAGTAGTGCCTTAACAGCAATTTAAAACAGACTAAAAAGTGAAGTGAAAAGCACTATTTTTCGTCTTCGGGGGGTTATCATAGCGCAGAATTTAAATGTAATAACTACTAGTTAGGCTAGAATTTTTTGTAGAACTGCAAAGGTTAGAACTTTTTATTTTTTAAAAACATGAATAAATTTTCTTTTTGTTGATTAAAGCTAGTGTCTCACTGAATACCTATCTTACTTTTCAGGATAAGAACGGCTGTACCAAACTGATTTTTTTATTTACCAACAATACATTCTTTCAGTATTTTTCCATTTTTTTAGCTGAAGTTAGATCCTTTCTATTTTAAAATGGATGGTGCCCAAAATTGGTACAGCTAAAGCCTTTTAAAAATAGAAAATAATTCCAAAAAGACGTAAGACAATTATCTCTTACCCATATCTCTCTACCAAGGAAAACTGAGCTAGTGTTTTTCTTTAATTTCTTTAGTTCTTTTAAAATTAGGTTTCACTCAATTCATTATCAGAAATTAAAGCGGGGCTGCAAGAAAATTGCGCTCAAGCTTGGGGCATACAATATTCAAACGGTACAAATGACACCACAACGTGCGGGCAAGTTCCAATGTTACAAAATTGCGCTCAAGCGTGGGACAAACAACTTCTCACAGGGTACAAAAAAAAGATGCCTCAAACTGAGGACAATTTAACAGGTTACAATATATATATATATATATATATATATATATATATATATATATATATATATATATATATATATATATAAATAAATATACAGGGTTACAGGGAAAGTCGTCCTAGATAATTAAGGACGTTATAGTTTAGGTCGTTTCTGACCGATTTGACTCTGTGACATGATGTCCTAAACTTAACCGTTTTCGAGATATTGAAGTTTAAAGATTTTCTAAAAAAAAACATGTTTTTTTTTTTTTTTTTGCTTTTATATCGATTTTTTTTTTATTAGAGGTTCTCGAGTGCGATTTTTTTTTTGGTTATTTTTAGTTAGTCTGTATGTCAAGTATCAAAAATCATCAAAAAAATTTGAACTAGTTACTAACAGTTTCAAATGGCGGCTTGTTAATATTTCTAAATTACGAATTTTTACCAAGTGTTTCCTACTTTAAATCAATAAAGAGAAAAAAAAATGTATGGAAGTTATTCTGCAAATTATTTTAAAAACTTTTACGTCTTTTTGGCTATCTAAAACGGTATAATATCTACTGGATCTATTGAAAATTCTAAGAAAATGAGATTTCAATAGGCCCAAATGTAGAGTAACATAATAATAGAATTTAGATACTACCAATTACCGGTTTACTACCTGTACCTTCAAACAATAAAAAGGGTTGGGTAAGCATTTTTTCCGGTCGGGGTACTCTCTGTGCGAGTGACATTTTCTGTTCACTAAACATTATTGAATGATTTTTAGTCTGTTCATGCGATTCGTCCGTGGTAGATCTGCTATACCGTGCTGTTCAAAAATATCTGTGTTTCATCTTCTGACTGTGTGAATTGGCTCGTAACTGGATTTTGATCTCTGCTTGTGAATATGGCAACGTATACCAACGAGGAATATGCTGACATCCTAATGTGTTACGGATTTTGCGAAGGAGTGTCGTCGCGTGCACGTGATAAATACATACTGCGATATCCTACTCGTCGTGTACCTGATGTTAGCGTATTTGGTGGAACTTATCGAAGACTACGAGAAACTGGTTCCGTACAAAGAAGGCGGACTGACATGGGACGACCACGTATCTTTGACGAAGACGAAGAAAACGAAATACGACGTCTCTTTGAGGTGGACCCAACCACATCTACAAATGTTGTCGCACAACAGCTTGGTATTTCGCAGTGGAAGGTATGGTTTGTAATGCATACTGTTGGGCAACACCCTTACCACTATACGCCCGTGCAAGTCATTGAAGAAGGGGATCCGTTGCGACGATTAGAATTCTGCAGATTTATGCTCAATACCGATGTCGAAGTAGCATCTTTTTTTAAGAAAATACTATGGACTGACGAGTCGAAATTCGACAAAGACGGTCTTACATACTACCACAATGCCCACTATTGGGCTTCTAAAGAGGAAGGCAACCCAAACAAAAAAAGAACGAAAGGATCACAAACAAGATTCAGCTTAAATGTGTGGATGGGTATAATTTCAAATTATTTGGTTGGGCCATTCTTCCTGCCAGATAATTTGAATGGCGAGGAATACGACAATTTTTTGCGGAACGATTTACCTAATTTGATGGAAGACCTACCTATTAGTTTTGAGACAAAACATGTACTTTCAACACGATGGCTGCCCAGCTCACTACAGAGGAAGTGTTCGTGCATGGCTCAATGACAATTATCCCAACAAATGGATTGGAAGAGGCGGACCCATACCTTGGCCGGCGAGAAGCCCAGACCTAACACAGATGGATTTTTATGTGTGGGGTTACATGAAAAGTCTCGTATACGACCAGATGACTCCTATCGAAAACGTGGATGTCCTAAGACAAAAAATAATTGATGCGGCTGACGAAATGAGGGGGCACCTCACAACCAGCGTTGTGAAAAGTAATTTAAGAAAAAGAATGAGAATTTGTGTTAGAAATAGGGGCGACTATATAGAACATGAATTATAATTAATAAAAATATTAAATTGCAAGGTTTTTTGTTTTATTTGTGTATTTTTCGTATTTTCACCTAGAACTAAAAATTTACCTTTTGCTACCCAAGCCGCTTTAGGTGTCATTCCGTGAACAGTTTTTCCTATTAAACTCCTAGTATTATACCTTTTTTGATAGCTAAAAAGACGTAAAAGTTTTTAAAATAATTTGCAGAATAACTTCCATACATTTTTTTTTTCTTTATTGATTTAAAGTAGGAAGCACTTGGTAAAAATTCGTAATTTAGAAACATTAACAAGCCGCCATTTGAAACTGTTAGTAACTAGTTCAAATTTTTTTGATGATTTTTGATACTTGACATACAGACTAACTAAAAATAACCAAAAAATCGCACTCGAGAACCTCTAATAAAAAAAAAATCGATATAAAAGCAAAAAAACATGTTTTTTTTAGAAAATCTTTAAACTTCAATATCTCGAAAAACGGTTACGTTTAGGACATCATGTCATAGAATCAAATCGGTCAGAAACGACCTAAACTATAACGTCCTTAATTATCTAGGACGACTTTCCCTGTAACCCTGTATATATATATATATATATATATATATATATATATATATATATATATATATATATATATATATATATATATTATATATATATATATATATATATATATATATATATGTATATATATATATATATATATATATATATATATATATATACACGTATGGCGATATATACGAATAAAAATGGTTGGCAACAAACATTAAATTTAATTATCGGACGTATAAATCAGTTGAAAATAATTAACTAATTATTTTACAATTTTTAATCGACCTGGTGCACAATTACCCATGAAGATACAGTTCACAAAAACGCATAAACCCGAAGATAATTAAATCAGCCTGCGAAGATATGTGAATATCTCCTGTCAATCGTAAATCAGAGTCCGTGGCCGTAGCCGCTACTTGTCGTCGATACGATCCTATTTCACTAAAGCTGCTGCTCCGAATTAACCTTGGCAGTAACGAAATAAAACGGCAGGGAAAAGTCGTTTCTTGCCTATGCTGACAACACAGGCAGGAAAGTCGTTTCAGGGCTGTGCTGACAGCAAAATGCGAGTGCGAACGGGGTCTGTCGTCAATGCAGAAATTTACGAATTTCTCCTGACACCTGACAACCGACTTGCTGGGAACCAGACCCGGAAAAAAACACTGATTTTTAAATGATAATTGCAGAAACGTTCGTCAGACCTATTGTGATTTTTTTCTATTTAACAGTATATATGAAAAAAAAATTAAATATTAGGTAAAAATATTTTTTTCCAAAATTGACATATTCATATAAAAAAATTATTTTTGTCAGAATAAATTTTTACATTAAATTTTAGAAAATAGCCCAAAAATTCAGTTCTTACTAAACACTTTCCCCTGACAGAATAAAATGAATTTAAATTCTCATAAAAATAATGTCTAAAGCTAGTTTAGTATACATTTTTACCAGTTTGCGACATATCATGCATGGAATATTAATGATTTCAAAATAATACCAGTCCGAATTTTGATACATAAATAGTTCTCAAGCCGAGTCTAACTCATATTCTTTATCGTATCACAATACATTATAAAACCCTAACAAATCAGCGTACGTACACGCATCCTTTCGTCAACATATTTACGTCCTAAGCTCGGCATTGTCCCTTCAGGCTGTCATTTGCATATCGTAGTTTATTTCACGGCAGAACAAAGTGCCACTAGCAACTGATGTGAAAAAGAAGAACGACAAAAGAAGAACCTCGAAAGCGAAAAAGAAGAGCTGCCAAGATGAAGTAAGTCTTGTATGGCTAATGGAAGGCAGTCGACTCTTAACTGTCTCTCTGCTGTCTCCTAAATCAGACGTGCTGCCTATTAGGAGCGGTATCAAGATAGATTATCGATTGGGTAGTCATATGTAAATGTTGAAGAGAAGAAGAATATGGATGCGTTATTGGCAAATTTGTCAATATACTGACGCGCTGATAAAGTAAATTTATATATATATATATATTATATATATATATATATATATATATATATATATATATTATATATATAATATATATATATATATATATATATATAAATATATACAGATATATATATATATATATATATATATATATATATATATATATATATATATATATATATAAAATGCAACGTCTCTCTGTCTGTCTGTCCGTTAGTGTGCTTATCACTGAAGAACCACTTATCCGATTTACGTACTTTTTTTTTTAAACATACATATGTTCTTTGGCCAGGTTATAGGCTATGTTTTATTACGATAGGTAGCATAAGGAATGAGCAGTGACGATAATAGTGAATGAAGTCGGAAAAAAGTTTGCCGCTAGCGCGGTCCCTTGCACTACACAGCATAAACCATTAAATTTGGAACAATATTATGTAGTAGAGAATATCTATAATCTATAATATATATAAAGTGCAATGTCTCTCTGTCTATCTGTCTGTCCATTGGTGCGTTTATCACGCGAGAACCACTTATTCGATTTACGTGTCTTTTTTTAAATTCATTCATATATTCTTTGGCCAGGTTATATAGTAAAAATAATAATCTATATCTATAAAATATGTAGAATGCAACGTCTCTCTGTCTGTCTGTCTGCCCGTTAGAGCGCTTATCCCTCGAGAACCACTTATCCGATTTACGTGATTTTTTAAATTCATACATGTATTCTCTGACCAGGTTATAGACTTTATTGCATCTATAATATATATAAAATGCAACATCTCTCTGCCTGTCTGTCTGTCCAGGTTATAGGCTATATTTTATTGTGTTAAATAACATAAGGAATAAACAGTGACGATAATAGTAACTCAAATCGGAAAAAAGTTTGCTGCTAGCGCGTTCTCTTGCAATACCTGCCTAAACCATTAAATATGGAACAATATCATGGACCAAAAAATATCTGTCATATATATATATATATATATATATATATATATATATATATATATATATATATATATATATATATATATATATATATATGAGGCGTTGCGGATAGTAAGGGCGAACTCAACATTGGGTCAAATTTTTTTTTTTATATAATTCTATTTTATAGTACTTTTCTTACATCACATACCGGTCTAATTGTTGAGTTCGCCCTTGCTTTGCCTTCAAATTTCAGTATCAAATAAATGAAAAATTTCGAACAGGCGATAGCCGGGGGGGTAGTAAGGGCGAACTCAACAATTTCGCGCGGAGCAACCGCCGGTATTGCGTCACTAAATGAGGTTTTACTTGAAATTTTACGCTTTCTGCGTGTTAGTTCAAGTTAATTTTGAAGTTAATACGTTTATGTTTTGTTTGGTTTTGTTGCTTTTTTTTTAAGAAAAGTATGGCGCAACCTGGACCTTCTAGTAGTGAAGTAAGTGTACAACATTTAGATGGTAGTGCTGTGTCGGGTTATTCGCGAAAGAGACCTGCTAAGATGAATGATTGGCAAAAAAAAAAAACGAGTGTAAGTTGAAACGAAATTCAGGAAGTGCTTACATTTCAAGAAATAACAAAAGGCACGTTGTTGCCCGCAAAATTGGACCTCCTTGCAAGTGTGGATGTTTTGAGAAAATAGGCGCTGAACTGGTCACCAATATTTTTGACTCTTTTTGGCAAATTGGAAACTATGATCTACAGAATGCTTACTTATCAAAATTGTTGATCTGCAATGATGTAAAAAGATCTTACGTAAAGGGGCGTCCAAGTCGTACCCTGAGACGCATTCAATATAATGTGACTGTTGATCACGCTAATCGTGAAGTTTGTCGTACTGCGTTTTATAACATTCATGGCATCTCTGAAAAGCGCGTTCGAGTCGTACTTGACAAAACCAGCAGAACTGGAACTGTTACAACGGATCAAAGGGGGAGGTGTGAACCCGCGAAGAAAATAGGAAATGACGATCTTTCTAAAGTAAAAGAACACATCATGTCACTACCTACTGTCACCAGTCATTACAGTCGCGCCAAAAGCCCTCATCGAAAATACTTACCTGTTGGACTTAATATTAAAAAGCTCTATTCTCTTTACAATGAATGGCTTACGGAAAATTACCCTGGTTACAGCCCGGTAAATCAGCACTATTATCGTGATACGTTTAATATGCAGTTCAAAAGTATAAGTTAATGATTGAAAGCTGTCGCCGAAAAAACCAGTTTTGCGTTGTCCAACTTAGACAGGACATGATTTTCAATTTCTCTAATTTTCAAAAGAAAATTACTAAAATGCAGATAGCTGGTGCTAAGTTTAAAGATGGAAAGATCTTTGAATTTACAAATAACTTTAAGCAAGGTTTCTACATTCATTCTGCTTACAATTTGGATGTCAAAACGGTAGTCAAACTACAAAAAGGCAAGGTGAAAAACTATGATCCTGATCATTTTCATTTGGCCAGTGAAACACTGACGAGACTTTACAGTGCTCCCATTAAAATACCAGCCCCCAAATTAAAGGACATTCAGGACTTGTTACCGTATGTTCCCCTACCTTGGAGTCGGTACTTTGTATGTTATGGACGATGACCAAATAGATTACAACTGAACTTGGCTAATTATTTGTTTCTTTTCTTTAGCTTTTTTTTTTTTATGTTAGTCTCAATACCATATTTCCACTGTTTTGTATGTTGTATCAAGTAACAAAACCTTTAATTAAAACAATAACCTTAAAATTAAATAAAATGTGTTCAAAATTTTAATACCGGTCTAATTTTTTCCCAGGTATTGCCAATTTTAGGTGATAGTGTAGCATCAGAAACGAACATACACACACAAATAAATATTTAAAAAAAACATTTAAAAATTCACGGAATACACTATTCTTAAGTAAATAATAAAAAGCTAATAAATTATAAATAAATAATAGAAACCTAATTTTGCCAATATTTTGTTGAGTTCGCCATTTAGATTTTTCTATAAATTCAATTTTTTCGAAACTTCATTTTGTTGAGTTCGCCCTTACTATCCGCAACGCCTCATATATATATATATATATATATATATATATATATATATATATATATATATATATATATATATATATATATATATATATGTATATATATATATATATATATATATATATATATATATATATATCTATATATATATATATATATATATATATATATATAAAACACAACGTCTCTCTGTCTGTTAGATTTTTCTATAAATTCAATTTTTTCGAAACTTCATTTTGTTGAGTTCGCCCTTACTATCCGCAACGCCTCATATATATATATATATATATATATATATATATATATATATATATATATATATATATATATATATGTATATATATTATATATATTATATATATATATATATATATATATATATATCTATATATATATATATATATATATATATATATATATATATATATATATATATATATATATATAAAAACACAACGTCTCTCTGTCTGTCTGTCTGTCCGTTAGTGCGCTTATCACTCGAGAACCACTTATCCGATGTATGACAATAAGGTTACAGGAGATTATGAAGGCCAATGGCGGGTCCCACTAAATATTAGTTTAAACAAAGTTGTTATTTTCCGTTAAACTCCTTCAAACTACTATTGGAAATTGTTAAGTGTATGGAGGCTTTTTTGACATTAATTTTGTTTACATTTTTATAGCAGTGATGTAACTTCTAACTAAAATGTTCCGTAGTTGTTTTTAATAAACCTTTGGTTTAGATTAAAATATTAATTTAAACATGTTTTCTCATAGTTCCAATTAAATAGTTAAACATAAGAGAAAACTAATATAGAAAGCAGGTGGTGTATGGAGACTTTTTGGACTAATATATATATATATATATATATATATATATATATTAACAAACTCCTGGACAAAATTAACGCAACAATCTGAAACTTAATTTATCTTTTTCTTATGTCAGTTTTAAAGTTTATCGAGTATTTGAATAGTAGGCTATGCATAGTTTGTTTCGTTGCTCATGACAGAAATCAAAACAATTCGTTTAGATTTACAGTTTTAAAGAATTTTTTAGAAGATAAACAATTTTCTGTAATAATCCGATAGATTTTCTTTAAAAGTAAGCTTATAAATTGTTCCCTTTTTCAAAGTATTTTTGACCCCGAAAAATTAGAAAAATGAATCGAACAAGGAATTTAACTGAACACGAGGTAGTGCGATCCTCAGTTTTATTGGACGAGGGATATTGTCAGAGTTATGTTGCCAATTTGTTAGGCAAACATCGTTCCACAATAAGTCGTATGGTAAGACGCTTGAATGAAGTAGGAACTTATTCTAGAAGGCTAGGGCAAGGGCGAAAACGATGCACTAGCGACCTAGATGAACGTTTTATAAGACAACATGCTTTAAGAAACAGTACTGTCACTAGTTCTATAATAAGAAACGAACTCGAAGCTGTTCGCAATGTCACAATTTCTTCTAAAACAGTTAGAAGACAGTTAAATGAAGTTGGATTAAACAGTAGGAAACCAACCACTGCGCCCTTGCTTACTAGAGAGAACAGAGTTCCAGGTTACGTTTTGCTCGAAATCACGAAAACTGGTCTGTGGATAATTGGAAACAAGTTTTCTTCACAGATGAAACTAGGGTTAGTCTAAAACATCCAGATGGTCGTGAGCGAGTATGGCGAAGACCAGGAGAGAGGTTTGCTCCTTGCAATATTTCTGCAAGGATTCCATTCGGCGGTGGCTCTGTTATATTCTGGGGTGGCATCTGCTTTGATGCTCGCACAGAGTTAGTTCCTGTCCGTACGAGATCCATGAATGCTGACTACTATCTTGAGAATATTGTAATAGAACATGTGATGCCTTTCGGTCATTTTGTGGGTCCCAATTTCCTGTTTATGCAAGACAACGCTCGACCTCACGTGGCTAGGGAGGTACTCGATTATCTTAATCAAGTTGATATACCGATTATGCAATGGCCACCAAAAAGCCCGGATCTGAATCCGATAGAACATCTATGGGATCACCTTAAGAAAAATGTGAAACGTCATATACCTGCACCTAGAAACCTGAGGGAACTTGAAAATGCAGTTATCACAGAATGGGAGCAAATTCCTCAAGATTTCATCCAAAATTTAATTAGAACCATGCCTAGGCGCATAAACGCTGTCATCCGAAGTAGAGGAGGCAACACACGCTACTAGTGTCCCAGTTACACCATTAATTTTGCTACTAGTTTTCCCAGTTTATTTTTTTCATTATTACATAATTTCAACGATTTTGTTATTAGGTTTTAAGAATAATTTTAATTCGAATCTTATAGAGAAATTTGGTAGCTAATTTACTTTTAAAGAATCCAAATAAGTTTTTTTTAACTTTTAGTGTAACCAATGTTCATAAAAAAAAAAACCGGTCAAGTGCAAGTTGAACTTGCACAATTAGTGTTCCGTACGTTGATTGTTTTCAAAATAAAAATTTTTGTTAGGGTGGTATAAAATGATCAGTGAGTTCACAAAACCCACCCCAAATGAGTTTTCAACAAAGTTTGTTTCCAATCTTTACTGAAAACTGGTGACCTTGAAATTTTGTTTTTTTTTATATACCAAATAAATTATTAAAGATAATGCACTCGTGATAATTTTCGTTCAATCTATACCCCGTGGAGAATATTCCAGAATTTTTTCAAAATTTTTTGATCAGTACTTTTCGAGATAAGGTAGGGGACAGCGATATTTTAAAAGTAATACGAAGAAAAGTGTGCGCAAGTATTACATTATATATATATTTTTTACTCGTGTTTTCACAAGCTTTCATTTGACACCACACTCGATAACCTAGTAAAAAAAAATTTTTTTCACTTCTGATTTCACCCCTCAAAACGAACCCCTTAAGTCAAAATTTATGTTACGGTGGTACAAAATGATCAGTGACTTCACAAAACACACCCCAAATGAGTTTTTCAACAAAGTTTGTTTCCAATCTTTACTGAAATCTGATGACCTTGAAATTTTTGTTTTTTTTTATATACCATATATATTATTAAAAGTAATGCACTCGTGATAATTTTCGTTCAATCTACACCCCATGGAGAATATTCCAAAATTTTTCGAAATTTTTTGATAAGTACTTTTCGAGATAAGGCCCGGGACAGCGATTTTTCACGAATTTTTAAAAATAATACAAAGAAAAGTGCTCGCAAGTATAATATTATATATATGTATTTTACTCGTGTTTTCACAAGCTTTCTTTTGACACCACACTCGATGACCTAGTAATAAAATTTTTTTTTCACTTCCGACTTCACCCCCCAAAACTAACCCCTTAAGTCAAAATTTAATTCTCAAAACTACATGGCTCTGATGAGGCCATCAATTCCTATATTATTACCAAATTTCACCTTTCTATGTCAAATAGTTTCGGAGAAAATCGGGTGTGACAGACAGACAGACAGACAGACAGACAGACACCGAAGTGATCTTATAAGTGTTCCGTACGGAACACTAATTATTAAAATTATTTCATTATAGAGATTTGTATGATTTAATATATTGTTGCGTTAATTTTGTCCAGGAGTGTATATATATACACATATATGGACGATACACAGTTTGATTTCGGAAATGGTTTTGGCACGCGAGAGGTGCTTTTGCTCTCAATATTCTAACACAACGATGCAGGGACGTAAAGGCAAATGTGTTTGCATGTTTCATTGACTATCGTAAGGTCTTTGATTGTGTTAAACACGCTAAAATGATAGAGATTCTATGTGCCTCGGGTGTCGACCGCCAAGAGATCAACCTCATATCCAGTTTGTATTGGCATCAGACATCGAAAGTAAAAAATCGAACCAAGCCTGTCGGCAGACGCTTGTATCAAGAAAGGAGTACGACAGGGATGTATTTTGTCTCCGCTTCTCTTCAACCTCTATTCGGAGGCTGTTTTTAAAGAAGCTCTAGTCCAGATTTCAACGGGAATTAAAGTGAATGGCATCATGATTAACAACCTAAGATAAGCAGACGACACCGTTATTGTGGCTGATAATTTACCCGATCTGCAGAGCATGATGAGTCTCATAGTTCGTCGGAGTGAGCAATTTGGAATATATATAAATACAACAAAGGTCAACCTGGTTGATGCGAATCTTATTGTTAATAGACAGAGAATTCAGTAGGTTTTGTCTTTTAAATACCTGGGAACACTAATTAATGCCAAAATAATCCAAAAATAGAGATTAAATTGGGATTCGAGCAGGCTCGTGGGATCTTCATAAACATGAAAAATCTTTTCTAGATGTCATCTTAGTCTAGAACTTCGAGTGCATATGATTAGATACTATTATTTTTTCGGTACTCCTATATGGATGTGAAGGCTGGACTCTTGATCCCAGCACAGAGAAACGACACGAGGCTTTCGAAATGTATGTTTATAGAAGGATTCTAGAGATATCATGGGTGGATAGAGTAACAAATGCTGAAGTATGTTACTTAGGCGAATCAGCAAATCCTTAGAACTGCTACTGACAATAAAGGAAGGGGAGCAAAGTATGACTTGTTGAGACTGATCATCGAAGGCAAAATACAAGGAAGAACATAGGTTGGAAAACGTCAATATATATATATATATATATATATATATATATATATATATATATATATATATATATATATATATATATATATATATATAAAGGACATCCGAAGATGGTTTAATTGCTCATCAATAGATTTTATTTGGCCGATTATGAGTTTTAAATTAATAATTAAATAATAACCCATAAAGAATATGCAATAATCAAAATGATATTTACTTGTAAATGAGACAATTGTTTGATGAGTGTATTTTTTATAGTTTTAATATAATATCGTTTCGAGAGAAGTTCCAGGAAGTAGATTGATTCAAATTTTAAACACATATTAACTGTTTCGTTCCTAACTGGCTGTTGCTGTTACCGGTAGTTGTTTTTAGTGTTCCGTACGGAATACTTATAAGATCACTTCGGTGTCTGTCTGTCTGTCTGTCTGTCTGTCTGTCTGTCTGTGTGTCTGTCTGTCTGTCACACCCGATTTTCTCCGAAACTATTTGACATAGAAAGGTGAAATTTGGTAATAATATAGAAATTGATGGCCTCATTAGAGCCATGTAGTTTTGAGAATTAAATTTTGACTTAAGGGGTTAGTTTTGGGGGGTGAAGTCGGAAGTGAAAAAAAATTTTTTTTACTAGGTCATCGAGTGTGGTATCAAATGAAAGCTTGTGAAAACACGAGTAAAAAATATATATATAATATTATACTTGCGCGCACTTTTCTTTGTATTATTTTTAAAAATTCGCGAAAAATCGCTGTCCCGGGCCTTATCTCGAAAAGTACTTATCAAAAAATTTCGAAAAAAATTCTGGAATATTCTCCACGGGGTGTAGATTGAACGAAAATTATCACGAGTGCATTACCTTTAATTATTTATATGGTATATAAAAAAAACAAAAATTTCAAGGTCATCAGATTTCAGTAAAGATTGGAAACAAACTTTGTTGAAAACTCATTTGGGGTGTATTTTGTGAAGTCACTGATCATTTTATACCTCTGTAACAATTTTTTTTTATTTTAAAAGCAATCAACGTACGGAACACTAATTGCGCAAGTTCAAGTTGCACTTGACCGGTTTTTTTAAATACTATTTACTGCATAATATTATTTAATTGAAAAATTTCCCAAATCCTTTTTTGCCAGTTACATTATAAACTAAACAATGCCCAGGCCTGTTCCAGCAGCGATAACTTTAATACAATCTACCTACCTCGCTTCGGCAAGCTTATCAGTTTCATGAAAAGATTTATATAATACAAAAAACTCAGCAAGTGAAAATGTACCAAGCAGTGGCTGTATTAAATTAACGCAAACCTCTTCCTGATTGAATCAAAATTTAGTACCGTTTTGGGTTTTATTTCGGTGAATAAAAATACTGGTGAAACAAGACCTGGCTCATTTTTAGTGTTCCGTACGGAACACTTATAAGATCACTTCGGTGTCTGTCCGTCTGTCTGTCCGTCTGTCCGTCTGTCCGCCTGTCTGTCCGTCTGTCCGTCTGTCACACCCGATTTTCTCCGAAACTATTTGTCATAGAAAGTTGAAATTTGGTAGTAATATAGAAATTGATGGCCTCATCAGAGCCATGTAGTTTTGAAAGTTAAATTTTGACTTAAGGGTTTAGTTTTGGGGGGTGAAATCGGAAGTGAAAAAAAAATTTTTTTACTAGGTAATCGAGTGTGGTGTCAAATGAAAGCTTGTGAAAATACGAGTAAAAAATATATATATAATGTAATACTTGCGCGCACTTTTCTTTGTATTATTTTCAAAAAATCGCGAAAAATCGCTGTCCACCCGCCTTATCTCGGAAAGTACTTATCCAAAAATTTTGATAAAATTCTGGAATATTCTCCACGGAGTGTAGATTGAACGAAAATTATCACGAGTGCATTACCTATAATAATTTATATGGTATATAAAAAAAAACAAAAATTTCAAGGTCATCAATTTTCAGTAAAGATTGGAAATAAACTTTGTTGAAAACTTATTTGGGGTGTGTTTTGTAAAGTCACTGATCATTTTATATCACCATAACATAAATTTTGACTTAAGGGATTCGTTTTGAGGGGTCAAATCGGAAGTGAAAAAAAAATTTTTTTACTAGGTCATCGAATGTGGTGTCAAATGAAAGCTTGTGAAAACACGAGTAAAAAATATATATATAATGTAATACTTGCGCACACTTTTCTTCGTATTACTTTTAAAAAATCGTGAAAAATCGCTCTCCCCTACCTTATCTCGAAAAGTACTGATCAAAAAATTTTGAAAAAATCCTGGAATATTCTCCACGGAGTATAGATTGAACGAAAATTATCATTACCTTTAATAATTTATCTGGTATAGAAAAAAAAACAAAATTTCAAGGTCACCAGTTTTCAGTGAAGATTGGAAACAAACTTTGTTGAAAACTCATTTGGGGTGTGTTTTGTGAAGTCACTGATCATTTTATGCCACCCTACAAAATTTTTTATTTTAAAAACAATCAACGTACGGAACACTAATTGTGCAAGTTCAACTTGCACTTGACCGGTTATTTAGATATAATATTGTTAATGGTACTTAAATACCTTTTGTTTTTTTTTTTAACTTTATCATTGTCAATAATGGAGTGTGGCCATTTTTTAAAAATTGGCCACAAATTTTTCTATAATAAAAGTTTGAAAGTAAAAAAATTGGAGGAGTCGGTCTACTAATACATAGAATAACAGAAAATGTTATTCAGTTCAAAACCAAATTGGAAAAAGTAATTTCAGTAGACATACAGATGAACAGAAGTTGTAAATGTAAGATCATTCAGGTATATGCACCAACATCAGACAGCGAGGAAGAAGAAATTTACCAATTCTACGAAGATATAAACAAAGCATTGCTAACTTGTACGTTGTGAACTTATTTTTCCAAAAGGCAGAACGTAGACGATGGACGTGGCAAAGCCCAGATGGTATAAAAAGGAACGAAATTTATTATGTGTTAATAAGAATAAATCTGAAGCAGGAGAGACGTAGATTGATAACGCATAAAGACACCAACAGGAATAAAAAAGCAAAACAAAGACGAATATCGACAAGTACTGGAAAATCATATGAAACACATAATAATAATAATAATAATAATATATATATCCCCTCAGGGGCTAGGGGAATCCCAGGATTCTCCTAGTACGGGCATTGACGATCCCGAGGTACCTGAGTCATGTTGTGCTGTCTTGTGTTGTCCAGATTATGTGTAACAAAAAACGCAATCTTAAGGTGTTTACCGTGCCGAGAAGATGAATGGCTCAGCGTTTATGAGTCGCGAACGGTTCCCCCGGATACCGGGCGCCCTCCGGGAGTAAGTAGCCTTGCTGTGGCATCCAGGCTCTGCCGCAGTCGACCCCTCTTTCCTAGGATACTCGTGGGAATTGTATGTCAAAGAATAATAATTATAGTAATGATAATGGAAGGGTGTTGCGGAGGCGGACCCCGGTCGTACAAACAGCTATAGCAACACCACAACAACAACAACCACAGACGACCCAAACAACCGCCTCAGCCGAAACTACTCCCGATAGTTTTACCAGATCCGACATTGTAGGTGATGGAAATTGCCTTTTTCGTGCAGTTAGCTTACACTTGTATGGCCACCAAAACCATTATGAGAAACTCCGAGAGGTTGCTCTAAGATATTTACAACAAAACTGGTCGGAACTTCACACATTTTCATTAATTGAAGTCGACGATATAAAAGACTTCAATAACTACTATAATTATATGAGGAAAAATGGCACCTATGGAACGAGCCTAGAGATACTTGCCCTCTCGGAAACACAAAATAGCAACTTTCATATCTTCTCAAAACAACGAAGAACAAGACATACAAAAATAACTTTTACGGACAGGCCAACAATAATAAGCACGGGAAAATACAACAAAACTATTTACCTTCTACTAACAGGCAACCCAATGTCGGGACACTTTGAGCTTCTGACACCACAAAACATTGAGAACATTCCAGACAACAGCAGACCAATAAAAGAAGCATCGGGCGAGCGACGTAACGGTCGAGGACGTCGCGGGAAATGGCAGCTCGACCAAAACGATGAAGACCAGGCAACCGAAAATGGACCTGCCCAAAGTGTTGTGCCGGCGAGTAAGCCGACACCCACCAAGGCGGGAAAGTCACAGCAACGCATGAGTTGCACCACAGGAATCAATGAACACGCCATGCGTTGCTGTAATGAAATCACACCTGACAAAGAAATCACTGACAAGAGAATCACTCGCCGCTTGGACCCACCACCACCAATCCCAAGCGCAATCGACGTAAATGCGGGACAAATACAACCACCAAAGCCAGGCCAAACCGCGTATGTTTTGCAAGGACAACATGCAACTACCAAGGCTGGCAAACCAAGACAGAGGTTAAAGTGGACAGATGAAATGAATAAAACAGTGATGCGCTGTTACTACACCGCCACCAAACTAGAAACAGTGACATCAGGCTACAGACTGGAACTACACAGACTTTTCTTGACCGAATATCCACATCTGCAATTACTTGTTACAGAACAGAGAGTAATAGACCAAAAAAGAGTTATTACCAAGAACAATCGCCTCACATCTTTCGAATTGCAAACCATCAAAGATACAGTAGCTGCTGAACTTAACGCAGACCAAGTAGCTCCTGAACTGAACACAGACCAACTAAACAATAGAAACAGTAGAGCAGATACCGAACCAATCTCACACACACAACCACCCAGTCGAAAACAACAAGACCCACCACCCAGCAGGAGCATAACTCAAAATAATATTTCAGAGCAAATAGCAAGCACCACACGACACTCAACAACATCTATACAACATCACCCCGAATCACCTCTCATACAAACACTCAAAGCAGAAATGCAGTCACATCTAGCTCGATGGTCAGGCACCGACCCTACAACAAGAAATCCCATCCCTCGTTTAATTTTCAAACAGAGCACTCAAATGATCCTCAACACAATAAACAAGCACATAATACCACAGTACATAACAGACTTAAGCACGATCGAAGACATCCACACAATAATATATGCAGCAGCAATCACCACTATAACACAAAATAATCAAAAACTCCCGCAACGACAAAGAGACCCCAACAGCAGAAAACCCAAATTTAAATGGCAAATAAGAATAGAAAACAAGATCAACAAGATCAGAAGAGATTTGGGACACCTTACCCAGTTTATGAACGGGAACGCATCCAAACGTGTCACACAGGGTGTAGACAAGATCAAATCTAAATCTCTCAACCGAACACTGCCAGAAATCGTTGATATTTTGAAACAAAAACTATCCGTATATGCTGCAAGACTCCGTAGATACAAAGAATCAAACGAGAGGAAAGACACCAACAACCTCTTCCGAAGAAGCGAAAAACAGTTCTACCGAAAAACTATGTACAAGGAGCAGACAGTAGTAACTGAACCACCAAATAAACAAGAACTCGCAGATTATTGGAAAACTGTCTGGTCAGAACCCAAACTACATAATAATAACACCTCCTGGATCAAAGCCGAAGAAGATAAATACAAACGTGTGACAGAACAAGAAAATTCCACACTAACTACAGAAGAAATTACAGAAACAATCAAAAACACACACACAACTGGAAATGTCCTGGAATAGACAATATACAAAACTTCTGGTACAAACAGTTTACCACCACACACGAAGCACTCACACACCAAATCAACAAAGCCATTCTACAACCACACACATTTCCCACTTTCCTTACACAAGGAATAACATACGTTAAACCCAAAAGCTCAGACACCACAAACCCGTCAAACTACCGACCTATCACCTGTCTTCCAACCCTATACAAGATCATCACAGCCGCAATTTCCAAGAAAATAGAACAACACCTAACAGACAACAATATTATCACAGAAGAGCAGAAGGGATGCAGGAAAAATAGTCGAGGATGCAAAGAGCAGCTGATCATAGATAGCGTGATTATGGGACAAACCAGAAAAGAACACAGAAACCTTCACATCGGTTACATAGACTATAAAAAAGCCTTCGACTCCATACCCCACAGCTGGTTAATCAGAGCCCTAGAAATCTATAAAATCAACCAACACCTCAGGCAATTTTTAGCGCAAATTATGAAAACATGGAAAACCAAAATACGCCTAGAAACACAAACCGAACGCATCCAAACAGAAGAGCTGTACATCAGACGGGGTATATTTCAGGGAGACTCGCTCAGCGCTCTATGGTTTTGCCTCTGTCTCAATCCACTCTCAAATATACTAAACAGAACAGAGCATGGCTTCAATATCAGACACCAAAAAGGGAATCAACATAAAATAAACCACCTGCTATATATGGATGACATAAAACTCTACGCTGCCACAAAAACACAGCTGAAAGAACTCCTCAAAATCACAGAAATATTCACCTTAGATGTCAATATGGAATTTGGTATAAGTAAATGCAAAGTGCTCCACATCAACAAAGGCCAATGGAAGTACCACCATGAGACAGAAACCATCAACAATGAAACACTCGATAACATGTTTGACAAAGAAACATACAAATATCTAGGCTTTCAACAAAGCACCAAACTCAACCATACTCACATCAAAACAGAGCTCAGAACCGAATTCAAGAACAGACTGACGAAACTTTTACAAACAAAACTCAACTCCAAATATCTCACTAAAGCCATCAACACGTTCGCTATACCTATACTCACATATTCATTTGGTATCATCAAATGGTCACAAACAGACTTAGAAAATATTCACATCCTTATACGGTCTCAATTCACCAAATACAGGAAATTACACCCCAACGCATGCAAAGAAAGACTTACCATCGAGAGGAAGGCAGGAGGAAGAGGAATTATAGACATCAGATCATTACACACAAAACAAATACAAGCACTTAGGAAATTCTTTCACACCAAGCAAACCAGCCTCCACACAGCAACAGTCAAAGCAGACAAAAACTATACCCCACTCGACTTATCCGGGTAGACCACCCAGCAGATACACACAGTCACATCCAATTACAACAGGAAAAGATGAAAACGTGGTCAGAAAAAACACTTCATGGAAAACACAGATACCACATAGAGCAAGACCACGTAAATAAAAAACAATCATACACCTGGTTACGGGATGGGCAGCTATTCCCAGAAACGGAGGGCTTCTTACTGGCCATCCAGGATAAAGTCATATTAACCAGAAACTACCAAAAGCATATTATCAAAGACCCAACTATTACAGAAGACAGATGCAAAAATGCCACCAACAGAAAGAAACGATCGAACACATAACAAGCGGATGTAAAATATTAGCCGGAACGGAATACACAGCCAGACATGACTCAGCGGCAAAAGTAGTTCACCAAGCACTTGCCACCACATACAAGCTCATAGAAAACACAGATCCCTACTACAAATATACACCAACATCCGTACTTGAAAATAAAGTTTACAAACTCTACTGGGACATCAGTATCCATACAGATAAAACAGTCTCCGCCAATAGACCCGATATTACTTTTCAGTGCAAAAAAGAAAAAGTCACCTATCTAATTGACATAGCTGTCCCCAACGACACAAACATCCAAACGAAATACACAGAAAAAATTTCCAAATACACAGACCTTGCAACGGAAATAAAAAGGCTATGGAAACAAGAAAAAGTCATCATTGTCCCCCTCATTATATCAGCCACAGGCCTTACACCAACAACATTCACACCACACTTAGTACAATTAGGACTCAACACAAACATACACAAAAACATTCAGAAGTCAGTGATTTTGAAAACATGTAACATTGTCAGGTCATTCCTTAATACACAATGATAATGCGTTTGTGCTGACTTGGTTTCCGCCCGTCAGCCAAACATGGAACCACATTGACCAAATGTGAGAAAGAAAAACGAGAACAGTCATAATAATATATATATATTACCATTAAATACAACAAAATGTACATTGGTTCGTCAAATATAATATAATAATTATAATTATAAATATAATAAAAATAGTGTAGGATTACCATAAATCATACACACCATAAACATACGGACAGACAAAGAAAGAAGAAGAAAAGTCGGACAAAACAATGTTAAACTTAATATTTAAGAGCAGTAAAAATACAAAAGTAATTAAAAGTGGTATTTTTGGTATACCTTGGTTTAAGACAAGATAATGTAGGTAGGTTCAGGTTCATGACAGCAATACCTAGAAAGAATTTTCACAACCAGCACTCTCTTAGAGATCAACAGGCCCCGTAGAAATCCCCTATCGAGTAGAAGGCATTTTCCAGTAAGAAGGACTTTAGCCGAGACATAAATCTTGGACCACGCATATTTCGCAGTTCTGCAGGCATTCCATTATGAAGGCTGATGCAACTATAGAGGGGAGAGCCTTCGAAGAACGTTGATCTATGAATGGGGACCTTTAATACACTATTACTCCTAGTGTTATATGTATTTGTTGCTCCCAGCATCTCAAAAAGGTGTCTATTATTGTTTACAAGAGTTAAGCACCTTAATATGTAAAGACATGGAAAAGTTAGGATTCGTTGTTTTATAAACGTATCTCTGCAGCTTTCACGAAAATTTAGATTAAAAATCAAACGGATTATTTTCTTTTGGTTCACAAATATACGTTTACTTTTCACACCAGCAGCACCCCACGATACAACATTGTTAGACATGTGACTAAAAGCTAATGAATAATATACAGCCAAGAGACCGTCACTATCAAGGGTACTTTTTAAGCTTAAAATTGCAAAGTAAGCTGAGTTTAATTTAGCACATATGTGATCTATATGGTGCCTAAAAGAAATCCTATGATCCACAAACGTACCGAGGAACTTGGCTTTCTCCTCAAGGTTTACACCAAGGGAATTGGCAAACATCGACGCTAATGGTTTTTTATTAAATATATTCATATAGATAGTTTTCTCAACATTCAGTACAAGGCCATTTCTTCTGCACCATGCTTCCATATCCCTGCACACACATGAAACATCATCATAAAGACCATCTACAGTGTCCGAAGCTGTCACAATGGTGGTATCGTCTGCATACATAATCACTTGCCCTGTTCTAATATTTAATGGCAGGTCATTTACATATAGTATAAATAACAAGGGTCCCAAGACAGATCCCTGTGGAACGCCAAGATCGACCGCTTTCTTTTCAGAAACAATGTCATCATATTTCACCACCATCCCCTGTCGGTCATATATGACCCTATCCACTCCAGCAGGCTGCCTCGAATGCCAATATTGTATAATTTTTTCATCAGCGATGCTTTGTGTACCGTATCAAAGGCTATAGAAAGGTAAAAAAAAAGCGTTATAAACATATTTACCGTCATCAACATTGCGGAAAACCTGATTTAAATAGTGGAAAGAGGCAGACTCAATTGATCTATTAGGCAAAAAACCATGTTGTGCGGAGTGTAGTAAGTTGTATTTGGTAACAAAATTGATTACTCGTTGGTACACAATTCTCTCAAATATTTTTGAGAAAGTACTAAGTATAGATATTTGCCTATAATTCCCTACATCATTACGGTCACCCCTCTTATAGACCGGGATCACATTAGCGGTTTTGAAAACTTTAGGAAAGATACCCTTATTAAGACTAAAGTTTATTAAGAACGAAAGCGGTTTAGCGATTGAATACTTAATATTTTTTACCACTTTAGTAGTTATATCATCAGATCCAGCTGTTTGTTTATTCTTTATTTTAGAAATAATTTGGAGAACCTCAATCTCAGTAACAGATTCCATAACCATAGTATCTGATGTTATTGGCGAAACGGTACAATCTTTCACGTTAGCTGATCCATATTTATTTCGTAGTTTGTTTTCAGAGATAGTGCTAAAATAATTTACAAATGTGTTTGCAACCACGATTGGTTCAGAAGTAAGCACAGAATCTACAAGAAGCGAAATAGAACTTTGTGTGTTGTTTTTATTTAAAGCATTATTAACTATAGACCAAATAGTTTTTGATTTGTTATCAGAATTAGTTATTTTGTTTTTATAATAGAGTTTTTTTGTCAAATTTATTCTAGTTCTATACTTCTTTTTAAGATTACGGTATTCAGTTAAAGCCTTACTGTCATTATTCCTGTGGTGCAACCAATATAGATGGTCTAATTTCTCTTTCAGGCTAGCTAGATCTTTATTATACCATCCTTTTGAAGACAGTGGCGATGTTAAATACTTCTTTTTGTATGGACAACAACAATTTAGACAGTAGACGATAGTATCAATAAAAAGATTCCACAAGCTATCACAGTCGCTAGATATGCTCAATATATTTTCCCAATTTTGCACCCTAATCATATCGGCAAAGCTAGTTATATTCTGTTCAGAAAAAACACGATACATTTTAATACCTGCAGATTGCTTTTTAGGTTTCCCTTTTTCTGGGAGACTGACAACAAATTTATGCGAATATATATTTGTAACTACATAGTCAATCACTGATACGCTTGTGTGCCCATTGCAGTTTGTATACACTCTTGTTGGATCTGTGGTAGTTACTTGTAAGTCAAAAGAATCAAACAGATCACAAAGCTGCATTTTTACCTCATTATTGACACAGTAATTAATATTCAAATCTCCACAAAAAACAACAGACTTGCTGCGACCAAAAACGGCAAAAAGAGCGGAACTTGCAGAATCAAAGAAAACCTGCAAGTCTCCAGATGGAGGACGATAACAACACAGTATACAGATATCGACGGAACAAATTAAACTACCAAACAAAACTCGATGAACTAAATGCACAAATAACCAACTCATGACTACAAAATAAATCGCAACACCGAAAAAAGAAAAAACACAAAAATTAAGTGAAGATACACAAAATCTTATGAAACAGAGACCACTATTAAGAAATGATTCTACAAATTGCAGATTAGAATTGGCAGAAATAGACAAAAAAATAAAGAAAAAGATCAGAGGAGACGTCAGACAGTTCAGAAACCCAAAAATAGAAGAAACTTTGAAAGAAAAGAAAAGTTTGAAACACCTAAACAAACAAATAAACGATGGGAGACATCAAATAATAAAACTTATAAATAACGATAACCAAAAGATCGCACAAATCAAAGAGATAAAGGAAAGTACAGACAAATATTATCAAACACGAAAATATCGCCACCACCCGCATGAAATAATGAACCTCCTACAACATATGCACAACAATAAAGAACCAGGAAACGATGAAATAACTATAGACAAAATAAAATATGGAGGGGTATCGATAATACAATCTCTTACAGCTCTATTTAACAGATGCCTCGTAGAAATTAAAAGACCAAAATCTTGAGTAAACGCCTTGATTGTGCTTATATTTAAAAAGGGAAATAAATTTAAATTGGAGAATTACAGACCCATCAGCCTGTTATCGGTACTATACAAAATCCTCACTAAAATCATAATATATAGATTAACGAACAAATTAGACAGTTATCCCAGTTATCCACCACGTAAAAAAGCGAGATTTAGACGGGGATACAGCACTTTGGAATATCTTCAAACAATTAGATTACTAGTGGAAAAAACAAATGAATATAAGGTTACCTCGTGGATAGCAATCGCTGACTACGAAAAAGCATTTGATTCGGTAGAGATATGGGCAGTCCTTAAGGCCTTAAGTAACAGCAAAGCCGAAGAAAGGTACACAACTCTTCTTGAATATATCTATATATATATATATATATATATATATATATATATATATATATATATATATATATATATACATATGTATATACATATATATATATATATATATATATATATATATATATATATATATATATATATATATATATATATATACAGTAGAACCTCGGTTATCCGAGGTAACGTGGGTGGCACCCTCCTCGGATAACTGAAAACTCGGATAATCCGGATTTGATTTTTAAGCCATTGAAAAAATCAACACCAATACTTTAAACCGATGTATTAAGGTTTTTAACATATAAATAGGTACATATATTATAAAACAGTGATATAGGTATCTATGCGCTTCTGTTTCACATTGCATCTTCTTTTTCTCGCTGCAATGTTTCTCCATCTATTAAGAAGAAGCAAATCCGCTGGGGTTGCCTCTGGTTGTTGTTCCATATACCTCAAAGCTTTTTCCAAAGAAGCCATCCAGACCTGGCGGTAAACTGATTTATCTCTGGGAATTGCCTACTAATCATTATTGCTTTCTGTTGTAAAATTGGACCTGACAGAGGCACACCTTTTGATCTCTGCTGGTTAAACCACATGAATAAAGCTTCGTTAACCTTTTCATAGTCGCCGGTTTTCATCGATTTTCTTCCTCAGGACGAGGAGGCTCGATTTATACACCACTCTTCTATTTTTGTGCGGTTTTTTTTTCAATCTCCAACTGTTACCTCACCTACTCCATAATCTCGTGCAACGACTTTAATTGTCTCTCCTGCTTCAATTCTTCTGATGGCTTTTAATTTTTCTTCAATAGGAACGACGATTCTTTTACGCTTGTTCTGCTCCATTTTAATACGACCAACAAAAATTCAAACAAAGCAGTTCGTATTAATTACACTTAACTACCAGAACTCCAACCAAATAAATTATGTGAGTATACCATTACTTCTCCGTAGTAAACGCTATAACACACTGCATTCACGCAAATTTACATGCTGAAAGAGTCCAAAAACATAAATAGGGGAATCCCTCACATGGGCTAGGGGTTTCCCCGAAGGCCACGACGATTTTAAATGGAAATATGTACATACATATTTTAGAAGCATAGACGCGTGGGTTTCTTAGATTGGCTCGGTTAATCCGGAGCTCGGATAATCGCGACTCGGTTAATCGGGGTTTTCTACTGTATATATATATATATATATATATATATATATATATATATATATATATATATATATATATATATACATAGTAGTGGTTTTTCGGGTATCCCTCCCGGGTATCCCTTGATGGACGGTTTTCGCTGACGTTTCGATGGAATCTCATGAAATTCCGTGTCAGGACTGCGGTCTTTCATACATAGGCCAAACAAACAGGAAAATTAACGCCAGAAGAGTCGAGCACAAAAACGCCGTAAAACAAAAATCCACCACCTCTTTTCTAGCACAACATGCACATAATACCGGCCACAAAATCGACTTTGACAAAACCAAACCCTACAAAAAAGAGATAACCTATCCATTAGAGTAATCAAAGAAGCCATAGAAATAGAAAAGGGGCCCTACAACTTAAATAATCGGGATGATAGCCAACGTTTACCGAACTCTTGGAAACATATTCTATTCCAGTACCAAGTCCAACCAAGAGAAACAATAATTCAACCATATGTTACTTCACCAACACAAACATTGCAAAGAACCACAGGACCGACAACGCGCAGCCAAAGCAGAGCCTCTATTGGCCAGATCCGTCCAACCAATAGAGCCACGCCCCGAGCACATAAAACCGGCACCCTCGGAACCAGACTCGACATTCAACGCCAGGGACACCGACCAGTGATCAACGCTTTGAAAAAGATGAATGAGATTCCATCGAAACGTCAGCGAAACCGTCCATCACGGGATACCCGAAAAACCACTACTACATTTCACACCCGTGAGAACATTCGCCGAAACATATATATATATATATATATATATATATATATATATATATATATATATATATATGTATATATATATATATAAATAAATAAATGCCACATCACAAATAATGCTTGAAGAAAAAACAAATAAAATATATATATATATATATATATATATATATATATATATATATATATATATATATATATATATGTATATATATATATAAATAAATAAATGCCACATCACAAATAATGCTTGAAGAAAAAACAAATAAAATTAAAAGAGGAATTAGACAAGGTGTCCTGATATCCCCAAAGCTGTTCACTTTGACTCTAGAAGACATGTTCAAATCGCTAAAGTGGGAAAATAAAGGAATACTAATGGACGGTGAACGATTAAATCACTTAAGCCAACACAAGAGAAGAATTACAAGAAATGCTGGAATTAAATAACAATTTTTACAATTTTAAGTATTTTCATGGAAAGTGTTCGGAGGATGTAGCCCGCTTAATTCCCTCCAGAGCGGTGCATGTTAGAAATACACGTCGCGCTAATACTTCATATCTGTATGAGGTTCAGCTTGTTACTCCGCGTACAACGCTTTTTCAAGCAGTCTTTTTATATGGAGAACATCATCCCTTTGGAATAATTTGCCCAGGGCTGTGTTTCCCACCGAGTACAATTTACAGCGATTCAAAAGCAACGTGAATCGTTTTTTTTTTTTTTTTTTTTTTTTTTTCCGCACACATGCCGCTCCTGGAGCGCTTTAGGGACTTCTCTGCAGCACGTGTGCTAGCCCCATAAAAAAAAAACAAGTCTCGAAGAATAGGTCAAAATATAAACTTCACCAAAACCAAATATTTGAACAACGAAAGTGAAGGTAATAGCCGGGAACTATTAATAGAAGGTGAAAAAAATAGGAAAGGTACAAACATTCATATATTTAGGACAAAAAATCGAAATATTAAACATAATTTAAAGACTGACTTGGATTGAAGAGTCTCGGACATCCCAAATACAATAAAAGCCAAGAGTATTCGATCAATATGTACTGCCGGTATTAACATATGTTAATAATGTGAGCTTTAAAGAAAAGTATAATAAATGAACTCTAGGTAACCCAATGGAGAGGAGAATGCTAAATATCAAACCCCTAGATCATATTCCTAAAATCGAGATACGAAGAAGATCAAAAGTGACAGATATAATACAACGAATATGTATATTAAGGTGAAATTGGGCGGGCATATCGCAAGACTGTAGTTAAACAGAGGCCAAGAGAACACAAAAGATGCAGAAGTAGACCACAAACAAGATGGACGGACGACATAAGAAGATTAGCAAGACACGATTAGATGCAAAAAGCAAACAACGAAGCTCATTGAAGAAAACTTAGGGAGGCTTACATCCGACTATGGATGGAATAAGCTATTAATGATGATGATAATGTTGGAAATAAAGCAAAAAAAAAGAGAACTTAGTAAAGTTGTTATGGTTAGTTCAGGTTTTTCATTTTTCACTGAACTAAGAAGTAAACCAAGTTTTTTCAAAATTCTTGAAATATTAATTAAGATCAACAAGAAAGAGTTTCTAGTTAATGAGCTAGCTATAAGAAATAATTGAAATTATCTAACATTCTGAGCTCAAAACCAGCAAGTAGCTGTGGATTGACTTACATATTATATAGAACGGAATTAAGAATTTTGTATTAGAAAACCAGATATTTCAGGGCTCGGAAGCGTAATAGATTTTGTCGATTAACTACCTGAAACGCCTGCAAAAAATTTTTTATAATCAATACGCCTGACTCACTAACACTTTTGATATTTGGGATTCATGAATATCTTATGATTTGATGGCGACTTCCATCTCTAGTTGCAGGTAAACCTTAAAGCAGCTACAATACTGAGTCACCTTCAACCATAATTACGTCTGGTCTTCAGCCTCAGAGCCAGAAAAACCTTTAATAAGCAGAACCAAAGTTTCAAAATGAATGCCACCTTTTTACCACGACCACACTCCAGAGCGAAGAAGAGTAAGAAAGAAGACACTTCACAATAGGACTGAGATGGTCAGTATCATTTATTGGTAAAGGTGGCTTATTAATTTAGATCATAAATGGAAATTATGCTTCTATTAATGAGGAAAAATAAAATAAAAGGAAAAATCTTGTTACTAACTTTCATGTTTACTAAATTAAGAGGCTATTCCGTTATCTTAAATTTAATCATACCAATGAAAAGTTCTTTTGCAACAATCATTTATCCAGTAAGTTTTACTGTGTGTTAAAACTAACTTAAATAATAAGGTATTAACCTATGTTAATAGTAATTCGAGCGAAGGTAACACATAAGAAATTAGTTATACTTATTTATATTCATGCCCCCTTTAATCTTGTATTTTGACTTTAAAGAAATTAGCGAAAAAACTAAATAAATTTAAAAAGTAAAATTTTTATATTTCTCCTTTCAGAAGTATAGTTTCTTCGAAGAAGACGTCCAATTTACTCCACGTCCTATGACTGCTATGACATTGCTCTTATCTGCGTCTTAAGAACCCTAAAAGTTCTCAAGATCGCGCAAGCGTTCGGCCGAAGCTTTTAGCCTCGACGAAACGGATCAACTTCAGAGTGCTTGTGGTAACGGTTGCATGTCGCGGCGCGTGCAGTGATGGGGCACGCGGCAAAGTGATGCGATGCGCGCGGTCCTCGTGCCCGTCTGTCTGCTGCTCGTGTCCCCGATTTCCACCACATCTTGGTAAGTACAACCCCATTTCTTAAGTTGTCTAAGAAGTCAGGGTTATGCGTGACTTAGACTTCTTCCTCAAAGTTTGTAAAAATCTAAGGTCTTCAATTAAAAAAAAAAAAACTGCAAAGTGCGAATTTTTTCCACCACGTTTTTTAAAATTATTTATGTATTATTAATATGTTTATTTCAAAATATTGCAACATAGACTATTAAAATATCATTACTATGAGCTTGTTTATATCGTACTTTTAAATTATTAAATTAGTGGTAAAAAGTGGTACGCTTCAAAATATAACTTTTTTATTTTAATAAGATGATTATGTATATTAAGAAGAATGCGTTTTAACACAGTTAATTAGATTTAATTTAAAATCATTCATAAATTGTTGTATAATTTTTACAGAATTTTGGTTCCCAACAAAGGGCCTAATGTACAAATTATCGAAATAATGCTTTAAAAAAAACTGTTATTATTTAAACAAATACCTTTTAAAATTTTACGCACAATGTTTCTTACCCGTTATTATACCATTCTCATTAATATGTTTTAAAATTTAGCAATATACCGACAACTATATTACATTACAAAAATTGCTTAATATGTTTATATATTACTTTAGTTAAGGTTTGCGACAAAATGTATACGGAATCTTTCAAATTAAAGCTTAATTTCACTACCCCTTTTCTACTTTTGTTATATTTAGCACCCAATAGAAAGCGTTTTCACGTTAATTCTAAAATCTCTTTATTTTCTAACTGTGGACTGTAAAAGAACTCCTCTCTCCTTTTATCTTATAGTACCAATTTTAATTTATAGAATCTAGAGTACACATAGTTATATATTTTTCTGCTTTATTCCTGTGGTTTGTTGTCCATAAATAACAAATGAACATTTATGTTTTATTATGTTTATCAACGTTTCTTTAATAAAATACCTTCATCAGAATAAAGCGTTTACCTAAGATCAAATAAGACGTCCTTAATTAGTTAATATAACACATTGATAAAAAATATTTTATTTTTATCTTTGATTAATTTTTTTTAGGGAAACATCAAACTTTTTTTTTTTTACTAATCTGTTGTTGATTCACTATATATATTATATATATATATATATATATATATATATATATATATATATATATATATATATATATGTATATGTATATATAGCAGTATTATGTTCTTGAGGTAAGCGGTCTTTGGAAAAGAACTAAAAAAGTTTTGGACACTTTTTAGCTACGTCAAGCTTTCGAAAATATTTCATTTTCTTCATCAGGGCTACAATTACAGTAGATTATCAGTATTTTTGTGATTAAAAGTAAAGAACAACCCTATTTTATATGTAACATTAAAGTACTTACTGCTAAGTGGTGTGTTCAAAAATTGTTGTTTACGGGGGCACTTTGTTACACTTATTCATCAGAAAAAAACAGGAAAAAAACACAAGAAAACTCGACATACTCGTCTCTGGGAAATATAATAAATTTTTACTTCATTTTGTTACAATAGTACGAGGAATTTTGTGGTTGTAAAGTGATTTTAATTTATAAAGGATTTTTTTTGTTATGTTTTCTTGTCATTTTGTTAAGGGCAGTGTGTTTAGTTAAGTTGTGGTTAATTTATATTTGAAAGTAGAATGACGTTGACATTTTGTTTAATCGTTTTAAAGTTGAAAAGTTAGTGAAAATCAGTGAGATTATTATCAAAGAGATATGTCAGATATATTGTAAGAGTTTTCATTTTGACTGCCCATTTTGTAATAAATTGGAGAAAATTAAACTCAAATCTTCAATGTCAGTTTTTTTATTGATTGAGTTCGGGTTTTAAGGTGGATTTTCACCATCTCCCTAAAGATTCTCCTGACGAGATTTCTCTCTTTACATAGGATTTTGGTTTCAGCAAAAATTAAATTCATGTGAAAATTGGCTACTGTGCTTGGCAAGCGCACAAGAGTTTTTCTTTAATCTGCAATCACTTTTGTGGGAAGTGATTCTGTCTTTTAGGACTCTAGATGTTTGTCCTATATAGATTTTTTCACATTGAGAGCAAGGGATGCTGTAAACTACTTCTGAAACTTTTGTGATTTCATCTTTGTCTTTTAGACAAGTGAAAATATTGTTGATAGTTTTTTTGTGTTTAAAAGCAATTTTTTAAATTTGGTAATTGGTTGAAAAGTTTAGTTGTTTTTGTGGAGATTTCTTTTATATATGGAAATGAAAAATAAAATTTGATTTGGTTTTCAGAGAGGAAAGCACTAATATCCGGTGTAAGATTGTTGTTTTGTTGTACAGGGGGTGTGGTTGAGTTAAATAATAATTTATTTATTAATTGGATTGAATAGGAGTTGGTACGTAGAGTGTCTCGTAGTTTATTTAGATTTTTTTAGTCTGAGGGAGGGATGAGAGATTATCTCTATTCTTGTCTTCAAGCTCTATATATATATATATATATATATATATATATATATATATATATATATATATATATATATATATATATATATAATCATTACACTTACCCGTATCGGTCTATCTCTGGACGTAAGCCTCTTTTCATTTGTCTTCAGTTTTCTTGGTTTCTACGCCTCCGGTAGCCATGATCACCATCATCTGTCATCATGACATACACTGATCGAACAGATGAGAATGGAGACGCATTGGAATATTTGTATTTGTCATTTTGTTCTAAGTAAACACAGTTTTATCTCCTATGATTTGGTGTCGTATTATTATATGTGCAACTCCTTAATCACGTCTTTCAGTACCAATGTAAATAGTTTTTCCGATAGAATATCACCATGTTTTATACCTCTTTCTAACTTTTTCGGATTTGTTCCGGAGAGATTTCATTATTGCATATTGTTCTATGGTGTCAAAATTTTTTTGAAAATTAATAAATGCCTTGCAGAGGTCCAAGTTATATTCGATTGCTATTTCTCTTAGAATCCACATTGTTAAAAGATGATGCGTATGTACCGAACAGTTTTCTAAAGGCGGCTTGTTCCTTTAGCTGGTGTACTGATGTAGTTTATTGGTGAGTCTATCTATTGGTGAGGATCTTTGTAAATAATACGTACACCTGTGACAGAAGGGAGATCGGCCGGTAATTTTCTAAGTGAGTTTTGTCTCCTTTCTCAAAAATCGGTGTATCACAATGGCATGATTCCAGTTATTAGTTCTTGATACTTATATTCATTGAATAACTCGAATAGCTTTGTCAACAGTACACTTCACCATTTTTAAACATCTCAGTCAAGATTTCATCATTTCCCGGTGCTTTCTTTTTTATCATTAATTGTAAAGCATAACTTCTCTGATTTTCTGTGATTTCTGGAAGATACTCCAAACCTACATTTATTATGTGTTTTTTGTCCCCCTTGGTTGTCATCTTACTGAACTTTTAAACTAT